>QVRM01005605.1:0-170000 GCA_003439945.1 Dermanyssus gallinae | reverse complement strand
CAGATGGTGTGTCGTCTACGGCCTCTGATGATGTGACGTCTATGGCAGACGGTGGTGCGTCTGCTCGGCGTGTCAGCGCCGTCATCTAGACGAGCATCAGAAATAAGGGGCTTCTTTTCGAGCGGATCCTGCGGTTGTCTGACCCACACCGCATTTCACCTATCACGTCGTGGTGTTTGGGTCTTAACCAGCGTTTTTCCCACTGACACTTCTACCACCACCACCACCATCACCAGCCCCAGCACCACCGCCACCACGAGTGCTTCTACTACAGCCAGTGCTTGAGTTGGTTGGACCAGTTGTTGAGTAGGTAGGTTGGACGACGGGTGCTGCTTACACGGTACTTGCTACAACAGCTCGTGCTGGACATAGCGGCGGCAGCAGCAGCAGCAGCAACAACAATGCTGCTGCTGCTTATGTCATGACACAGGGTGCAGGGCACAACATGATAGCCTGTGTCAGTCTTCGTCTGTCGTTGGCTTTTCTGCCAGACGTGGCGTACCTGATCTTGGTTTCGTCGACGTTTTGTTCGTTGTTCACCGACCGACCACCGGCGACGACGATGCCCGTGTATAGCATTAGATGCAATAAAGCGCCTACCTCTTTTGGTAGTCTGTGTGGTTTTTACCTTGGTGCGTACACCCAGAGTACGCACCAAGGTAAAAACCACAGACTACCAAAAGAGGTAGCTGCTTGATACGTGCATATACCTTCAAATATATATATATATATATATATATATATATATATATATATATATATATATGTGTGTATATATATATATATATGTATATATATATATATATATATATATATATATATATATATATTGGCCCGCCCTCTTGTTCAGCCGAGATCATCTCCATGTTAGCGGGAGTGTGTACATCGGTGGAGAAATGGGAGACGGTTGACGCGGTCAATTGGCGGACAGCCGTTACACGTGCCCGGGTCGTCGAGCTGAAACGCCACAGTCGTAGGCCTTAGACGACAGCCATGCGCGGCTGTATTTGTAGCAATTTGTTGCAGATGCCAAACGGCCCAGGTTCCTCATTGTTTTGTGAGATTCGAGGCGGACCGGCAAATTGACAGAGACACACGATGTGAGCTCGGCGAATTCCCCTTTCTCCTTCGTTCGAGAAGGAGGAACGGCACGGATAATGACAACGGCGACCGCGCCTGTAATGATACTATCTGGAAATTAACAGTTACTGTTTCTCCGAGTTCAGGCGGCTATACAGCTACTTATATATATATATATATATATATATATAGAGAGAGAGAGAGAGAGAGAGAGAGAGACAAGGGAAGATATAGAGGGAGGGACGGAGAGAAATAACGTTCTGAGCAGCAAAGCAGCCGCCAACTTCTAGTCAAAGAAAACGACAAACCCACAACAACAACAAGAACAACCGCTGCAAAAGGGGGACGGCGAGCCGTTGCGAAAGTGTGAACAGCAAATTAACGAACAGTCGAAGTACCGAGAGCGACCGAACACGCGCTATGGCTGGCGATGGAACGCCGCTTGCGGCAGCACAGCGAAAAGGGCCCCGCAACAAGGCCACCAAGATGTTGATGGTATCTCGTAGCTGGGTCTGTGTGTACGTATGCACGCCTCCCGTATGTCTGACGGTACGTTTGTGCGTACTAGTCAGGGTAATACCAGCCGCCGGGGACTAAGGCCCATCTGTTGGCCCAGCAGCTCTAGCAGACCCCGTCGAGGCCTATGCGAGCTGCCAACCCTGGCCCTTCTTCGTGTCGTTCTTCGGCAGCAGCAACAACAACAGCAACAGCTACAACAACAGCAACAGCAGCTACAACAGCAACAATAACAACAACATCAACAACGTCAAGAGGCGTAACGAGCCTTACGGTGGCTGGCAGCCCATGATACATAAAGCAAACAGGATAGATGTCGGGAAGGATGTGTTTGCTGGTGTTAGACCCCGACCGGTCGGGTTGGTGAAACAGAGCTTGTAGAAGTAGAGAGATCACGAATTGTATGCATAGACAGATAAAGAACACGCAAGAAGCAGAGAACAAATCATGACCGACAGAGAGAGAGAGAGATCTTATGTGTGTGTGATTGCGGGGGAGAGAGAGAGCGAGAGGAATGCCGGTCATCGCATGTTACACACTCACGAAGAACGTGTTGCAGCATGAAGAAAGAGCGAGCAGTATTTTCTTGACGATGACAGTGACAGTGGAAGTATTGAGTCTAACACAACAACAACAACAACAACAACAACAACAACAACGACGACGACAACAACAACAACAACAGCAGCAACAAAAACAACAACAACAACAACAAAACTGTGCTACTACTATTATAAGCGGAACACCAACAACAACATTAACAGGAACGCCGACGACGCCGTCGCCTGTGACAATAGTGGCGGTAGAAACAACAATTACCACGAACTAAAACAACAACGATAGCGATCAACCATGACCATCATAACAACAACAACAACAACAACAACAACAGCGGTAGCAGCTGCAGTAGCAGCAGCAGTATTCACGGCGGCGACGACAACAACAACAACAGAACAACAAACAATAACCTCATTTAGAGCAGTAGCAACAACAAGAAGAACAACAGCAACAACAGAACAGATCGGGTTTAGCTCATCGCTTTCCCCGTTAGCTTGCTGCCTTTCGCTCGAGCTGGACGCATCGAGCGGCACACAGGTAAACCGAGGGTTTTACCGTTTGTCGCCGGACGTGACAATCAGTAAGGACTCAGTTCATTCGGTTGTTGATGACGAATCGCTAAAGTGCTCGTCATGTAATGTGTACCTGTATTGCGTATACACGTACACATGCATGAGTCTGCATGTGTTTCTCGGCGAGTGTAGCGTAACCACCCTCCAAAGTTGAGCATCTTCATCGCCTTCTTCTTCTTCATCTTCTTTTTCTGATTATTTTCCATTGTAATTAGCATCATCACCATCATCTGAGCATTTTTTTGATCTTTCTTTGCGATGCTCAAACGCCGGCCCTGGTAGCCACAGATCGAGGGAGCGAGCGGCCAACGACACTAAGAATACCGTTATAGCGTGACGCAACAAGCGACACCCGTTGCCAGAACTGTCATCTGACGTGTTCGGAAACGACCCACGCTCACACACGTGCACACGTAGCTAGCATGCTATTCTAGCTTTAGTTTTGTTTAAATGTTGTTTAATATTTATTTTTCTTATTGAATCATGATGTTGTCTAAATGAAAGCCATTGACTGACACTTGATTCCACGCTATGCATATCTGTCTCACAGTCTGTTCACTCTTGCGTTGTTCTTCACGTGAAAATTCTCATAGGTCTATTTAGCAGTTTGACAATATTTCACCATCAGTATTAGGAGGAAGTGACGTCAAACATTGTTTTTAGGCAGGGAGATCCTCTGTCCGCTCTTTTATTCAATCTAGTTCTCGACGACACTCTTTCAAAATTAGACAAAACTAATATCGGGTATCAACTTACGGATGACTTCCCCCTTATGGGCTTAGCGTTTGCGGATGATCTCATCCTCCTAGTATCCACGAAATCTACTCTCCAACGGCTCCTTAATTTCGCGGACCCGCTTTTAAAATCCCGAGGCATTAATATTGATAAAAGCTTTACTATCTCCCACCTATTTAATATGAAGGCAGGTAAAGGTTTATTAAAACCGTACCAGGATTTAACGTTGGAGATCGGCAATTCCCAGCTAAGCGATCGATGGAGATATCTTGGAGTCGACTTTGACATCAATGGCAGAGTTAACTCCACCAAGAATATACTCCTTAATTTATTCAACAGACTCACGATAGCTCCCCTTAAACCCCACCAAAAACTCATATTTTTGAAAGACTTTCTCATTCCCCGCCTCCTATATAAACTGGTCTCTGGTCCCAGACCATCTCTCGCACTCCTTAGCGACCTAGATAAAGAGATCAGAGAGGTTGTTAAGTCGAAATGGCTTAAGCTCGAAAACTCAGTGCCGAACGCCTACCTGTACACGGCGGTCTAGACATCCCCTGCCTCCAAACATTTATCCCCAGACTCCGCCTCTCCCGTCTGACAGCACTACAACACTTCACGCACCCTGGGGTCCAATAGATGCTAACCACCGAGCAAAACAAGACTTCTTTGCGAGCGCTTGGGAACCTCCATTGGGACCGTTACACAAGAGACCGATTACTGGTCTCAACAACTACATAACACGTTCGATGGGACACATTTTAAAAAGCACACGAAACGCCCTTTGTACATTACTGGATTAAGGGTATGCCCTACCTATCTGGTAAGGAGACTTTAAACCTACTAAAGTTCAGGATCAACGCACTACCAACGCGTGCCAGATTGGCCAGGGGACGCCCGGGCTACAACAAACGTTGTAGGCACGGGTTGCATGCGCCTGAGACGTTGGCTCATGTCGCTCAGATGTGCGATACAACACACAAACAAACTATAAAGAGACATGACGACGTCTGTGATCGCGTGGCACGTCTTCTCCGCGAGAGGGGTCATGAGGTGGTTCGTGAGCGAGTATTCCGTCGACCGGGCGCGCCGGGTCTAAAGCCCGACCTCGTAATAACAACACCTACCGAGGTCTGGGTTTTAGATGCCGAGGTTTGCGGCCCGAACCGGGACCTGGCAAAAGCACGGCAAGACAAGATCGCCAAATATGACGTCGAGTTCCTAAGAGCGGCGCTCCCCTACCCGCAAAAACCTTGCAGATTCGGATCCATCACTATCTCTATGAGTGGTGTATGGGACTCCGAATCTGCGGATTCGGGGCTCGGCGTCACGAAGAGGAATCTTATGGATCTTACCGTTTTAACGTTGCAAGGAACCTTGAGGATATACCGCTCGCACCGGGTTCATAAGAGCGGTGGCTACCGTCAAACAAGGACACGGACAGCTGATTCTTAAGCTCACGTGACACCTTTCTACCACAATTTTTATTAGGGTGAGCACTGCCGAGTGTGCAAACGTATTGTAAATGATTAATAAATCATCACAATATTTTCTATATATATATATATATATATATATATATATATATATATATATATATAGAAAGTGTAAAATAAAAACATTTCGTATTATTACTCGAGAAGACTCTTCTCTACTATTACGACATGCACAACGCTATGAAAAAGAAAACCTTCCCGCGGCAAATTTTGTGAAATATGCAAACACTGCAATCAAGTTTGCAATAAAGAAAAACAAATCGTTCTCGTACGTTGGAGCGTCTCACCAGCACGTTTGTCAGCAAGATAACGACGACTTCGCTCTAAAAGACCGCTAATTATATTAACAGCTAGCAAGCTGTACGTAGGTCGCAGTGGTGTATCATGTGGAGGTGAAGCTCTCAAGATCATGACGGTAATCACAAACCAGTTAACTGACCTTACTTTCCTTGCCTCCTACAATTGCTGCTGATGTAAACGACAATGCAAAAAGACTACTCCGATGGCAGAAAAACTTCGGGGGTGGTCTGTTATTGAATTTTCTCGACGTTAGAAGTGAACGACGTACGAATGTCTGTCATAAATATATCTGAAAGAACTTGCATATAAATACCTGTAGTGTGTATTATTTTGACATGCCGAGAAGATATAGTTTCAACAAGAGCAGGAAGCAAGCTTTGTAGGTGTAACACTAGAAGTGGAAGCTGCAGTAGAAGTGGAAGCAAAACGCAATCGCTAGAGCATTAGTCGTACCAGTAACGACACATTCAACCGTACGCTTTCAGTGGCAATGGCTGGAAACTAATAAACATGACACTAAGGGCACTTTGTGCCATATGCTGCTCTTGGTTCAGCGCTGACCTTCAAGTTAGCGGCACTCTGCAGTGCTCGGGAATTGCCTACGCGGATAACAAGGTGCAAGGCGTTTCACCAGTTCCATGCTGCAAAGTTTCCACTGTTCTGTGCCTTGCAAATGACGAAGATGAGCAAATTCACGAGCTAGGATTTTACGTCTGTCCTCAATGTGAACCACCCCAAAACCAGGAAGCATTTTGTCAAACCAATTAACAGGCACTTGCAGGTCGATGCAGATGAAAGACAGAGATGTACAATCTGGTTTTCATTTTTCCTACCAATGAGGCACTTACGGGCCTCAACCTGTGGCTCAGTGTGCTTCATTCCTCAAGAACGCCGATGCGCCTGCCCCGAAATCGGTTCGAGGTAAAAAGTCATGTGGCGGCGTGGTCTAGGGAACTAGTGCGATAGTCATGGTTGTCATCTACCGGGGTGTCGCCGGTTTGATGTTATTAATCGAATTTTCTTTGAGCGATGCTCATCGAGAATAGATGATAAAGCATACCGCTGAGAGTCAGCGGCCATACTGCCACAAGGACTGTTAGGAAAACCCTAGATATTTTAACATGTCCGGCCCTCGGTGCAGAGATGGAAGATCTACCTCAGGTTAAGTTCCAAGCCCGTAGGGGACGGAGGATCGTCTAGAATTAAAAACAACCACCTTAAAAAATGTTTTCTATTCTAGAGGTAAAAAGTCGGTTCTGAAACTCGGTGTGTGTACGCGCGTCATTCATACGTGTCCATCATTGAAGTGCGTTTCATTTTTTTCGCAGCAGAGGACACTTGTCGAGGCGAACGTGTAGCACTCGTAGCTTGCTTGACTTCTTTTCCATTAGGCGTATGTACATATATCGGCCGTAATGTGTCCGTGTTTCCAAGTGAGTAGGCAAGCGAGCGAACAATTAGCTATTATCGGACGCAGGCGGCCGAGTGGAGGAAGAGAAGGGGTGGGGCCAGCACAACCACCACCACCGACTGAGATCTTGTGGCGCCAACTGGCGGAGATTCGCAGTCGAGCGCGCCTGTTTTATGTGCGTGCCGGCCGCCTGACCGCCGATAGCCCGTAAAGACCTGAACGTGACCGTTGATCACAGATTAGACCCGGCGCCGCCGCCGCCGCCGCCGTTCGCGCGGCTACGTCAGGAAGGTCTGACCGGTCTACACCGAACCTAGAACCGGTCATGGTTATCGCCGTAATAGTCATCATCACCATCCTCACCACCACCACCCGAATCGTTGTTGTTGTTGTTGCTGCTGTTGTTGCTGTTGCTGTTGTTGTTGTTGTTGCTGCTGCTGTTGTTGCTGTTGCTGTTGTTGCTGTTGTTGTTGTTGTTGTTGCTGTTGCTGTTGCTGTTGCTGTTGTTGTTGTTGTTGTTGCTGTTGTTGTTGTTGCTGTTGCACAGTTCTGAGTCGCAGTTTCGACTAGGCATTGCCTCTCTAAACACGCGGCGCCACCTATGGACGCATCGTGAGTAATCTTCGAAGTAGCGGTAGAGGTACAAGCGCGCGTTGATACTCTTGGCCGTTCGATGGCAGAATACCGCAACGATTGAAACAGAATGAAATCAAAGAAGTAAAGCACACATAATTATTATTATTATTACATTGGTTTACATGGTTTCCAATTTAGACAAGGTAAATGCCAGACTGGATTAAAAACTGGCCATGACAAAAAACCGTACACGGGCAATTAGCCTTACGTAAAAAAATTATCGACAACTGAACAGACACAGCTTCTGAACTCTTTTTGAAGACACTTACGCGATGGAGTTTGTCGGTGTGCCGATGGGTCCTATAGTATGTTGATAGCGCGGCGGGCGCTGGTCCCTTTCAGGCGTCGAAGGACGCCACAAATCTCGAACGCTAACGAGATGCGTGTTGTCGTTGTTTTTGCTATTAGTGTTGTTGTTGTTGTTGTTCCAGCACACGGTCAGCTAGGTGTGAAACCTTGTCGATGGTGTGATGGGTGGGATTTGCTCTGAGAAACCGAACCGGGGACCCTAACCTGATCGTTAATGCCTGCCTGCCTGCGTGCCTGTCTGAAGCCGAATTCCGCCACATAGACAAAAGCTGTGGCAAATATACAGCCTATGAAGTGATCAATCAAGGTGGCCAGAGTACAGTTAGACTAGGCCAGTCTAGGAGGAGAGGTGATCTATTCAAGTGGGCTACAATAGAAGCTGTCGTCGGCCTGTGTCGGCCTATCTATAGATCACAGTCGTCTGCATTCCTATCCGGTTTTTTTTTTCCCGCAGTCGACGAGATACAAAGTATGTATGTTGTCGTCGTAGGCGTGTTGTATCGCGAGCTGTGCGACAGTGCTAATGGCCGTAATAGTAGTAGTAGTAGTAGTAGTAATGGTGGCTTAAGTCTGCGCCTCGCAACCGGAGGAGACCCATAGGTGGGCGGGTTCGAGCCCCACCGTTGCACATTTGTTTTATTATGGGGGTCCGTCTATGAAGCTATGTGAAAAACAGTACCGTGGCCGTTAAATCTGGGCTTGGAGGGTCAGCCCGAAAACTTTACTTTTTAGTAATGTTGGTACCTCAACTTCAACAATACAACTTCAAGTTGAAGTAGTATTAAAGAATGGTTCCAGCTCCTCGCCTCTTCCTGAGACCATTTAGGTGAGAGGTTTTTAGTGGGTAATATGCCAACAACATTAGCATCGAGTCCCACACTACCCGCTTTGGGTGTGCGTCAAAGCATTTTTCCCCTCTCATCAAAAAAAAAATGGAATGTTGATACCAGCTGTGGACGTCAAATGGTGGAAGCAGTCATGAAAGGCTTAAAACATTAGACAACATTCGTTACAACAAAACAATGAAGCATGAGAGTTTGCACATTTTGCAAACGGTGTCTTAACTCGAATCTTAACATGTATATATATATATATATATATATATATCGTCCCGTGCAAATGCCCCGCCCTGTTTTTCAGTATAAGATCAACGGCATCGCATAGTGACACCCACATGACGAACGCTATTGCCGGTTTAGTTTAAGATCAGCTCTTTTTTTTGAAATCTTATAATATACCGCCAGCTGTTTAATTACGACTAAACCTGCTAGATTCGCATTTTCTCTAATGTTCAGCTGCCAACGCTACGAAGCGTAGCCGACTGTGGTGGTTACGTGGTGTGGGTTCAATCCAGAGGGTCACACGCATATGAGCCAAGGCAAATACCTTTCCTAAGATGTGGGACTTGGGATCTGCCGAAGACAATACGCATCGCTAAAACTTGGTTTTCTGAACCAAGATTCTAAACCAACCCGTATCGTCACAGGTAGGATCCCAAAATTATATCTCGGTAATTGCATCCACCACGGTATCTTCAACTTCGAAGGTAAAGATTAAAATTTACTTACGAGGTCAACCTTGAATCGCACAAAAATACTTCTAACAAAACAATAAAATCATTTTTGGCATGACTTTGACCACTAGCAACGGCCATTTTGTCGTAGTGGCCACTGCCAGAACGCCAAATATTCACTTTTGGGAATGAATCGTTAAGATAGATGAAAACATTTCATCTATTCCAGTAGCTTCAAAGACGTTCCAACGACAGAAAACAAACTTATATATATATATGTATAATATATATATATATATATATATATATATATATATATATATATGTTTATTGCGTTCAGCGATGCCATTTAGAAAAATATTATAATGGTACCACAACTATTGTTGAGGAAACCCTAGATATCTCACTATGTTCGCTTATGATGCTGCTCCAAGCTCTTGTATAAAGCGATATAGAAGAGTGACGTGTATTTGGGTATACGTGTCAAGCAAATTGTGAGTGGATATATATATATATATATATATATATATATATATATATATAGTGTTTTCATGCGCACATTCCATATATGTTGTAGTGACATTTTGTTCTTAAGCTTATTCGCCTTGTTTAGGTGGCAACATCAGAGACGAAACGAAAATCGCCCATCGGGCAAACATCGGAGTTGAGGCAAGCACAGACGAGACACCGTACTGTGCATCCTGTTTTGTGGGGCTTCTTCAGCGGACGAAGCAGCGATTGCTGCACACGCTAGCCGCCGTTTGACCGAAACTACCAGGGGAGCAACGGGGATGTGAGTACAGTTCGAAGAGCGTGAAGTCTGCAAGGTAAAGACGTCGACTCTCCCATGTTATCAGTTATCCTAAGTGGCTTGTCCCATTTCACCGGCACAAGGACTTCAGTTTAGGCGACAGCAACCAAAACAGAAACGTTGGGCTTTTGCCCGCCATTAGAGTAGCACCGTAGATTAGTATATATGTATATATGCACACAGGGTATATCATAACAATATGTACTTATTTATAAGATTTGGTAAATTTTGGCACAAACATAATTTTCCTAATGAAAGGAGGGGGCGAAAGCGTCTAGTTTAGAAGTGAGGATAGAGTTTATAAGAGTAGTTGTTCTGCCTTTTTCTCCTACTGAGTTGTGAACAATTTCCGTTCGCGGGGGGATCCAGACACCACAAGAAGAAACTAATCGTACCGCTGTGTTCGGCGATTTCTGCATAATCTAAATGACACTCGATACAAGCTAGCAAAAGGCGAATAGCGGGGTTAAGGAAACTCATAAAAAGTCAATATGTTGTTATGTCTTACGTTGAAGCTTTTACGTGCACAACCATACAATTTTGCCATTTAGACCAAATATGTACGCCCAAAAGACTATTTTCTATAGCAAATTGAATGCCCATCATTTTCGTGCCAAAGTGATAAAGTATAAGTAGGTGATATCACCAAAAGCAGTTCATGTGTTAGGATATATACATTGGTTTTTAACACACAACTTAATGGAAATTCATTACTTCTCCATTTTCGACTCTGTAAAAATTGCCGAACCTTGTTTTGATCACTTCTTTAAACTAAACAATAAACACCGCCACCGATTGGCGCGAAATTTGGCCTGTGTGTAGCTGATGAATAGTGCCTCTAAGCAAGTCAAACTGACATGTCTTGGTAGTTCCGATCAAATGTTTAAATTTTGGAGTGCTCAAACCGATCCGATATATATATATATATATATATATATATATATATATATATATATATATATATGCCTCCATACTTGCAAATATACGCGCGGAAATGCGTCAATATCTATTTATACTTTTTTCATAGGACACGATTTTACCACTAGGTGTATAGAAGGCTGCGATCAGATTACCAACAAGCCCACTTGCAGGACCGGCGCCGCCATACCTCGACGTCCCAAGCATAAGCCTATACTAGTACACTAGCCGAGAGCTCAGAGAGAGAGAAAACGATGCTGAATATAGGCAGAGGAGAGAGAGAGAGAGGTTTAGCAACCGTTGTAGATCAATCACTTTGATATTGTTTGCAAAGGTGATTTCAGGTGTTCGGTGATCTGTGGCCAAACGAGCGTTGCTACCGTGTTTTCTGGGCTTCTACCCAGTCAGCTCTACAACGAGCGCCTTCCTGCACTGCTGCCTCCTGCTACTGCTGCTGCCGCTGCAATCAACTAACGTGTATCGGTTAGGGCCCACGCATGAAAGCCGTCTTCCTTTCTCACTGTTTTCCGATCAATGACCTCGGGCCCCCTTTATATATATATATATATACATATATCTACGGTTGATACAGCCTTCAGTTGTCAGTGGATACTCACAAGTCTCCCCCCCCCCCCCACACCTGAACAAAGACGCGCGGCCAGACAAAGGCGAACGAGCACTCGCTCGCCCGCGCGCTCGCCGCTCGCCTTGCTCGTTGACCTCGACGTGTGCATCCCAGGATATCGAGATCGGACACTTCATGAAGGCGGTGGCAAGAGAATATGAAGAATCCGGCCGGGTTTCGTGAGAGAAAATCGCAGCACGCCGACGTTCTATCGCGTATCACTGAACAACGGCCTTCTTGAGCGCTGACCCAATGGTTAGCTTTCTTCATCGTCGTCGTTGTCGTCAGTCAGCCAGGCACCACCGAATAGCTGGTTCTGTGGCTGTCGGTCCGATCTCCGGCGAGCCGAGCCGTTAGTGAGTAACGTGTGCGCGGACGGGCGCCAGCGTTGTGATGCTGCGGCTGCGGGTGACCGTCGGTGAGGGTCACTCACCTAAGTCCTCTCACCTCGGCGCGTAGCTGAACGCCGCATTGCCAACAACTACCACCACTACAGCTCTTGGTGAAACATTTGGCCACAGCGAGAAATTTGCCTAGGCAAAATGTCGCTTACTCATCTTGATCTCTTGTTGTTTTTTTGCTTTTTGGCTTTTTGACCAACTTTAGCTTGCGTTAGCTGTTCGTTTGTTGCCTAAACACTACTAGCTGTGGAAACACACAAAGTCCTTACAAAAAATGTTTTGATGTCCGAGGAACTGGTGACGTAGAAATGAGGCAAACACTAAAGTCTTGCTAAGTTGCGCTTTGACGTTCGTAAGCTGCCAGTTAGCCAAAGTCGACAGACTTAATCAAGAGACGCGGACGAAAAATCTTCTAGCTCGGTTCTCACTCGCAGCAGCTCGACCGAAAATATGTCAATTATTGTCGCCGGATCGCTTTCACACGCACCGTGGGCCTAAATTGCCCGCTACTCAGCAGTAATGTTTTGACCGCTATTATATAGGCTAATTTTCATTATTCTAAATAGCGTTTTAGGGTGTGGCCACGTCCTGGTGGTTGTCGGTAAATCATAATGAGCCCATAGCAAACAATTTATGAAGGTACAATCGTATGCGTTCAAATATCAACGCCAGCTTGTCGTAGACAACACGCAACGCCAAGCAGGGCCTTAGGACTAAGGCTCCAACAAGATATATATATATATAGTACAACCAAATTTTGGACTTTCTACCGCTTGGCTTTCGCGGTCACAGGCAGCAGAACAGTCGCCCTCACCATATATATATATATATATTAATTGTTTTTTTTTTCTATACCTAATCTGATAATGTTTATACTTTACATAAACGCACTCGAAACCAGATTACTACAGAGTGGAGCTGGGGGGAACTTCTAAACGGCCAGGGAGAGGAAATATTTTCCAATCCCTGTTAGATGTAACCTCTCAATTTGGAAAGGTAATAATTCTAACATTTAACCCAATGAAGAGTAACTCAATAAACTATCTATTTAAGCAGGGGGGGGGGCAGAGCTAACATATTTGAGCACCTACTACAATTTTGCAGGTGCGTAGATATTTGATTAGTAAGGTTCGCGAATACTTGTTTATTAGAATAGTGAGCTAGTCATTGTTATTACGTTAATATGCCTCAAACACGACCCATATAAAGTGATTTAACGGACGGAAACTTTGAACTGTTAGACGGCTACGAGTTCTTATCCAAACCCATGCCTGTATATTCTGCCAGCCACGCCTGTACGAAACTACTCGTATAAGGCAAGCCGTTTTGCAAACAAATGTATAACCTATAGTTTGATAGACATTAGGCACAGTTCACAAAACATACATATATACTCTGTTTTTAGGGTTTTACCGTTTAAAATTAAGTGTTGTGGCATAAGGGCTTCTTCACAAAACACAACATTCTAAACATGCACATAAGCTAGAAATGTTGTTTTTTCTACAACTCGGGCATCCTTTAAGCAAGCCACTGGTTGTCGCTACGAGTGATGTTCATATCCATGCACTGTTTGCATCCGTCATTAAAATATTTGCTCCATCAGAAAAAACAAAGATTTGTGCTTCAAGAGAACTCAGCATCAAAAACATCAATTAGGTGCGTCGGCCCTGTTGTTGTCATAGAGAATAATCTATGCTTGATCTATATGACTTACGGCTGATCTGAGATCTTCGTAGATCTCAGATATCAGCCGTACCATGTTCCGACTAATGGCATCCCGGGTCAAATTAAATGTGGCCTCAGGAAGCTTATCAAAAGAGAAGTACCGTTAAAAAATCACTTTTGCACCAATTGAAAGAACTCTGCAATTCTTACACAAGACTTGATTTGAAATTTTGGTGGATGTTCCGGTCGCCGATGTAGGAACCCAGTTCTACAGTTTTCAGCGGTCTCATACGTAGGTGCAGTGTGATAAAATGTATTTTCCAAGACTACAGTTTTTTTACTGTAGTTTAAGATCTTACTTTCAACATGATCTGATTTTTGCTGAAATTTTAGGAGCACACATGTACTCGGTTCATCACGATTTGTGTGTGTTTACCTTCAGTATGGAACTAGCCTGCCACCAACGTCGGCAGCTAATCGCATACTAAAAACAACGGTCAGATAAATTGTTCAAAGCTTAGTGACTTGACAACTACGTAACGCAGCACCATCACCTTGATACGAAAATTATGGGCATTAAATTTGCTATTGCGGGAGAGTGGTCTTTCGGACGTACATTTTTGGTCGCAATGGAAAAATTTTACGATTTTTCATGAAAAGGCGTTAACGTAAAATATAGACTTTTCATGACTTTCCTTAATCTGGGTATTAGCTTTTTGCTACGCAAGCTAGTGAAGTATCTTCCGTTGTGCAGAATTTTCCTCCGAACACGCCGGTGTAATCGGTTCCTTCATGCGTTGACCGGTTCTCCCGCAAACAGAGATTTCGCACAACTATGTAGGAAAAAAGGCAGAAAAACTACTTTTATAAACTTCACTCTCTCTCCTAAACAAGACGTTTCCACGTCTTCCCTCCATAGGGAAAACTTTTTTTCTTGCCGAGTTCTATCAAACCGCGAAATGCGTGCACAACAATATGAATGACCCTGCATATATATATATATATATATATATATATATATATATATATACGGGAACTTTAACTCGTAGTTGTCCCGAATTGGAAAGGCTCCGTCGCCGATATGCGTATTCTGCCAAGAGGCACATAAGGACACTCCAAGTTACACACTGCTACAGTGCTCGGCCTGGGAGGCTGCGCGGTTAAGGGCAAGCAGACCCGTCCGAGAGAAATAGACCAGGTTGGGACACTCACACCACGAGGTCAGCTATCCACCTCAGTCCAGCCTAATAAAGTTTACAGAATACAACGTCTCCAGTGAGCAGGCCTGCAGACTGGTAGCAGCTACGGCAAAAGAAGTCCTCCAGGAAAAACAAGAAACGTGCAAAGAAAGACCGACACAACTGCTGCTTCAACCCGAAAGCATCCATAGAGAAGTGCAGCTCGAAAACGGGCTTGCAGGTGTTAGACAAGTGCTGGGTCCTTTGGGCGACCCCAGCGACTTGATCTGAAAGGGCGCTCGTCACTTCCCCTAAAGTAAAAGAAGTAAAAGAAAGTACTGTTTTGTGAAGATCTGGGCATCAGAGAGTGAAGCTTAAGGAGGGGGAGGTGCGTTTAGTGGGTATGAGTCTCAACGGAGTAACATCTAATCGTTGGAGTCGAGTCCCACACTGCTAGAGATAGAGACGCGTAGCGATAGTGCGTAACTGCGTTTAATATCTCCTCCTGGACCATTTCAATATGGAACTAGCCTGCTACCAATGTCGGCAGCTAACCGCATACTAAAAACAACAGTTAGATGACCAAAATTGTCCTAATCTAAATGGAACTCTCTGTATATACATATATATATATATATTTGTTTTGCGTAAGTTTGTATATAAATATATAAGCATATCGTATATGTGTGTACATTTATATATATATATATATATATATATACTTTGCGTAAGTTTGTATATAAATAGATAAACAAATCGTACATGTATGTAGATTTATATATACTTTGTGTGTGCACTCAGATAGTTTTACATCAAGAGATGCTAATACGGCACAAGTGTCTGTGTGTATGTGTCTTGTACCATTTAGCACTTCCGGCTGTTCCGGGCGGCAACGTCCTGACATGACGACTGCTAGCCGTGTGCGCTGGGGCCCAGTAATTGTGTTACTGGGCCGCAGCTCAGGTCGTCCCGCCGCTTGTCCGGACAACGATGACGTGACACGCATAATAATGTCAGACAAGACACTGAGAAGATCAATAGCACGGAGAAGCGACGAGTCAGCCGTTTGACTTTCGTCCCTCCGATCTGCATAGCCGCCTGGGCAGTTCTAGCAGTCAATCGCCGTCGGAAGGAATACCGACGGCAGACAGAAAAGTTATCGGACAGAAGTCGCCCTCCATTGTCGTGGTCGTCGTCCTTGCCGTCGCCGTCATCGTCATCGCTAACATTACCCTCTTACGATACGGTAAGCACTCCTTGCCATGATAACGATAGTACATTTCTTCCGTGATGTTCACTGCGCGCGCATTATGACATGCATTATGCTCTGCTATCGGTTCGTAACCGACCCGATAACACCCGACAAGACGCGACGCTATCTGCGGATGAATGAGCAAATTAGGAAGCAACCGGCGCAAAAGGCGACGTTATAAAAACCCGTTACAACTAGTCGAGATGATTCGTCGTCCTTTAGAAACTATATTCGAGATTCAGAAAGGAAACACGGCTCTTCTGTTCTGCTCAAGAACGATCACGGTTTAATATGATTACGTTCCTTCACTTCAGAACTGTCAGGTAGTGCCCTCAAATACCAGTAGCTCGTGTTCGTTGTCCTCGTCTCTAGGTTCTACGGAAGTAGAGTAGTTATCTCTAAGTTTCACCGAAGGGTATCGTAGATTTGCGCCTAGGCAAGCATGGCTGTACGCAAGGCTTACCGTCTAAGTGGAAATAGGGAAAAGAGTAACGCGTTCCACAAAGTATGCGGAGCCTCATTCTGTTGCCGTAGACGGCGTGACACTGTGAGAACGCACAGTTAAGGATGTCGATATTAAGAAAAGCGTGGTGTGGAAAATGCCTAGTCGCAAAGGAAAGATCTAATTCATGTAAATCTACAAAAGCAAATTGGTAGACAATTGTAAGTAACGACGAAAGTCAATAAATAGTCGCGCACTGATCTAACTAATAAATAATGCTCGTTTTTCGTTAACATCGGCCCAGTAATTACACCATTGCAGGTTATTTGGATCAAACCTGGATTTTCGCATTTTATAAGGGTTGCGTACGCACTTTTGGACAACAGGTTTTTATTTGCCGTTTAATAACAGACAAATAGCCAGAACATGCATTCTCGTTTTCCGTAGCAACATTGCAGACAGTCTGTTTCATCCAGACGGAGAAGCAATCATGGCGTGCATGCGGGCTGGTCATACGCGGGTTCCTGTTGGCCCATCAATAAAAATTGTGTGCAATAAATAAAGTGCCCTTTTGGGTAAACAAAGCGCCATCGATGACGTGGCTTCTCGGTTAATGTTTGAGCTGACATAGACAACAACTACAGTATAAACTCTCACGGAGTGCCTAAAAGGTTAAATGGAGAAACGTACAACACAGTTATGAGGAGAACATTACCATAGCTGTTCGTAGATATTCCAGACGGTATTCCCTCAAGGATGTGGTTCCACTACGATGGAACACCAATACACAATAGCGCTGTGGTACGGGCTTATCAAGACACTACTTTCGGGGATCGATGGATTTACTCATGCTATATCAGATGAAGACGTACCAGGTAATATATATATATATATATATTTGTTCACATCACAACTAGTTACTAATGATCCTCTAGTTGTGACCACAATCTTGTTCACTACATCGAGCATCGTCAGACACATGCCGCGTACCCCAGCCGCTTACTTCCTCCCATGGTGTTGACATGGCTATACAAAAAATCCGACATTGGGGACGGGGAAAATGGCTAAAAAACGGTAAGCATATCATGAATCAAATCACTATGCATATTTTTTATAAGCGGAAAGGCAAAATAAAAAAAAATATATGTTTCGAAGAAATGTCTCAATTGCGATCTTGCTCAGTGCGACAATTTTTCTTGCGCTAGCCAACGCTGATATCGTGTAGATACATTTTATCCCGGACACGCCGGTAATAGGCTCAGTTTTTTAAGCGAACGATTTGCTCTCTTGCAATAGAACATTTGCAAAGTGATATCCGACAAGCCACATTGGTGTAACAACGTTTCTTTATCACTTCTAAGTAAACGATATTTCCACTCTTTCATACCATAAAAATACCTTTTTGACGAGTCTTAACATACCGTTGAAAATGCTTTTCTAACGAATCTTAACATACCGTCAAAATGCCTATTTAGCGAGTCCATCCTAACAAGCTTTACGACTCCTTTGAGTGCTCACATTTAACTAAATCAAACCCTATGCATGTTTCATTTATTCCAGGGAATATTATAATATATAATTTAAACTGAGTCAGTCGAGCGACACTCGTTTTGCGAGAGACTACCCGCTCGCTCCTCCCGTGTTTCAGCCTATAATAAGCGTTCAAAGTACAGGCGTTCATTAATTAAATACTGTTTGTTCATGAGAGGCCCGGGCTGATAAAACGACTGTCCGGCGACGACTAGAATGAAGCTGGCGACGCTGACGGACTGACGACGATAAAGCTGACAACAACGATGAAGTCGATGAACACGATGAAGTAGAGGACGACCAAGGCCGGCGGCGACAACGATAAAGCTGCCAACAACGACATTGAAGTCAATGATGACGATACTGCTGAAGACAACAATAATGCCGACGATGGCGATGATGCCGACGACAACGACGATGATGACTGAATCGATGGTAACGATAAATCAACGATGATGATTGAGTCGACGATGACAATAAAGCGACGACGATGGCGATGAAGCCGACGATGGCGATGAAGCCGACGACGACGATGATAACTGAATCGATGGTAACGATGAAGCGACGATGATGATTGAGTCGACGATGACAATAAAGCGACGACGATGGCGATGAAGCCGACGACGACGACGACGACAGTTTTAACGACAACGATAAAGCTGACAACGACGACCACGATGACAATGAAACGTACGACGACGATTGAACCGACGAAGACGACGACGACCATAGTGCTGACGACAGCGATGAAGCCGGCGGCAACAATAAAGTTGACGACGATTTTAAAGCCGACGACGACGATAAAGCTGGCGACAACGATGACGATAAAACTGGCGACGACGATGACGATGAAGCCGACGACGACGACGACGACATCGGCGACGACAACTACAATGATAAAGCTGATGACGAAGATGACCACGATGAGGTGGGTGTCGATAACGAAGTTGACAACACCGACGACGATCAGGCTGACAAAGACGACAATAACGGCGACGACGACAACGATCAGGCTGACGACGACGACGACGATCAGGCTGACGACGACGACGACGACGACGACGATCAGGCTGACGACGACGACGACGACGACGACGATCAGGCTGACAACGACGACGACAACAACGATCAGGCTGACGACGACGACAACAACGATCAGGCTGACGAGGACGACGACGACAACGATCAGGCTGACGAAACGACAACGACAACGACGCCGACGACGACGACAATAATGATGAAGTCAATGACAGCAATAAGGTCGACGCCGACAACAATAATGACTAGCACGTCGTCATAATGTAGCTGACGGCCAGCAACAACAGACCGCCTGCCAGCCAGCCAGATGGACAGGCAGACAGGTAGACGACACAGAGACAGACACCGTGCAGGGAGCAGTGATCACATTGTGCGTACGCGGCGCACTCGAGGCGATCTGCACACGAGAGGGACAGTCGTGAGGGGAGTGAGCTTGCAAATTGCACTGTCGGAGCGCCGTGATGATCTGAGGCCGGAATTTGGCGCCGCCGACGAAACTCAATGGGCTGTGCGAATGGCGAACGTTTATTCGCTCTCTTCCTTGTTGGATATGAATCGCTTGGCTGGCCTAGCCTGGGTTAGCTGTGCCAGTTGTTATAGTTGTCATCATCATCGTCGTCGTTGTCGTCGTCGTCGTCACCTTGCCTTGCCCTACAGTGGCAGCTACAACAGCAGGCCTTGACAGCGGCAGTGCCGCGTGCACCGCGTCATTCCCCCTTCAGAGACACGAACGCAGGCGACGTCAGGCGTTCGTACAATGCCTATGCCTATCTCTCGCGGTACGATGCTGCAAGGTAGAAGGGAGCAGGCTTGGAAAGGGTCGTGTCGACTCGACTCATTCCACGTGCCATAGTCCTGGTAACATTACCATGATGTCCCAAGCCACACATGCTGGCATCCTCCTCCATGCCGCTTCATACGTACACAAATGAGCCATTTACCTCTGTTAGATTTTCTTCTTCTTCATCTCCCTCTTCATCTTCTCCTTTATCTTCTTGCTCATCAAGCCCTCTTTTCCTGTTGCGCGCGCTCTATCCCTCTCTCTCTCCCTATCTCTCACTTCTTAGTCTGCGTACGGGCGGTTGGTGACAACGACACGTAGTCTAAATGAAACAGTATCCGCGTTGTGTGGTTGCTCATGGCAATTAAGGCGCTCGCATACCAGCAGTATAGTAAAATTTTATTCACGACATGATTATGGTTCCTCTTATATATATATATATATATATATATAATCAAATGTGTAAGGAACATTTTCAAAAATCGATAGGGAGTTGTAGAGCTCGTTCAAGCAAGTATTTGTTATTTTTTAGAGAAATGTTGCTTCGGAGTGAGAGTGAAGTTACTAAAATATGTGACACTGGTGTTGTTGTCCAACATAGGAGTATACAAAGTGCGATTGCGAGTCAACAAGTCCTCTTATAAAAAAAACTAAGCACATTTTTCGTTCGTAAAAATTGATCTTTCGGGGAAACATACAACGCCGGCAAGAAGATGCGATATGGTCGTTTAGAAATCAGTTACCAAATCTGTGACAATTCGTTCCGTGGTTGCGTAGCAATTTAGGTTATTCGGAGGCATGTCAAGATTGAGTGCATGCATAAATTACTTAATCCATCAGATAAATCACTCGTCGTGGGCCTAGAAGCATACACAACTATTTGTTATTTTACAGTATCTGCTCGAAGGTGCCTTTGCGAACTACTATACGTATTTGGTGGCGCCTGCAGAGATTTTGTCATACGTCTTGAAATATGTCAGGCGTTGCTCGAACGGCCTCAACAGCGGAGGTTATCCTGGTAACCGGCTCTTTAAGTGACTAGACCGGAATCTCGAAGATGAGAGCTTTTAGATGACCCCAATAAATCAATGGTGGCCCGCCCCGGCCAATTCACCGATTTTTGAAGATCACGTTAAAGGTCGCGCGTACTGCAGGAATGAAGTGCGGTGCTCCGTCGTGCTGGGAGCGCACGCTTTGGCGGACACTTCCTGGAATGCCTTCCAAGTGTCCTGGTTTCACTAGGAATGTATAGTATGCTTCTTCAGCCAACCTTTTAGGATGTATGTATTACCCTATAAGGTAACCGGTCACCATGCAAGCCTGCACATTTACAAAGAAATGTTGACACATCTGTTGTAAGGTGAGCTCCATCGGTGAAAAACACAAGGACATGAAGCTCCGCATTAGCTTCAACTAGCCGTAGAAATCAGCTACACTTGACAACCCGTCGTTCGTAATCTGGATATAACGGAGCTTAAGCTTGCTGCGGTCAGTACGGACGCAGTCCGTACTCTCTTTGGCTCTTACTACCTTATAGACGGTACTGTGACACGCGCCAACCTTTCGGGCCACTTTTATCGTGCTTGCTGATAAATGATCGGCTACTGCCTGAAGGATGCGCTCGTCCATAGCTGATGTTCGTATTATCAAATCTATCGAATAGTTCCAGGGACACCATCGAACAACTACTGTAAGATAATAAATCGTTTTTTAGAGCTATGGCAAGTAATTTATCTGATGGAGTAATTTATCTAATGTAGTAAGTCATCTATGCATGCTTTTTATCTCGACATGCCCTCCAGAAAACTTTAATTACTACGCAACTGTAGATATTCATTCGATAGATTGGATTGCAATAGATTTATTATCAAAATTACCTTCATGCGCATTTCCTTTAATTGTGTTACCTTTGAGAGCTGTGAATGCTCGTAGGGTTACTATTTAGAAGTATTGACGTGACGGCAAGTAAAATAACTTCATTTTTTTGCGAATTCTCTTGCACAATACACGACCATGTCGCATCTTCTAGCCAGCGCCGTATGTCTTTCGGAGACCATGTTTTGCTGGAAAAAAAATATTTGCTTTAATGTGTTCTACAATGCCTTATATTGATAAAAAAAAATGCCGCACACCCCAAATATATATATATATATATATATATATATATATATATATATATATACGTATTTACATTAAAATGTGGATCAAATAATATGGGAATATAATTAAGCTGATAGTTTTCGTTTTTGTGTTCTGAAACTAGAATTGATATTTAGATTTCGACATTTTTAGGCCTCGGCCTTGATGGCTTCAAGCTGTGATTTGCATACCCAAGCCTTGTCACCTGTGACAAGTCTTAATAATAAAGAAGACCGGCCCTCGACCGAGCCAGAAAAACCCGGAGCTCTTTTTCGCATTGTGACAAATCGCAAGATACCCACCGAGCAGATCGAGTGATTTGGTATCCAAACGTCTTACTACTATGCTACTATAAGTAATATATATTATAAGTATTATCGGAGGCTGGCGGCAAAGATCGGTACCCTTGGGAACAGAGCAGACGTCTCATGTGCTATTGATCGCCATCAGCTCGGGTTTGCAACACCAAGATGCATTCTTCTCTTCGGTCTTTCTTGGAGTCACGCTCTGGAGCTACGCTTTTAGTCAAGCGTGACTTCAGGAACGCCTTCAGTAGAATTCAGAAGGACTACCTGTTGAGTGCGGTCAAAGCTTGGGCCCCAAGTATGTTCCACCAGGTGGAACTGGCTTATAAGGAGTCGCAGACTGGAGTGCACCAGGACGACCCATTGGGTCCTTCTTCTGCCTAGCTATCAAAGAGTTATTCGACTCCCTTGAGTGCTTTCTAAACGTATGGCACTTGGACGACGGTGTTTGGGGGATGCAGTTCCGGCACATCCACGGAGTCATCAAGTTCGCCGAGCGGAGTGGCCTGGCTCTAAATACTGCAAAGTGTAAGATCCACGTTGTAGAAGGTGCTACTGACTCTGAAGAGCTGGAGGCTCTTCCAAAGTGCGAGAACGTCGGCACGGATTTAGAGTTGCTAGGCGTTCCCTAATTCCCAGAGATTTATAGTTGCTAGGCGTTCCCTAATTCCCAGGCGCAGAGAGTTTCGCCTGCTCTCGAGAGATGGTTGGCCAAGCTAGGAACATACGATGTCACGCATTTATCTGGTAGGTTCTTACCGAGGCCTGTTTCTTCTGAGATCCTCTTTTTCGGTCCTACCCCTCAACAACCTCTTTCAAGGCAAACTGTTTGCTGGCTTCGGGACTGCTTGGACGACTCAACGACAGAGTGCTGGCTGTAGTAGGAGCGTTCCTAAACCTCAGACTATCCACAGGTGCAAGCCAACAAGCTCTACTTCCTGTTCTTTGGGGTGGCCTAGGTTTATCTAATGCGATTGTCCTATCGGAGACATGTCTGGCAGCCTTCCTTCACAGGTGTATGCAACAGGCCAGAGCCCTTCTCGATTTTGTCGCTCTTACAGACTTAGAGGCTCAATTGGAAACAAGCCACTAGAGCAGTTGCCCTGGGCGGCCACGAGCGCGCCGAAGCTGGCGACGTCGTCCGGCCAGACGGACGCCACGGGTTGTCCTGTATCGCCAGCGCAGACCAGCAAGACTCAAAGCCTTGAATAAAACCTTCAGCAGAGCTCTACGATCCAGTGGCCTACAGTGCGTCCTGGAATTCGTCGGACTTGACAGGGAGGGCGAGAATAGACCTGCCGGCCTGATCTGAACCCCATTCAAGAACGGCTGTTTGTTGCCTAAAGACGCGACATTTACTGACTTATTAGCTTTTTCAATGATCAGTGCTGGCGCGGCCCGGGCCGGTCATGCTTCGGCTCTCGCCGAGGCAGGCAGGGTTAAGAAGTACCAGAACATCAGATACCCATACGGGTTTTACCCACTTGCCTTCGAAACCCTTGGCGGGCCGAGCCCGTCCACTCGCAGTTTGCTAC
Organism: Dermanyssus gallinae; assembly: GCA_003439945.1. Taxonomy (NCBI): domain Eukaryota; kingdom Metazoa; phylum Arthropoda; class Arachnida; order Mesostigmata; family Dermanyssidae; genus Dermanyssus; species Dermanyssus gallinae. The sequence continues at coordinate 146,254 of QVRM01005605.1, read as the reverse complement.
AGGAGGTCGAGAAGCGGCGGATTCTAGCCAGCAGAGATAAACGAGAAGGTGGCAAGGCGGCCTCGGTTCGGGGAACCCTCTAAAACGGCTGGTCCCTACAATAGACCCCCCGTATTGATGCACACATTCGCAGGGGCTCAAATGTCATGTTGTCACAGCGAATGATTGATTTCATTGAACAAATTATATATATATATATATATATATATATATATATATATATATATATATATATATATATAAATTATTATTGTTATTATGAGGGCAAACGAATACAGAATTAGCCGCCCCTGTTGCATTTTGTCATAATTATGTGGAAGATGTTGGCCGTAAAATTTGATCGAGGATGACTAAACGACTTAAAAGCTGCGTTTGAGAGCGAAGGGTCACCAATCTAACATGAAAGGAAAACGTTTTTTTCGCCGGATCTAGACATCATTTCAAGATCGATAAACGTCCTGGCAGCACTTGTGTGGTCAACTTTCACCATATATTTTGTGAACTCTTGGGTAGTTACTATTGGGTCTGGCAGTCTCTTTAGATGTAGTGCGCCTTGGCTCGGAACACTTGTTTTTTTACTGCCCATTTTTCACAAACCAATTTTTGTAATTAGGCGCAGGGTGGTGGTGGCAGTTCGGTTTGTGAGCGCCAATACGTTCGCTTTGCCGCATCGTTCACTGCGTGAGACGTATATATATATATATATATATATATATATATAACATAAACGTATATATATATATATATACATAAACGTATACCCCATATTAGAATATGCTCTAAATGACTTGCTTTGAAACGAATTATCGTTCGCACCTTAATTTTTCTCCCTTCTGTTCAGCGCTCTGTCTTCTAATGCTTTTTAAGTCGTGCGCAAATGCAGTTTCATCGAATACCACAACTATCAGCTGCGACATCGTGTCCGTCAGACAGGTGAGGCAGTTAGTGAAACTGTGAAGCGCCCCGCATAAGTAAAATATAGGCACATATATACACTCTTACATATATATATACACTCTTACGTATATACATATATATCTGTCGTGCCAATGCGCATATTGATTTACCCTTTTTCAAAAGAATATATATATATATATATATATATATGTACACACATGTAAATTCATATAGAGCATGCTTACTTAAGCAAGCTTCCAATCTGCGAGGAGGCCGTATCCACTAATATGCAGGCTAATGGATTAACCAATCCTACTTTCGAGGGAAGCCCTGTCGAAGAGTCCTCCTTCTTCCTACCTCCTACCCTCTTTCTTTCTCTCTTCCTCTCTTCCCGAAGCATACGCGTTTCGCCGAGCTTGGATTACTTTAGCTCCCGCCGCTCGTATGTCCTAACGGTCGTCCTCATAATCCCAAGCGCCAAGCACATTGCGACGCTCAGCTCGTCTAACCAGTTCACTATGAGTCATTCGACAAAATACGAACGCTTATGCAGTTCAAGCTAACGCACGAGATAGACCTGGACGACCTCGGCAACAGATGGGCAAACCGTTCTATGTGCTTAAGCGAGAACGGGAACGTTTCAATACAGGAAATATGTAATTTGTGTCACTGTGTTGCTTTTTATCACAGTCGCTCTGTTCTCTATAGTGTAGTTTTTTTTTATTTGTCGCTGTTCTAACTGTTGTCGCATGGTGTTGACTACATACTGTTTGTTTTCTGTCCTCAATATTGCAGGTATTGGCACCGCCATTTCATTGCAAGGATTTCATAAGGAGTAGATGTTCCACATGCACCAAAACTTCGCTAACATTTACCTGCCTGCCTGCCAGCCAGTTAGCCCTGCGTAAATGCACAGAAAAATGTCCTGCCTCCGGTGACCTTATATAGAAGTTGTAGTAGGGAATGCGTTTATCCTTTCCTCCAGAACTTTGTCACTTTAGAACCACCAACACCTCTAGAACTTTGTCACTTTAGAACCACCAACATTTGCAGAACTTTGTTAGTTAGTACTACTACTACTACTCAATTAGTAGACAAAGTAGTTAGCCGCTCTTACTCCAGCCTGCAATGTCTAATTGGCAACTGCATTCGGAAACACGAAACAGATTGGTGCGTACCATACCATAGAGGGTACAACTGCCGGCGGTCTCCTTCAGCCGGCGTCTTCTTATAGAGCTTTGGCGAACTTGCCAAGAGTTTGTTTTGTCGGCAAGAGTTTGTTTTGAAAAAAACAGCATAGCACTGTTCTCCTTCAGCCTGCACAACCTTGTTTGTGCACCTCGGCGCATCTGAGTGCAATCCTCGGGTTCGCTGGGTGTGGTAGCAGAGACAAGCTAACTACGTTGCGTTGGGATCATCGTAGTCATAAATATTAGGTTGTTGTTGTGATTAGTGTACGAGGTACGCTAGTAGGAAGGACACGGGGATGACAAAATGCGAGGAGACAGGACAGCGACAGGCCTAATAGTGGTCGTCATAGAGGCGCCAGTAGCAACCGTTGTAGTAGCACCAGCAGCTTAGTACTGGGGTGGTAGACGTGGCACTAACAGATGGGGCTCCGACGTAGTCTCCGAGTAGCCAATGTATCGATATGATATCTGCTCGAAGCCGCTCGACGAACGACGATTTGAGTTTTGAGCCCGCCGTCGTAGCCCGGGGTCTCTCCGAGCTGCCCACGTCGCCGCTTGTGTTCGACGGAAACGAGAGCGCGACGCCGACTGACGCGACTTAACGCGTCTAACTAGCTAGCTAACAATGATGCCTTCCGGCTCTAACGAGCGAGATTCACACGAAAACGAACGTCCATTGTCGCCCGTCGATACGGACGCTCTTCGACTGGGTACGCGACCATGCCGCGACAACCACAAAGATACTCTTTCTGTGCGCAGAAGACAACGCATTTGTCCGCAACAGTCGTCCGATGCCTACACACACGAATGCACGAGCGTAATGTGTAACAGATAGCAGCGCTTCATGTTTTGTGACGGTGTTTTACTTCATTCTCGGCTAGAGTAGACATGGAACGCCTAAGTGCAATAGACCGTAACACAAAAGCAGGACAGCGTTTAAATTGCCAACGTACGCACATTTATTACGAAGGCATTAAGACACTAGGAGAAATTTGTGTGTTTTACAGCTTTGTTATTCGGGTAGTGTCCAGGCGCGTCGTATTGGATAATGATGGAGCGTAACCGTAGAGTCGTGCGTGTAGGAATAGTCCTTGTCCGGTTATGGCTTACCGGCATTATAAAACGCTAGATTTGGTCGCCGGCCAGATGTCCATCTCGCTGATAAATGCACATGTATATTATTTTTAATTTTTATATATATATATATATATATATATATAACACGTGATATAAAATATTAAAATTAAACAAGCATACATTGATGTAGTGACTAACTCATAGCTAAGCGTCTATACTACACAGCATAGCGTACCATTGCCCGCTGTAGGCGCTTCGTCATTATTGTTGTTTTGTTCTCACAGACATCAACATCTTCGAGCATCGTAAAGGCTCCCGTTGCCAGCCCATATTTCAGCATCAAGAGAGGAGCCAGCCTTCGTTTGTCCTGTTGTTAGCGACGAATGTGGCTTCGGAAGCCAATGAGTAATCCTATCGCATTCTGTTCTCGTTCCGCACAACGAGTAAAACCCGCCAAAAGATGTGCAGTGGAATACAGGGACGCCGGTGGAAACATACTTTCAACCTTTATCTCTTCCATTGTGTCTAAACACACACATATATATATATATATATATATATATATATATGTATATATATATATATATATGTATATATATATATATATATATATATATATATATATATGTATATACATATAATTTATCAGCCGACTGAAACCTCTCAACCTCTGCCCCTGTGTGACTCTCTCATTGCGGTCGTGGCCATTTCTTTGAAGTTAGTCAACGGTGTTCTAAGCATAATCGAATTCACTTTTCCTAGTGTTGGCTGATGGAAACTTCATATGCTAATACTTCACCCTTAACTATCAGCCAACAAACCGTGCTCATGTATTTACATACACACAAAAAGAAAAAGTGTATTTATATATATATGTATATAGATAGGGATTTTTCCGCATGAAATGTAGGATGGAAATATTTTGTTTAGGGGTGATAGTAAAATTAAGTTTTTTTGTACCGATGTGACGGGCCGGACTTAGATTTAAAAAAAATTGGCGAATACAAGAGAACGAGTCCTTCTTCGACTTTGTTCTGTCTGTCTGTCTGAAAAAGTTTCTGTAAATAAAACTGTCGCATCTGGAAACCAAGAACCCTCAGGTGGTTTACATAAATCATATGTGACTGGAGCGGCCTTATTAGTTGTATTTGAACGAATTTGGATGGAATTGATACGAGTGAGGTTTGGCTGTCACAAGGTGATGCCACAAGCCACACAGTCGGGGAGACAATTGACCTTTTCAGATTGCAGTGTCCAGGGCAGGTAATCTTGCGTAACGGGGAATATTCACTGACCTTTAGGAACTTAAGATTTGGCGTTGTTAGACTTGTCCTATGGGGTTGCTCGACGATTAAAGTGTACACTAATAATTCCACAACCATCAGCGATCTATAGACTAGCAACGAAGCGTGCATTCATGTAACTGAACCCGATTTAAAGCAAAAAAAGTTCTATCAAATTATTTGTCCCGTGTAAAGATTTTAAAAACACAAAAAAAGTCGTTACCGCGCCGATATTTTATTATAAATAACATGTTATCTGTTTTACATTTAAAATAGAAACATGTTTAGAACACTCTTGTTATTGTGTAACTTTAAAGAGCCTAGGATATTTTTCAAACTGTATATATAATGTTATGTTATGTCATCGTCAACGTCTATGTTATGCTGTCGACTGTTGCTTCTGCTGAAGCTTTACTGCTGCTATTGCTTCAGGCGCCAGTCTCCGGAAACCAATACCAAACATCAAAGACTGGTTAAACCGGGCTGGGGGAGACCTAACCTTCCACACCACCCAGGTCTTGACGGGACACGGGGACTTCTAGTCCTACCTGTTCAGGAAGGCTCCCAGCCCCACGTGCGTCCAGTTCGGCGATAGGCTCGAGGATACCCCAGAACACAACTGCTGTTGCTGTTGCAGCCACCGTTTCCTTTATTGTTGTTGTTGCAGTTTCTCTCAGGTATTTAAATAGGACATCCTATAGAAGTTGCTGGATGTCATCTGACATCCCTAGTCTGCACATAAGGCGACGGTCTGAACTCTATGTGATCACCAAGACAAGGTTATCTTGTAGGTTCAATAGTCTAGGTTCTAAAACGGACCTCTGCGACAGCGGCTGTCATCCCGTTCCTTCTGCCCTCAATGGTAGCATTTTGTTTATCTCAAGTACGTAACTATTGTACAATAAACATGTTTATACATTAATTATACATGGCTGACGTGGAAGAATACACCCTCGTCTCCGGCGGCAACCAAAAAAGGGTGACACAATACCCCATTTGAACCATGGGGCGGCCAGGCACAAATGCCCACTCCTCCTAGAGCCTTGCAAGTGAATTGCAATTACAAAATTAAGCCCTACTACATGTGCTCCTCGACTGATGGCGCTTCTCACATAGATGGCAGCGCTTTCTTCGTCTCTCCGTCCGAGGTCTTGCTGGCGGAACACCCGCAAGCGGTGGTTACCGCGACAATGGATATACCTATATCTAGTAAGGGCTTAATTTTGCCCAGTGGAAGACAGCCGGCCTAGTCCTCATTCCGCAGGGTCCAATTTGAAATGCTAGATATGTTTCCTGACCACATGTTTCACGTCGCGATTTCTAGCATGACTGCAGGAGCGCTGCATAGGTGCATACATGGTTATCTGCTTCCAGTATGATGACGTAGTGCGTCTGAGGAACCTACTGTCGAAACACAGTGTACGGTTGGTGTAACCTTACGACCTTGCCCTCACCGGCTATGCCCTGGCCGGATCAGGTCAAATACCGTATTCCCCAGGTAATCGTCCTAGAAAAATGGGGCACCTACAACACCCTGACTGCCATGCCGTGACATCTACGATTTAAACCACCGCTCAAATAGCCAGCGTCCCCCGCACCAGGCAATCTACGCCTAGGTACAGAACTGGGGGGGAGATATAGTAAAACTATTAGATCATAAACGTAATCGTCTGTACGGACAAAACCATATGTCTTTTAAGGAAAAATTCGAACCAAGATCACTGGAAGCTAGTAACGTAAGAGCACAAGGCGAACATAGGTCGGCAATAATCAAGGGCGCAAAAGAAGAGAAAAGGAACGCCCGGTAGTCTTCCATTTTTAGCCTTGGAAAAGGGCAAACAAAAGCGTCTCGTAAACAGAAGGGCCGACAATCCCTGGTGTATGTATGTATATATATATATATATATGTATATATGGAGAGAGAAAAAAGGGGAGTGAGAGAGAACGAATTTTGCGCATAACTATGGTGCCACATCTCTTACACTTCTTTAGGCCATGTTATATATATATATGTTCAAGATCGTACAGGCATGTGTGTTACAAATCTCTGCCGATAATGAGATTAAATTAAGCGAGAGATAGGAATGCGCCGAGAGATAGGCTGCTCTGCTGTTGCTGCCGGAAATGTTCGCAGTTCATCCGTTTGTGTATCACTCGCGGGCGAGCGCGTCATATGAACGCGTCGTCGATAGACTATAGGGAGAATAGGTAGGACGAAAAGAAGAGCGCGCGATGTGCATAAATGAGGCTGCCGCGGCCCGTCGGCTATGCCTAGTTTACGAGTCTGCAAAGCTGCTCGAAGGGCTGCCGAGTTGCCGTGGCGCTACGGTGGTGGTAGTGTGATTGGAGTGTTGGTGGTGGCAACGCGGCGAGAACGGGCCGCCAGCAGTTGGAGCTGATGGCCGGGGCCGCCGGGTGCCCATCTCTGCTCAAACAGACAGGCCTGGCGCAAGTTTTAACCCGCCACCGTTGCAAACTTTTAAGTGATTACACGTTTCCCAGGTGACTGTGTATATATATATATATATATATATATATATATATATAATTAGAAGGAGAGAATAAAGGAGATAGAAGGAGACATGCCGCATACGCCATTGAGGGTTTTCGGGCATCAACGCGCGTTACGCGCTCGAACGTTCGACATATCGACCTGGTTGATAGTATGATTATGACGCTGATGATGAACTTGTTTTTGTTACCTACAAGGGAGAGCCTACTCGGAAAGATATAAAGGCAGCAGAGCGACACGAACAGCAACGGCCGCAATGACGACGACAAAACAGCAAAAGCAACGACAATAACAATATACAGATGCAGCAACCACTTCGACAGTCGCAACAACCAACGACAAACAAAAATACTTGATCATTATCTGAAAGCTTTTGTAGTCGGGACCTTCTTAAGCTCAGCAGCCGATCCAGTCTCTCTCTCTGGCGGGTAAAAAATTATTAATTTATCAATGGGGATCTCGTTCCGCCTTTGAAGCAATGGTATTTCGCTGTTAGTACTGCGAATGTACGTAAAAAGCGCTCATATGTAATGATGTGCATAGGTCGTGATATGCCGGCCGTTGATTGCAAAAAGCTTACCCGACCAGTGCTAGGCGGCCACTGAGTGGGGATGCTGTGGGTGGGGGATCAATATATATATAAGCTGGAAGACAGGGCCCGAAGATCCCTCGTTATCGCTCCGTCGCTAAGCAAACCTGCTGTTAATCCTGCAGTAAAATGATGCTAAGATCGATAACAACTACAGCGACGGTAAACATGGGCTACTGCTACTATTACAAGTAGATCACGGGCTAAATTGTCCGCAGATGATCATTCAAGTCTTTAGAAAAGGGAAATAGGAAGAAGGGCAAAGAGAAAGATAAACAATAGTGTAAACAAGGCAAAGCAATACAAAAAAGGGCAGACGAAAAACAAGCAAGAAGAACAGGCATAAAACAACAATCGAAAAACTTCGCCGACTCGGCCAAGAGGTCAAATTTTTTTCGAACAAAAAGTAAGCAAACAAAGACACCTACCTAACTAAGTAGGGTGAAGGTAAAAGCCCCGCGGTTACACCTAAGCATACGTAAGCGATAAATAATTACAAACGAGCGGTGATGCACTGCAAAGATAATACCAACAGTGACAACAATGGGACCAGCAACATGATTAACAACACCAACAACAACAACAACAACAACAACAACAACAACAACAACATAACACACAAACAATAACAAACAAACAATAACAACAGCAACAACAACGACAACAACAACAGCCGACAGCAACAACAACAGCCGACAGCAACAACAGTAGCCGACAACAACAACAGCCGACAGCAACAACAACAACGACAACAACAATAATGACAATCATAAGCAAAAGGACGACCGACCGCCCGACACGACAGCAACTAGCGGGGCCAGGCGCAGGCAGTATCGACTCGAGTCGGCTCATGATACTGCCGTATCACGATGACTCCAGGGCCGAAACACTCCCGGCTCGAACGACGAACGACCAGTAGCAGTAGTAGTAGCGATACGAACAGTCTGTTTCGTCAGCATCGCTGCCGCCGCCGCATCTCGTACGCACGCCCCGTTCAACAACAAACAATAGGTCGTGGTTCGTCGTCGAGTTCGACTTTTTCTTTCTTCGTCGTTATCGTCGTGACCGCGGTGGCGGCGGCAATGGCGCCGGCGGCTCTGTAGAGCGCGCAGAGAGGCTGCTGTCAGCCTGTCACCGTCGCCTGGCGCCCCGTCGCCGGACTCGCTCGCGCGACGGAAAGGGCGGCACCCGCGCGCACCTCAATCGCTCGCTCTGAACTCGCACTCGCGAACGCCAACACACACACACACAGACACATTGACACAGAGAGAGACCGGAGCTCACCGGGGCCTAGTCTCTGCCCCATCACTTACTCTCTCTCGCTCTTTCTCTCGCTCTCATCACTTACTCTCTCTCTCTCTCTCTCTCCCTCGCTCTGTGTCACGGTCGTATGCGTTCTAGCCAGCCAGCCAGCCAGCCGCTGTCACTCACTCATACGTGGCCGCGTCTCACACTGAAGTCGCTGCCGTTTCAGCTTCTCTAGCTTCTATTGTTACGGATACTTCACCCTACTACTGTTGCGGCTACGCCACCCTACTACTGTTGCCGCTACCTCACCCTACTACTGTTACTGTCTACCGTACTACGCGCGAGCAGTGCCAGTGCTACAGCAGACGCCACTGGTGGTAACAAAAGGAATACAATAACACCGCGACTACACACGCCGTAGAGGCTGCTACGGCGTACACCGACGCACAGATGTCACGATCATACACTTCGCAATAACGAGACGACGACTGCGATACGACGACGACAACGCTTGTTCTTCTTCTAGGTACTGCAGTAGCAGCAGCAGCAGCGGCAGCAGTTAGAGCGGCTTGAACTAGAAGAACTGGTTGGCACGAGGTTGGGTGGCGCATACTAACCCAAGCAGGAGGACTGGTTAAGATCAGGCACGCAGAAGGCAGTCGTAGCAACAGCGGCGGCGGAACCAGTGTCAACCTCCACCAAGAACACCGAGATGAGGTGACATGAGAGGCAGTACCAGCAGTACTGATGAGGTGACATGAGAGCCAGTATCAGTAGTACTGGTGATGTGAAAGGCAGTACTACCAAGAGCACTGGTGATATGTTTTCTTACCAACCAGACGTAACCAGAATAGATGTGCCTGTCAAAGATACGAGATAATAGCAGTTGTAGTAGTAGTAGTAGTAGTAGTAGTAATAGTAGTAGCAAAAGCAGTATGAGCCGAGAATAAATGACATCTTGCCTACGGCTTGCTGTATGGCTGTCGAGTGTTGGCGATATACTCGCCGTATCACTGTACTGAGTTGTCGCATCTCAGCCGGTGTCGAAAATGTTGTAATTTCGTCATCATCGCCGTCAGCATGAGCACTAAGCAGCAGGAGTGCGCAAAAAGGTTCACTACCCTTTGGTCATATATATATATATATATATATATATGCAAAGGGGTAATATTCTATCCACCCATCTGCCTCATGCTCCGACTGCACGCATGTAGCTACTTCAGGCATTACTAGCTGTAGTCGTTCACATACGTAAACAGTCACAAAAACGGCAGACACGTCGTATACACACGTATACGTACGCATCTACCGTACGGTAAGAGGCGGTCGGTCAGTCCCGTACGCACGGCGTTAGAGTTCGCACAGTGTCTGCCATATTAGCCAGCAACCTACCCACATTCACCAGATTCATTAGTCACACCCCTATCCCACCTGCCCTAGCTGCCTATCCCACCTGCTCTAGCTCCCTATTCCACCTACCGTAGCTCTCTTTTTTTCCAGCTCTAGCTCCCTATGCCACCTGCCCTAGCTCCCTATTCCACTTGCTCTAGCTTCCTATTCCACCTGCTCTAGCTCTCTTTTCTACCTGCTCTAGCTCCCTATGCCATCTGCTCTAGCTTCCTATCCCACCTGCGTAGCTGCCTATCCTACCTGATTTAGCTTTCTTTTCAACCTGGGTAGCTTTCTTTCCCACCTGCTATAGCTCCCTGTCCCACCTGCTCTAGCTTTCTGTCCCACCTGCTCTAGCTCCCTATCGCACCTGCTCTAGCTGCCTATCCTACCTGCTCTAGCTTTCTTTCCCACCTGGTCTAGCTTTCTTTCCCACCTACTCTAGCTCCCTGTCCCACCTGCTCTAGCTCCCTATCCCACCTGCTCTAGCTCTCTATCCCACCTGCTCTAGCTGCCTATCCCACCTATTTTAGCGCCCGATCCCACCTAAATATTTTTTTCACAGATTATGGTCTCTGAAAAGTCTTGTATCGGAGTGAGTGTGATATTACTAAAATCCGTGACGCTGGTGTTATTGCCCCCGACATAGGAGCACAAAATGTGTAAGTGCGAGACGACCATATAACGCCAGGCAAAAGATGCTGCATGTGGTTTAAAAAAGACTTTGCAAAAAAAATTAATATTTTTTTTATTAGCTTTAACGTCCAAGACCTCAAAATCATAACCCTACGACTATTCCCAGCGCCCAAGCCAGCGCGCATTTCACGGCGATCGTTTTGGTGCAAATCTACAGTAATTCGATCCCCGATCGTAGAGTGATTACAATTTTTCAGTGGCCATGTTGAGATTGAATGCCTGCATAAATTACATCTTCCATCAGATAAATTACTCTAGGTAATTTATGCGTGCACTCAATCTCGACATGCCCACCAAAAAATCTCAATTACTTCACAATCACGGCTTGTCTTGCCATATATTTCATACCAAAATGATCGTCATGAGATGCACCTGATATAGTTAGCTTTGGGCGCTGTGAAAGGGTTATGATTTTCAGGCATTGAGCGTGCAAGCCAATAAAAGAACTTCCTTTTTGGAGAATTCTCTTCTATACGAGTATGTCGCATCTTCTAGCCGGCGTCATGGTTATGATTGTTTCGCAATTGCACACTTTGCGCTCATATGTCGAGCAATAACACCAGTGTCACGGATTTCAGTGTCACTTTCGCTCCCAAACAAGTCAACTTGAATCAGAGAATATGTTCCAGTGAAAAAATATTTACTTTACCGAGCTCCAACATTCGCTAGACTTGCTTCAAATCTTTCTAGGAGACCCTGTGTATATATAAATATATATATATATATATATATATATATATATTTGGCGACATACAACGCTCAATCATGTTAGTGCATACGTACACTTCACATACACATACAGAGAGACTAGACTGCTGGGCGTGACACGATCATTCGTTCGAGGTGTGTTTGAAAGCTGAGTGACATCTGTCATCATCATCATCATCACCACCATCCTCATCCTCATGTTCATCTTCATCACCATGATTGTCGTTATTACTGTCCTCGCTGTGGTCCTCGGCGAGGCTGCTGCCGCCGCCGCAGCTGCCCAAAAACAACAACGAGGACAAAACGATACCACCAACACGACACGCTGACAAAAGAACAATACAACAAAGCCAGACACAAACACACACGCATACAGAGAGAGAGAGAGAACTAGAAAGAGTGAGAGAGATATAGGGAAAGGGGGAGAGGTAGATAGAGGGAGAGCGAGAGAGAGAGAGAGGGTGGGGATAATAACAACGGGGTTGACACGAGGCGACGGCAGAACGCCGCCGCGCCCGCTTCGTTCTGTATGCGTTCATTCAGAGAGTTAGTCAGTTAGTCATTCATCCATGCACGCAAGCATGCAAGCAGGCACGCACACACACACACACACACACACACAGCCAAGTATACTAGAAGACATACATTCACGCGCAGCGCAACCAGCCAGCTCAACCATCTAACCACCAGCGTGACCCTGCCACCCGCTCAACCCGACCGGCTCGACCTTGTATCAAGCAAATCGTCGAGTTCGCTGGGTGCTGCTTGTTGTTGTTGATGTTGTTGTTGTTGTTGTTGCTGCTGCTGCCGCCGCCGTCACTACTGTTGCTATTGCTATTGCTGTTCAGTTACTCATTCAGTAGTTATTCACCCATGCATAGCCATGCAGGTCTAGCACAAATATGCACAAATGTAGACGACACTCACGCACACACACACACAGTGCTCAACCAGGCTCAAGTATCTAACCAACACCAACCGTAATCCCGCCATCGCTCAATCCAAGCAGCTTATATCGAGCAGATCGTCGAGCTTGCCGGCTGCTTTTTGTGGTTGTGGTTGTTGTTGTTGTTGCTGCTATTACTGCTGTTATTGTTGTTGTTGTTGTTGCAATTGCTGCTGCTGCTGTTGTTGCTATCGCTGCTGCTGTTGTTGTTGCTGCTGCTGCTGCTGGCGTGGTTGTTATCGTGGTGATACCAGCTTTAGTGTGCTTTTTCCGTGCCAGCTTTTCCCTATTTTTCTTTTTCCCGATGTGCCACCTCACCTGTGTTCGTTCGCCGTTGCCTCCTCGACATCTGACTGGCCGCTGACTAGAGTGCACATGAGTACAACACACAGACACACGCGCACCCAGTATTGTCTTCACGATTAGACAGACACCCGTTGCGTAGTTAGCGATACCCGAGCGATAACACGATAGGCGTGCCGGAACAAGTCGTAGCAGAACAGTAGCAACAGAACACGCTGCTGCTATTGTAGTTGCTTCTGCTTGTTGTCGTTGTTACTTCTGTTTGTTGTCGTTGTTGCTTCTGTTTGTTGTTATTCCTGCTCTCATTGCTGTTGTGTTGTTGTTGTTGCTGCTGTGATGCAACAGACAAGCATGCGACGGCACAGTGACAACAACGACCTCGTTTGAACCTTTGACGCAACGCACTGACACCCGGTAAGGCGTGCTCTTCACGAACAACACGAACAAGATTCTTTAACGAAAGAGCCCTCTACACGAGTGAGCGGGGTTTAACCTACCCGTGCGGTTCATTTGAATTACAACTTATGTATGCCTGCGTATATATATATATATATATATATATATATATATACATACATCGAGATCGTATAAAATTAGCACTATTATAGATTACTGAATGTAATCCTGTTTGAAGTAATACGATTACCAGATCGCCCGATTTCATGACCTTTATTTAAAAATTATTAACTGCTCAATATCTTTACTCAAAAATTAGATACTTTTATTGTGTCACCCGTCAAGTGTGCAAAGACTAACTAAAAAAAATGTATTCATAATTTATTTACCGGTAGTTAAAATCGCATCACAACGGTCTAATATTACGTAATTAACTATGAATATTTCTCCATAAAACAATTTCTCATTACCATAGGTGCTTAGTGTTGAGCAATAATATGATAGAGATCTGAGAGAGACTGAGTCACCCAGCAGTTTTCGAAATTATTTTTAACATCTCAAGGGACTTTGCGGAAATGATCCGCTATTATAGGCCTTACCCGATTCCCATACTGAGAAGCGTAGTTTTGCGTTCGTTGTGCAGGCCATTTCTGCCTCTACAAAAGGCAAAAGCTAGACGATCACGCTCACTTATCCCCAGCGACCCTCTGATCGGCGCCATATACGGCCGGCGAAACTACCCTTCTCGCAAACAAAGGTCTGCCATGGGGAAGATGTCCCTCGGAGTGCCTTACCGGGTCTGGAACGCCCTATGGCAGTACTTCCGGTTATTAACCCCGACACGGCAAAACTACTGGAGAAGTACATAGATTTTTATATATTGTGGGACGAACGCTTTACACCTCCTCCTTACCGTCCTGAGCGCGGCGGAAAGCCTCTAAAGCCAGTCATAATGACCAACCACGACCACTCTACTCTTCTTCTGACCCCAAGAACAGCCCTTAATAAGTCTGCAATTAGGGATGGTACCTCCAAGACTCCTGGCCGATCTACTTGAGATGAGGGGAATAACTCACTAAGGGCTTCGAGTGGAATCACGTTTCCTTATGCTAGCGATGCGCTTAGACACAGGAGATTAGACGACGACCGCCACAGTACAGTCAAGCACAGGAGCCCGAACGATAAGACCAGAAGTCAACAGACATCACGAAAGAATGCATCCATCACTGACATTAAAACCTTTAGCCATTAGAGAACTCTTCTCTCTCCTTCGTCTAATATGAATCCTATTCAACGCGGTGAGGCCGCAGGTGGCGGAGTCGCTGACTAAGGCGATAGTTACAGACAACGAAAAGACAAAGATCAAACATGGTACACCGTATATCAGTTCGTTCCGGTGGCCCTACACCTTGGTTTGTCAACAAGAGAAGAGAATGGATTATCGCTGGGCCGAGTGGTTCGGGCAAACCTTAAGGAGTTTGAGGAGGGGGCTCGTCTGCTCAGTGTGTTCTCTATAGCTGACGTAACCACTAGAAGTGCAATGGGAAGAGGTACGAGTGCAGACGTGTTTTGGTTGGCCTCGGTCAAGTTTAGCGAGGGCGATGTATTTGCGGTCGCCTGAATGCTATCGTCTAACAAATTACTAACCAACAACGATGATACTATTAAAAAGTTACGCGACGAGCACTCGCCGACTTCGCTGAATTTGTCGTGGCCTTCTGAGCCTACCGGAATACTGGATATGATGACCACTAAAAATGACCACTTAAAACGATGAGTTGATTTGGTTACTTCCATTCTAGGATTATACTCCATGCAGCGTGGTAAACTCAAATTCAATACGTCAAAACTTGAAGTTAAATGGGATACTTCATTATCTTTAATTTCAATGTCGGGGAAAAACGATTCGGTTTCAGAACCATTCTTGATCACAAGTAGAATTTAATATATTGTGGGACGATTCCAACAATACCAAACTAACGAATTCTACGACTAGAAAATTAGGCGATGCCCTTTTGTACGGTGCCCAGCCTTCTGTAGAGTAAGCTTTACTATACTTAGAGAAAAAAAGCCAGTTACATCAAATCAGTTACCAGTGGACCGAGTTTGCAAAGAACTGCAACAAAAGAAGCTGTGAGTTAAAACACGTCTCACAACGAATAGTGTGAGGGAAGTTATGGGTTATCTGTATTCCACGTCGAAATATCTGTATTGTACTGCATGCAGCGTAGTAAATTCAAAATTGATACGTCAAAACTTGAAGTTACATAGAGTACTCCATTATAGCTTTAATACCAATGTCGAGGAGGCGATTCGGTTCCATTTTCCATTTCTGAGAACCATCTTTGATCACAACTAGAATTTATTATTATGTCGGATAAGTCCGACAAAACCAAATGGCTTTTTTTTGTATTAGATTCTGTTTTTTTGGTGACATTGCGTACGCTTCGTTCATACACCCTATAAAAGAAAGCCCTCTTGAACGCCCGTGCGCAATTATCGGGTATGTAACGGGCTGCCCCTCGAACCATATTGTTTTAGATTCCTGGGATATAACTATAGCAAAAACAGAAGGGGCAATTTAGAGGTGATTTTTTTAGCAATACCTTACAAAGTAGTTTATGGAGCTGATGAATTCGCACGATGAATTCACAAGTCAAGACAAATCATGGGACTGAAAAACCTATTCCTCGGGCTGTTGTCTGCCTCACCATTTTTCTGAACTTTTTAACTGAGTAGCGGAATTTCTTGGTAAAAATAAAAGCGGAAATAAAGAGTACATATAACAAAAACTCGATTGGGTAGTTTACAAGACACGTAACTTACAACCGCATAATCGAAACAGCCTTAAGGAATACTGCCTACATTTAAAACAAGTGGCCTAGTTAGTAGGCGCGATCTGACGAGATTGCTAAGTAGTTGTAGTCGAGTAACCAAAGCCTAGTGAGAAATGTGGCATTTTTGGTGAAACAGCGTTACCTTACAATCTAATACCAAACATCTTTTTAGTGTTACATAGGCCATACAAATTAAGACGTTTCATCACAGTTGCGTAAACAGCGGACCTAAAGGTGGCACTATCTACAACAATAGCATTTGCTATCTGGAGAGAATGGACGTGTGTTTCGAATATACAAATATTCATAAATCACCGATTTAGGCAGAGCCTTTTGTTTAGTTGGATTCGTGTGGTCGTCTTGTAAGCTGAAAGTTGTTCGGTCAAATAGCGAGTATGCAGTTGCCGTAATGGCTAACAACGTCATTTGCGCGCATCAGCGTGTCGGAGCAGTTCAGTTCTTTTGCCAGTCGCTTAGTGGCTTGACTTAACAGAGGAGCCCGGAGCCCCGTACGTCGGGGGGGGGGGGGAGAGGGGGAACGATTGAGTTCAGCTTCCAGCGGCCGTTGCTAACGAGACTTGGCTCCCGTCATAGGTTCGTCAAGGATTTTGTAACCTTCATACTAAATAAATTCGTACTGAAGGTGGCGTGCACGCAGATGATGAATGCCAGGCATGCCTGCAATTGGGAGACCTGCGTTGCGCCACAGCAAAAGAAGCTACTAATCTAAGCGAAATTGTCATTTCTGCGCTGTAGCGCGGTCTGCGGCGCTAAAGCGAAATGGCCGCAGGGACTTCCCCCACCAGCTGCCGGATTCTCACCGTACAGGCTTGTTGGTGTCTCTGTGTGTGTGGAGCTGCAGTTCAGTAGCGCCTTGCGTGGCCAAGGCGACGAGAGTGAATTCACTTTGCGTGTATCCGAAAGGGAAACATGAAGTAAAACCAACAGCAGAGTCGTTCGATGTCTCGGACTCGTCTATCTCGCTTCATCGTTTAGCGTGCGTACGATTGACTACGTGCATAATAATAATAATAATAATAATAATAATAATAATAATAATAATAATAATAATAATAATAATAATAATAATAATAATAATAATAATAATAATAATGAATATTGTCACTGCGGCTACTGTTTTTTGTTTACAGTCAACGGGGTGTACACTCACAGATAGATTTTTGGTGAGATTGTTTGACTGTTACGAGTCATACTCGGCTTCACCTAAAGTGTCTGCATGAAAACGAGGTTTCGCGTAAAAGCATTTGATATATATATATATATATATATATATATATATATAGGGAGAGTCTCTAAGTGAAAGGATGCCGAAGAGAGAGAGAGAGAGATAAGAAAAACCCGGCCACTGGATTGTTTTTTGTAAAATTACCATATATGTAAAATTTTATTTGAGCATACCGTTTGATGGTGATTACAGCTTGGTTCACACGAATTTGATTTGTATTACAACGAGTAAACACGCTCATCGACGCCGAGTCAAAAACGCGTCTGAACGCAAGAACGCTGAATCCGTTTGTTCCACTGTTATCCACGTCCTTCCGTCTCGATGTGGGTACAAGTTTTTCATTGGTCCGAGAAAACGACGTCCACTCGTTTATTGTCTTGATGTGATCACAGCCGTCTAGGGATATCTTTGTCCTATTTGAGTGCAGGCTCACACAATCTTTCCGTGTCAGAGATAGCGACTAAAGTTAGCCAGCTAGACTGGAAGCAACGTGGACGTTAGTTTAGGTGCATTTCAAATGCAGCGAATAATCGTCTTAGTTGAAAAAAAAGTCCCGACATTACATCGACAATTGCTTGTCATGTTGCCTACGAGGCAGAGGGTACACCTAGTCTAACTCGCTTCCCGCTTTATATAATTTAGCAGGGCTTGCGCGTCCTGTCACGCTAATATAGTCTATGTCCTCTCATAGGCTCACTCACCGAATGATGAGCTGGCTGCTTCGATCGATTCTCAACACATTTTCAGTAACCAATCACCTCTCTCTCTCTCTTGACGATTCCAAGTCAATTGCTCATATCGAAACCGAACACGGGGCTGCCGTTATATTCGCACTTGTTGACAGCAAGAAAAGGTAAGGGCGGCAGCCCTTAGAAGGCGGAAGTGAGTGGCACATTGAAAACCAACGCGCCCACTATTGACCGTGGGCTTCAACTTGTTGCCAGCCGAACATGCTTACTCCTACTACTACTGGTATTGTAGTATTTGCTGCGTGTGCCAGCAAGCTAGTATGAATGTGTATTTCAGTAGAACAAGAGTGCATACTAATAGGCAATAGTAGAACGTTTCGATGCTCGATGCCTTGATGATGCCATTTTAATTAGAGCAATGCCGTAATTGTGGTAGGGCTTTGCGTCGGTATCACGGGCACTCTATCGCCGACGGCATTGTGCAGTCACCAGATAACTGAATGAACGATGTCGTGACTACATGACTACATTTCGCACAATAAACATACGTTTGAAATCATCCATTACGCTCTTTTAGTTAGGTTTGGCACGGCAGAATGGCACGCCCGTGCAGGGCGCGATCATGTATATACGTGTTTGTCTACCAGAGCTACTAACTGGCACTGTCTTATTACGTAGTATTTTTCTCTATTCTTACAATATGCCCCTTTAACCGTTGTTGCTATCAGTGTTGTCAATTGACGCACCACAAATAACTATTTAACGTACCGCCTCGCCAATCAATCTTGAAATCTTTGCTGCTCTGCATTGCTGATTAAACTAAGGACTCAACATGCCAACCTCTCGCCTTGAGCCAACGTTGCGCTGGTGAGCGGCAGGTTTAGTAAGTTGCGCTCGTAAAGATCGACGCGAAACATTGGACACTGGCAGCACTCTATCAGAACCCTCTAAGAGAATTTTATCTAGTTTTGACCCACTGCCGACTCTTGCTCGACGAGCTTTGCCTGTCTAGGAAATATCGTCATCCGTAGTTACGTATCAACAACAGAGGAGTCGGCTCTTCACGTTAAAGACAATCAAATAATTTTCTTTGTAAGTCGTAACATACGTTTTACAATTGACGGAATCGCTCACATAGTGAACGCATCGCATCAAATAGTTCACCAGCACCCTGCTTCGCCCTGGCTTCGCAAGACGTGCTGATGTATAGAAGAAGTGCCGCATGAGTTCACTGAATACGACGCGATGAACCGTCTATGCGCCTGCGCCATACCTCTTAAATATACGAAAGAGCATGTTCTTCTAAAGAGGTTGATTCGCGGCTATTGGAAAAAAAGACCGTCTACAACAACCTTTTTCGCGCAAGGTCACGGTCGGAGCAAGGCATCGGGCCCAACCACGTTGCAAAACCAGTACTTGCGCGTCACTTTGTGCTGTGTATGATGGTAATCAAGAGGCGTGGTGCACTATGAGCTTTGGCAGAGCAAGGAAACAACTGACAGTAAAAGGCATTGCCAACGGCTCTAATGGTTATAGAGCACGACATTCTTGAAACGTGTTCTGAATTGTACATCGTGTGTGGCGATCTGGCGCAAGTTTTTGAACTATTTATCAGATATCCCGCAGCTCTCGCAGAGTCCTGACCTTACTTTTTTTTAAAATTTAATATGTATATAAGTGTTCTGCACACTTTAGAATTATCTGAGCTGATGAGAAACAGCTCGATAATTTGGATGGTATCAAAGACTATTTTTACCACTTGACTGCATAGATCACATCTAAATAAAGCTGCATTCACGCACATATATAGATTTCAAAACAAATCACAATCATCATTCAACACTATCAAATGTTAGCCCAGAAAGGCATCAATGTTTAAAAAGAAGCAGCTCTAACAAACGTATACCTTTTAGGGCATCCGGGCCTTCCGCTGTAATCTTTGAGCTTGAGCTGGCTTTGGGCGTACACCGCTCTATGGCCTTGTTCCTTACCATGCGAGCTGGTTTAGGGAATCTCTTTGTTACGATATTTGAAACCTTAAACATGTCGGTCCACAATGCTTGCATATATAACAGCGGCGTGACTCATGATAAATCTCTGTCCTACACACTTTGTAGTGGAATCCATAAACCGTACACCAAATGACTACATGACAATTTTCTCTACAGTTAACCCGCTCTCCGGCGTTTCGCTTAGTCATTCTTGACTAAAACTGTAGGTCAACCTCTGTCATTATGCCTTCCTGCAACTTTATGATACATCTCTGTCTATTCCAGGTGGAACATCCGTTATAAATAGGTCATTTATAAATGGAAGTGCAATTACAAATACACTAGCCGGTTGCGGGTAATCGCATGCACCGCCAATGCGTGCCTAAGGAAGTCCGGCTTCACGTTGGGCAGCGCCTTTAGATCACTAATCGCAAGATGCTGTCATGTCACTTGGATCCCGTATGCAACAGAGGTGGCGACTATCAAATTGAATATGCAAAAAGCCATATGGAGGGCAATTTGTGTGGAGACGTGTGAAATGCTGAGGCTACCTGTGTTTATTGCGCCCGCTGCCTCCCGTGCCGATTAAACGAGCTCGTAGTTGATTATATGATCTTCAGATAGGCAAACGAGTTTCTGAAGCGCACCGTTTCACCACGTCGCAGGCTGCCAGTCACCCCCATCTTTTTCCAGATGGAAGAACGTTTACGACTGCAAAGTTTAATGCTAAATCACTTACGTTTTTTTTGTGTTTATCTCCAGACCTCCCCTGTATTATTTTTCAACGGCTTTGAGGCATTCTTTAGGTGGAAACGGCTTATGCTGTGCAGTACAAGATCTTTCGCGTAGGGGATAACCCCTGACATAGGGGCTATACTCAAGATGAGACAACTTGAGATTCGTCGATCTTTCCCTCTGAGACTGCGCTGTCCCTCTGGTATCGCCTTGCGCATTTCTACGAAGAGTACCAAGCGATGCACGAGCATGCCTAAGAACACTCTGTAAATGCAGCTTTTTTTATCGACACATCACCAGCCTTTTTTCTTGAGGTAGAGGATCATGACTCTCTCGCCCCAAGGTGACTCAATATGACCTTACCGAAGGCAGTTATCCGGTCCGCATGCTTCCCTGTCGAGAGAAACTAAAACCCGTCGCAGACTGCCTGACGCGGATCTTCTTCGATCTTGCTTCTCCAATCTAGATATTCTTTAGATCACACACTTCTGTATAACGGGATTTCTTCAGAGATTGTGCCGGCAGTGACTGGCGTCGCTTGCAGGTGGGCCCTCATTACCTTTGGCTGAACGCCACAGGTGACTCGGGCCAAGCTAGAACACCGTGACGATACGTGTGGAGCTGTTGCTCTAGCCACGATAATCCTTCTTCTCTGCATATTACGTCTTAGCTTTGGCTTTTCCCAGATCCTCCCATGAACACCTTTTATCGCACTGGTCTTTACTGGTTCACGTCCACTTCGTTTCGCTAACCTGGCGAGATATGCTTGCGTTATTTTAGTAAGAAATACTGTAGAGTCCAACAAGGTCGTTTCTTGCGATTACACGAAGTACAACAGCGACTCGCACATAGATGTTGTTTCGAACAGCGATACTCGCTTATGTACACAACCATGCTTCTGTCCGTTTGAATGAGACTACCTGAAGCTTCCCTCTGTGCACTTCGGGTTGGGTAGCATTTATTAGACTGGACAGGCGGGATATATTCTACTAGTACATATAAAGGATATATTACTTCGACAAGTTTAACCGAGGAGCACTGGTGTTCGTGCGGAGCACAGGTGGACGTCTGGGGTACCCAGGCACGTGCTTTCTTGCAGCAGAAGCAAAGGACGGCAAAGCCTTTACAGCAAAGTGAACGATACTATTGCTCGGGCGCTTAAGCCAGCTTTAGTGTAGTGCATCCGAGAGCCAGCTGGCTTCCTGAGACACGACGCAGATACCGGACGGTCTCACTTTCATCCCCTTTAAAAGGGAAACGTGCTTGTTTAAATGCGGCCGAAACCGACACTCTCGAACCTGGAAGCTAGTGTGTCCGCCGCTGGCTCTGCGGCATGCAAAGCTGTACGATTAAAGACTAACAAGTAAGCCTAGCTCGTCAAAGAGTTTATTTTCGTAACGCTACTATTCAAGATACCCGGAGAACCCGGCCCCGAGGCATAGTCGCTCTTACTGGCAAGTGAATTGGACTGGCGACATCGAAAAAAAAAATGTTGTTGACTAGATACCTTAACTTGCTATTACTGACAGTTTAACGCGGCCATGCGGCAGTAATAATGGATACAATGAGGGGCTACCTCAAAAAGCTCGGCTGGTAGCGCCCTTAACAAGCTGAATTGAATAGGTAAAAAAGTACTTTACTAATATATATATATATATATATATATATATATATACATATTAAGACTGGTTCTTCGGGGCCATTGTCAAGCGCGCTATCTACCGGCTAACGACGGAATCAATACAACAAGAAAGTTGCACTCACGTGCGGTTGATCATGTTAAGCCGTGTGCAATTATACAATTAAAAAAATTGTGTCAAATGACTTTGTCATAGCTTTGACATTGCCCCGGCTTTCAACGGTAAAGTGCTTTAGGCAGAAAAAGTACGGTTTGTCTACTACTTAGCTTATTATTCGTTTGTTTTTAAAAATGTAATCTAAATATAAAAATCAATCTTACTTATTGTTCCGTGACGCGCCTGTTGAAGACTCGAACGAGGGATCTCTATTAAGCCATCTAGACACTGCGATCATGTAGACAAATGTGTCAGCTCAAGGCCGACGTACACATTTAAAGCTGGCATGGATATAACGCTTTAAGCGCCCTACTATACTAGACTGGAGGTCACACCTTTATTGCATGTATATATTTTTTTACGGTTGTGCAGTCTCTGGAGTGCCTGGTGAATATTTTTATAGCTTCTTCTTAAGTATGCGCCTCACGCTTTGCTAAATGCCACGAAACAAATTAAAAGCATTTGATCCCTCAAGGTGGATTTAATTTTCAGAACGAAAAACTTTCTGAAAGAGTAGCTAAAATTACATGGCACGGCGCTGTTCAGTCGTACTCGGCGCAAGTACATTTAAACTCATTTTAGCAACACACGGTCTAAACTACGCCGAGACCCACTATAATCGTTTCCGTCGTTGGACGTCGTGCATCTGACAGTCGCACATAAAGATGAGTCTTAAAATTTAGTAGACGCACAAATATATATATATATATATATATATATATATATATGCGCGTCTTCTAAATTTTAAGACTCATCTTATTATATATATATATATATATATATATATATATGTGACGTATCCCTTCTGAGGTGTTGCGGAATCACGCTGAGCATATCGATTAAAGTTCGAGCGGAAGCTAAAACGAGGAACGACGGATTTTCTTTGATTCCTTGCTCTCCGCATGTACATGCGCATTAAGACACACCTCATATCAAAGTATCGCGTGCGTCACGTTTGCATAATAAAACCAGCGTTTTATGCCCTTAGTTCCTTTTCTTCTGTTCTCCTCTGTTCTGGCGTTGCCTGCAAGAGCTTAGAACGTGATCCTGACTTCCGGAAGAGTCTCATTCGCCTGACTCGCTTAAGCCCTCTATCCTCCTCCGCTATCTCTACTAGTAACAAAGACGCGGCTGGTTTCATACGTAAAGACCAAAAGCTGTGCATCTTCTCCCCTGTAAACCTCAGATGAGTGACTTTTAAGTTAGGATGGCGATTCAAAAAAAATGTTTCATATAAGGGACGCTAGAAATAATTTGGTATTTGTGTATGCACAGTTGGTAATTGCAGTATATAATTATTTTATAAAATACTACCTACACTGTTTAGGCGTGAATATCCAAGTATCTAACAAATGTATTTCAAATATATGCATACCCATTAGATATATTCAGGTTCTCAAAGTTATCTAGGTAGCGTCGAGCACGGGCGTATACCCCTTGATCCGAGCAGAATCGCTTCTGCGCGGTATCGCATGTCAGTGACATGTCTTTGGAACTTCTTCATCCTGGTGTGTGGTTTTTGTTATTATTGTTTAATGATAAGCCAGCCCTCCCCCGCCCTACCAAGCCGCAGGGTTGCATTATTTCATCGAAAAGACAAAATCATCTCGAAGGTTCTGCTGCGACCCGACCGACTCGAAGCCCGTAGCGGCATGCTGTGGCTAGCAAAGACTTTTGGAGCGTGTTTGCCCCCGCGCCCCCAACACTCACGGACGGAGCCAAGCAAAGCAATTCTGTGGGCTATCATCGCGGGGTCGTACGCATTGTCTTCTTCCAGATTAGCGGAGCGGATGCCGAAGGCAAGTAACCGATCGACCGACCCACCGACAGGGTGACTGACTTTGACTTCTATTGCCCCTGCGGTTCCGGCGCTGTCAGGGATCGGTGTCGTTGTGGGACGTGACCTGTCATGGCTAGCGAGGGGATGCGCAGAGCATGGAGGATGGAGAGACAAAGCGAGCGAGAGAGAGAAAGCAAAATGGAGATCGTCGTCGGAAAGATTCGAGTTTGGTAGGGGAAAAATTATCATCGAACATTGGCGGAACCGACGACAGCGGCTACCACTGTTGCGTTCAGGCGTACAACCGCTGGACCCGAACGCCCGGGCCTCGAAGCAAGCCTTTGTGACTGAGCTTGCTCGTTGGCGTTGTCGTCGTCGTCGTTTTCGTCTTGCGAAACCAACTGCATCAACAAGTGACGCAACTCAAATTAAAACATCGATACTACTGACTGACTGTCCAATCCAATTGAGATACGAGTGAGTAGTAGCTTTCCCAAATGTACGTACGCTTCCTATCTGAGCTAAAAATGGACGGGGGTACAGAGTGAGAGAGAGAGTAATATATATATATATATATATATATATATAGATATATATATACATACATATGAATGATCATCTGCGGACAGTTTAGTCCGTGGTCACCTGGGTTATATATATATATATATATATATATAAATAAATATATATGTATATATATACGAGCAACATAGAGAAAGTAAAAAGGGCAAGAAGAGAAAGACATCGAAAATGTCTTGTCCGCTTCGCTTCAGCGGAGATTGGGCCAATGCTAGCCGGGTGCTCATCGTGCCGGCAACGAGAGTGAACGATCAGACCTCGTCTTTAGTGAGGTAACTTCTTCTTTGACTAGCTGAGACTTCCTTTGACTAGCTCTGTCAGCAGTGAGGTAGGTAGGTCTTCCCTGTCGTCTCATTGTTCCTCTGCCTTAGCGATGGCCGTGTCGGTGGCGAGTCAGGCCCAGGGGCGGGACACTTGCACCCATTTGGACCAAACGAAGCGGCATAATGCACACCGGCAGGCTGCTGGGCTCAGACTAGTTACCCTGCCGGTGTAAACCCGGCGAACAGACTATGCTATGCTAACGTTAACAACCAGCAAATAGTGCACGCCCCACCCGTGTATCGATTAGGTTAGCGGTGCACCGAATGGTGAACATACAGAATGCGTCGGCTGAAAGTGCTAATTAGACAAAGCAAGCTGATCTGGGAATGTGTCGAGTAAGCGTATATGTACATTTGTGTTGTATATATATATATATATATATATATATATATATATATATATATATATATTTAGCATTTAGTAAATGCGCATTTAATGGAGATCATTTTGGTATCCAATCGACTGCGATTGCATTGATTCGTGATATAATTAGCGTAAGCTGTTTTTGCCCCCTAACTTCTCCCCCGAAGCCCGCTTATCAGTGTAGAGTCTCTGTGTTAATAGAGGTCGAGGGGAGGTAGTGGTTGGTGTGCGATTTGCAGTTGGCGGTGCAGTCGATGTCGTCAACGAAACGTGATGGTCAGAACTAGGTGGCAGAATGTGTATGGCGAGCTCTCGTTTTTTTTACATTAACCTACGAAAACAGTCGATATATGTATATATATATATATATATATATATATATACTTGAGCATTATTAAATAGCCCGGCACTTAAATAGGGTGAATCGGGCTTAGGCTTGTTCAAACCTAAACCGGTACGAAACGTCATGTTTACCTAACTAGTGACCAGGTTTACCTTGTATATATATATATATATATATATATATGTATATGGACAAGCTCCGCAGTGATACGTGTCATCATCAATTACGATTCGAATTAGTTATAAATACGATTAGAAGTTTTTGTCTGCACTGATTCGTCGATACTGAGCGCAAGCTCGTTCGTCGTCGTCGTCGTTGTTGTTGTTGTTGTTGTTGTTGTTGTTGTTTTCGGCAGCATCTTTACTATCACAATTTTACGCGATCACTGAGGTGACGTCGATCTTCTTTGCCATAAACATTCTTTTTCTTGTTCGTCATCGTCTTCTTCTTCTTCATCTTCTTCTTATGTGTGATCTCTTTCCAATTATCTCTCTGGTGATAACGACGTGAAGCGGAGATGAGATGATGAGGATGATGTCGCCGCCGCCGCCGCCGCCGCCGCCACCACCACCGCCACCACCAATATCATGGTCTCCGCCTCCTCGTCGTCGTCTCGCGTCATAGAGCGTAGTTGACAAAAACCGGCCCGAGGATCGCCATGTCTTCAACAGATGCCAGCAGTCGCCAGCCCGTCTTCGTTCCTCGTTTCTCGTTGGTTCGACCGACCGAGCGAGCGAGCGACGGACTGCGACTCGGCACTTCAGTGGTGGCTTCGTCACGCCGGCATTAGAGATTACCAGAAGGCGGCTAAGAAGAAAGAAGAAGAAAAAGGGGGCGCGTCGACAACGAGCAAAAAAACAGATGGCCCCCAGTTTTCCGATCATCTCGCCGAAGAGACTCGCTCGCTCGCGCCTGCCAGCGCCTGAATAATTAACTCTCGTTAACGCGACTTAACGCGGACTGTGTGTGGCTTTCTCTGGAACGGGCGCAAGCAAGCAAGCAGGCAAGTAAACAAACAAATCAACGTCCAAACAAACAAATACAACAATTGCTCATTGCTGCCCGCCTCAGCGCAGCTAACAGTGATCACTGGTTAAAGTTGTCGTCTCGTCGTCCGCAAGAGCTGCGACGACAACATGGCTACTGAAAAACGGGGCCCTCCGCCTCAGCTCGGCTTCGCCTACATAAGGCTATTACAGCGC
The DNA here is from genome assembly GCA_003439945.1 of Dermanyssus gallinae. Classification (NCBI taxonomy): domain Eukaryota; kingdom Metazoa; phylum Arthropoda; class Arachnida; order Mesostigmata; family Dermanyssidae; genus Dermanyssus; species Dermanyssus gallinae. The sequence continues at coordinate 119,135 of QVRM01005605.1, read as the reverse complement.
CGAGCCGCTAATCGGCCACCATGGAACATTTACCTTTTGACGACTCTATAGGACTGTGGCGTTTGCCTACTTAATAGGCACGTAGTAAAGGCATAGTCAGTATACGCATAGGTGTTCGACATCTATACCCGCGTAGATTCTCCAGGTTTAACAACAAGAAACGCTGTTTTCACATGTTTTGCACATGTATGTTAAAAATCAATTGTTGTGTATATAGATAATGGTGTGTATCATGAACATCCTAAGTACCATGTAACTAAAACTAAATGCATAGATAGCTCATATATATATATATATTTTTTTATGAGACCGTTTTCTCCGGACGGAAAATTTATTTAAGTTCAATAATTCTTCATTGAGCCTGAAATTTCAATAATTACATAAATGCAAACAATTGGAACTGTTCAGGGCATTTTGCAGAAAAGGCTATCGCCCGTGTCAAGCGTTCTGAAAAGTCCCCCTCTGTCATCGGGCTGCCTGGAAAAGGAGAATCAAACAAAAAACATGTGTGCTCATTGTGCACAGACGATTTAGTCAGAGACGTGGATTCGACATGTACTTTGTATGTACAGCCATCTAAACCATGGTTGAACAGAAACCAATGCCGTCTGAATATCTCATCCAGAATATCTCATATGTGTAAGCTCATCCAAGGCAAATTGGCGTGTGTTAGCTCATCCCGCATCGCAGGCCTGTGTCGGGGCAGGATCGGTCAGTCGGTGGAACGGTAAAGGCGAAGCCGAGACTCAAAGCTCTACAAAGCTCTCAGTAGACTAGATAGGGGCTTTTTTTGCTGCTGTCAATAGGCTGCCGTGTGACCCCCGATTGTGTGTGCCCTGATTAAAATACAGCAGGCGACAGCACGCAGGCTTTGAGTTGCACGAGTTGGACACTGCAGCGGCACACAATTTAAAGTGTGTCTGGAAAAGGTAGCGTCGATGATTCATTGTTGTGGCGTCACGATGTTGCCCTGTGCACGGAATCGCCGGCAGTAGAACTATAGTATGTATTATATACGACGTTGAAGCAATATTGACTTGCTTTTTTTTCTTCTGCCGAAAGCCCGTGTGCAGCGTAACGACTGGCTGTTCTCCAGTCCGCGCGAGACAACATGTGACGAGACAAGAAAATGCGGCTCGACGGGGCGTGTGCGCGAGGATCACAAGGGATCCAGGACCTGGTGAGTAAAAGTATCCCATGTAGAGTATACGAAACCTCAGCCGGCGCCATCATACGATTTACATTGATGTTAGTACCAATCACGGTTTTACAGCTAAGCTAATCATAAACTGATTGCACTCATGTAGGGTGAAAACAAGGCCTCGGTTGACATCTGCGTTCTCTACTTCTCCGGGGACGCGGACGTAGTTGAACATACGATTGTGCACTGCGCGGCCCTGGTGGGAGCACGTGCCTCTGCGACGCCCGAGCTGAGGGGAAAGACTCCGCAGTACGTGGTGGACTTCATGATGAAGGACGAGACGAATTAGACAAAGGGTCGACGTTACCTCGACACCATCCTTAGGAAAAAGCTGAACCTGGAAGCGGCAAGACGAGTCCGTTACGACCAGGCTCTTTTGAGGGGCAGTCGAAAGGAGGAGCCGAGGGAGTAAGAAGAAAGGGAGCAGCTAGGCCCTCCGGAAGATCTCGACGCATCTCCCCAGGGCGGGCAAGCATTGGCGAGGCGCATAGAGCGCTAGAACACGAGACTCCCCTCTCAGGGTTGTCGAAGTAATGCCAATGCAATCCCCGGCTTTGGGAGGTGGGGAGGATATCGGTTTTAGTGAGTGCGAGTCCCACACTAGCTGCTGCTAGCTGCCAGTAGCGCTTGTGCATTATGCATTTCCGAGACCTTCCACAAAAAAAATCTAGCCCCGAGAATATAACTGAGAATAAGAGTCAGAACGGCTTTTAATGTGCGCCTGTCTCCTCTTAAACTTATCGCACTCCCGGTAGTGTAAAGTATGACTTGTATAGCAGACCATTAATCATAATAGACAAGTAGAATGCATCCACCTTGCCGCTCACTGGTGGGACAATTCAGCGAGCCTTGCAGTCGTTTGAGTGTGACGGCGCTGGCGACGCCAGAGCTGGGTCCTAAGCACTACTTCTGTGCTAGGATACTTATTAGTTTTGTTTATATATATATAATCACAATTCTTGGTAGTTCAATGCTTGTTTTGTAAGGTGCTTTCTTCTTTTTTTTGCTTTCATAGAAAGAAACTAGTTTACGTTAAGTAAACTAGTTTCTTTCTATGAAAGTAGTAGTTACGTTAGCAATAGTTGAAGCAAAGGTGTACAAGAAAGAAACAACAGAGAGCCGATAAAGGGGGTGCAGTCTTCCGCAATATGTGTGTATAAACTTGGCTAAATCGATCAGAGCTACCTGGCAATATCGCGTCCTCAACAAGTTATTATGGGGGCGACGGGGAGTAAGATCGCTACCTCTCCCACTTATATGTTTATCGTTCTTTTGCTGCGCACGGCTGTAACATCCTGTCTGCCGCCACTATATTGCCACAATTTCTCCGAAATCACGAGGCCATTGCGTGTCGGTGCTCATGAAAGCGCGCACGCTACCGCTTTGTCACATCTCTGTGTGTGCTCCGTTGCTCTTGCTCTCTCTTTCTCTCTCTGCTCGTTCGTTTTTTCCCAGCACTGCATGTAAAGAGTGAGCAGCGGAGTGCTGGTGATTTCATTAAAAAAAATTGTAATACATCAAAACACCAACGCTTTGCTCCCGGTGATTTGATGTTGTCACGCCCATAAGGTAGTTAGTGCACGCTGGCCTTCACCACAAGACCAGAGAGTGCCGAATAACGACCTCTGACGACCTTTCACCTTCATGACCGCTCGCACAATCGCTTTTCACCGCTATTAGGAATCGCAAAGGCGAATCTGAAATAGAGCAAGCCAAGGTCGACAATCAGAGAACTCCTTCGATTTTATTACAGGTAGTTCAATAAGTTCTTAGAATGAAAACCAAGAATTTTCCAAATCATGTTTTTAAATTTATCTTATTCGATATACTCCCCGAGATGCTCAATACACTTTTCCCACCAAGATTTCAGAGCTTTTATACCTCTTAAGTAGAATTCCGCGTCTTTAGACTGAAAATAGGCATTGACAGCAGCCTTAACCTCTTCATTGCTGGAAAAACGCTTTCCACCGAGACTATTCTTCAAATGTCCGAAGAGGAAATAATCAGAGGGGGCCAGGTCTGGAGAATAGGAAGGTTGTTCAATAAGTTCGAACCTCAGTTGGGCCAGTTTTGCCGATGCTTGCCGGGACTTGTGTGCAGGAGCATTGTCCTGGTGAAACAGGACAACCTTCTTCTGCAAAGCGGGCCGTTTCACGATGAGTTCCGCACCTTTTCCACGTTTTCCTAATCAGTTGCCGTTTTTGGGCGTTTTGAACGTAGTTCATCCCGGTGCTCCTGCGACCTCTTTTTAACTCATTAATTCAGTTGGAAACAGTGGCAAAACATGGCGCAGAGTCACCGTACACCTCGTCTAACTCAGTTTTCACTTGGGTCGCATTCCAACCTTTGAAATAAAATGCTTGATAACCACTCGAAACTCTTTTTTCTCCATTTTTCAACATCACGCCGATACGTTGCACGGGAAAAGCGATCAAACGAAATCGCAACGGCCAATCACCATAATATTTTGACTGCTGGCAGTCGAAAAGTTGCAGTTCCTAATAGCGGTGGAAGCGCGCCAAAATTCGAATTCTAAAAAGCTCATTCTAAGAACTTATTGAACTACCTGTATATTGTTTTTTTTTAGAAGCTTGCCAGGCTGGCCTGAATAAGCGAATATTTTCGCAGCTGAGCGCGCAAAGCACATCAGCTGACCCTTCGGGTCCGCCTCGAGGCAACTAAGCTAATTTCGTCGCAATGCCAAATGTCAAGAAATGAAGTAACATAGAATGGTAAACGGGCTACAGCATCTTCTAGTCTAGAAAAAGTTTAGGATACGCGCTATTAGACTACACGAGGATGTGTGCTATGCGGCACCACGGCAGACCACAACTAGCCTAGAGAAACCCAGCCCGAAAACTAGCCGAGAAAATATCAGAAACGTATAAGCCTGGTTGAAGACGAATCTGAAGTCAAGCGTTACAAATTTAGCTTGTGACTTAAAAGTCCTGAACAGCAGCGTTATGCGGACTATAAGGAATCATCATCTCAAAGTAAAAGCCTTTCTGAGCGTCGTCTACCTCCTTTGATGAGAACATTTTCGCTGTTAAACAATCATCAACAGACAGAACGATTGGGTACAGCTGCAGCAAGGATCCAAAGAAGCAACTTAAACGAACGAGCGTGCAAGCAACAGCCTCCGTGATGGTGTGAGACAGGATAACCAATGACGGGTGCACGCCGCTTGCTTTCAGCCCTTGACGGGGCGAGATACCGCCAGCAAATTTTAATGGTTTACCTGATGCCGTGGACCTGCAAGCAATTCGGCGCCTTCTAGACCCCTATAACTTAACCCCTGTGTAGCCCAGTATTCCTTAAAAAAAACATTATATATATAGGTTCCTCCAGAAATCTCCCAGCAAGGTTTCATGTCTAGTTCAGATCGGAGCAAAACATTTAAATGCAACAAGAACGCAATGTTTTCTGTTAAAATGAATGTGAAATTATTAAAAATAATTGTATCATTTTTTATTCTGACACATTTTTATTAAATCTGCAATTGCGAAAGTCCCAATCATCCTATCTACAAACCAGTCATATCTCGTGTTTAGAAGATAAGTTTGCATCTGTTGAATTTCTACGTTAGTTCAAAGCAGAATAAATGTTGAATTGAAGATAAATGTTGAACGAAGCTCTTCGCAATTCTTAAATTTTTGCTTTCATGCCCAATTTTTAATTCTTAGACGACATTTCCGCCTCTTGTTCCATTGGCCAAAAATATTTTTTCGCCGAGTTTTACTTTACCTTACAGTTCGTTGGGCAAATTAAAAAAAAAAAAAAATATATATATATATATATATATACTCATTTGAAGTTTGGTAGAACTCGGCTAAAACTAAGAATGAATTTTATAAAAGTAGCTATTATGCCTTTTCTCCTACATAGTTGTGCAAAATCTACGTTTGCGGGAAAAGCAGTCAACGCATGAAGGAACCGCATGAAAAATGGCAGAATAACTACTTTTTATATTTCTATTTTACTCTTGAACACGAGGTTTTCGTCTATCACATATAATCCATACATGTGTATGCTGGGCCGACATCATTCTAGATCCAAAATTTCAAAATAGTGTTTTTGTAAAGTAGCGACTGACGCTTATGATGCAACGCACTGGCCTGCACTGACTTTACAATGCATTATGAAGCGCTAACCTCGTCCTACCTTGGTTGTTATCTCACAATGAAAAAGTATTTCTAAAAACACTTTTTGATCATTTAAAACAGCAACATATCTTAACATATACTGAAAGAGAAGAAGGGTGCAACAGTTCTGTGAGTAGGATAATCAATAGTGCTCGTTAAACGCCCATTGTGTATTCTTCTCATCTACATATTTATACGCGCGATTTTAGAGTAAGAACGAACTTAAATCAACTGTGGGCGCACGTTTAGACGCCTGCCAGCGCTCAGTTTAGAGTTTTTGTTTATTTAGATAGCAGCAGAATGTTAAGACAACGAATAAACACTTAAATCCCGCATAGTTCCAGGAACAGGAATCCTAATGTTAGGCAATTTTAGTAAAATGGTTATAGTCGAAAGAATTTGACAAAATCTTCAAACTTTTACGAAGCGTTCCAAGAGTGGCAACAAAGAGAAGAACAAAGTATGCAAGTGTGTGTCTATGTTTGTAAGGAAACGCGGACATATGCCGAAGTACTTGTATAAGTGTTTAAATCAAATAGCAACTCAAATTATTTACTCAGGGCCTGACGGGAAATTATCCTCGATGGGGATACGACCCGTATCCGACAGCTTGTGACTAAACGCAGACCTAGTCAGACCCCATCGGTGATAACGCGGGTGTTCTGTTAACCATTTGAATAATGATGGCCATTTATGCGCAACAGCGCGAGTAGACTTCAAAGGTACGCCGCGATCAACAAAACCCCCAGCAATGCTCTTAGATCCTGTAATCTCTCGTGTGACTTGACCTTCTCTACCGAAAAGGGCACACAGCCAGGCGAACTAGCACTCACTCCTCTCAAACGAGTAGAACTATTCGTTTGGGAGGCAAGCATCACCGCTTCTGAAGCCTCTTCAGTGGCCGATGGCAGAGCATCTCGAGTTGATGATTCTGGCTACTGTGCGGAAGTTAACGAGCTCGGAAAGTACTTGTCACTTTAGCTTGCGGAACGTTTTTAAACTAGGCTTTTGGCGGTCAGAGAACATTAAACTCCCTTAGAAAACGCCCGGTCCCCTGCTAAGTTAGCTAACACCAGGGCTGGACAAATGGCGGAATCGAGACCGCTAGAACGCACGTCTACCGGATCCTTTGTTAATCCTTTCCAAGATGAAGGTTGCAACGTGAGGCAATGCGATGATGACGTTGAGGTCAACAAAGTAGACGCTTAACGAAGACAATACGCAACAACCCATCTAGCTGACGAACAGCAAATCGCTAAGAAAAGGCACACAAGAAGTTAAGTCAACCCTGCTGGCGGCGACGGGAACGGCAGATTACCATATATAGCTATTAATTAAATTGACTAATAATGTAATAACTATAACATATAAGTATATTTATTCAATGTAATCAATCATTCAGGGTGGGAACATGACATTTGAGTCCCTGCAAACGTGTGCACCGTTACGGGGGGTCCAGTGTAGGGACCAGCCATTTCTGGAGAGTGCCCCGAACCGAGGCCGCATTGCCCCGTTGCACATCCAGCGACAGGCGCTGTCTGAGAAAATCACCCGCTCGTTTGTCTCCGCTGGCTAGAATCAGGCGTTTCCCGACCCAATGTAATAACTTGTTAAAAAGCAAAATGCAATAAAAATAGTTGGTCAGCTCGAATTGCCGTAAAACCGACGTTTAGAGCGAACCATATTTGAAACCTTATACTAATGGCCAACAAACTCACATATAGTGGCAATATTTTCACTTTGCTTCTTTGAAGATCTGTTCGTTGTTGCCTAATTGTAATACTGTGCACACTATTTATATAAGACACATACAGAAAGGAATATAGGAATATCAATCGACGCAGTCAATTGTATATGAGTTTGCCAAATGATGGGGTAAAACAGATCTTGCCTGAAGGAAAAGTCGCATCCTGCACGTGCCCGACGCTCCTTTTCTGAAAGACGTAATTGAAATTCGCCGTATTCTTATCAATTCTTATCAGCTAATATTAGAAATGCGTGCCAATGAATCCAATTTAATAGCGAGAAAATTATACTTGTAAATATAACAGGTCCTATATATATATATATATTTATATATATATATATATATATATATATATATATATATATATATATATATATATATATATATATGTATATACATGCATGAGCATTTCTATAGACGAATCACTGGGTGAACCGGGTGACGTTTTCCAAAGCGAAACAGTAAACGCCTCCAATCGCTTTGGTATATTATAATAAGTATGACTGTTCTTGTTATTACTGTAGTATATCTGACATAGCACACACACGCATACGCACACACACATATATATAATATATGAAAGTTCTTGCCATACCTAACGAGGATAATAGAACTTAATAAACAGTTGCGACAAATCTAGTTATTCGATAAAGAAACGCACAATACTAGTAAAACAAATTCCGTTTAGCTAAAAAAAAAACAAAAAACATATGCTTGCTATTAAAATTATCCGCTTTTTATGCCACAAAAGCTAAAAATGAGCCAGAATCTCGACTTCTGCGAATCTATCAAATATGACTCTTTATTTTCTCCAGTCAACGATGAAGATCTTTCCGAATCCGAATTTTCTTCCAAACACGTTGGCATAGTTTCCCATGGAACAATTAGATCTTTCGCAATCGCTGCTTATAAGTTTGTAAAGTAAATCGATATAGCAATTTTGAGTGTTTTCACTGTCACTCTTAGAGGGGACGTTTCTACTGCTCGAATCCATTCGGAATTTTTTTTTTACTGGTCCGTATGACGATTATTTTGGTACCAAACTTATGGCAATGCGAGCTGTGATTGCGGAGTAATTACGATTTTTTGGTGGGATGTCCAGATTAAGTGCATGTAAAATGACTGTGTGGCGACGTTCACTACCGCCGACGTGTCGCGCGACAGCCGCAGCGCGTCATTTTACATGCACTTAATCTGGACATCCCACCAAAAAATCGTAATTACTCCGCAACCACAGCTCGCATTGCCATAAGTTAATGCGCATTTGCCTGAATATGTTAGTTTGGAGCGCTGTAAGTGGTCGTAAGGTAATGATTTTGAGGTATTGGGCGTGAAGGTTAATAAAATAACTTCATTTTGGCGAATTCTCTTCTAAGCGACCATGTAGCATCTTCTGACCGGCCTTATCAGTTCTTCGAAAGAAGCAGAATTTTCTCACGAACACGGCGGTGTGTTTAGCTTCTGTCTAGGAAACCTGGTTGTCTCGCAACAGCACATTCTATGCTCCTATGTCGGGCAAAAACACCAATGTCACAAATTGTAGTAATTTAACTCTCATTCCGAAACAGGGCCTCTTAGAGACCATGTTCCATTGGAAAAAATATTTGCCTTAACGAGCTCTACAATTCCATATATCGCTGATCAAATATTCCTGTAATACCCTGTATATATATACATATATATATATATATACACACATACATGTATATATATATATATATATATATACATATGTATGTACACGTGTAAACACGTGTGCCCGCTTCTCTGGGCGGGCACACAGGACGAGACGATGGCATGGCGGAATCGAAAATGGCATCGAAGTGAACAGCGACGACCATGTAGAAGCAAGAAACGAGCCGACGACAACGAAAGAGCAAGTGTTGTTTCTTGACCCCTCTAATGCAATTATGTGAGAGATTGCCTTCGCTATTGCCACTACAACCGACCGGTTGCAGTCTCTCAGCTCTTTGCTGGTTGTAACGAAAGAAAGCGGGGCCGCTGCTGTCACAAAGCGAGCAGTAGGCGGTCGTTGCTATGAAAACGTTGTCGCTTGTACCGTAGCAACAGTAACACCAACAACAAGGACAACAACAACACTAACAGCAAGGACAATAGCAACAACAACAACAACACCAACAGCAAGGACAACAGCAACAACAACAACAACAACACCAACACCAACACCAACACCAAAACAACAACAGCAACAACAGCAACAACAACAACAGCAACAACAACAACAACAACAACAACAACAACAGCAACAACAACAACAACAACAACAACAACAACAACAACAACAACAACAACAACAACAACAACAACAACAACAACAACAACAGCAAAAACAACAACAACAACAACAACAAAAACAACAACAACAACGACGACAACAACAAAAACAACAACAACGACGACAACAACAACAACAACAACAACGGCAACAACAACAACGGCAACAACAACAACAAAGCCATCAGCAAAGATTACCCACAATATCGATGACAATAAGAACGATCACAACAATAGTATGTAGCTACATCGACCCCAACAACAACTAACAACAATCGGCAGCCCAGAAACAACAGCAGCAGCAGCAACAGTCGCAAGGCAAAACAATCGTGGCTTGTCGAGCGTTGACGTCAGACGCCCGCGAGCGTCGGCAGGGGCTGGCTGAGACAACGAATCCTTTACTTAACATCGTGGTCGGTTTGTCTGTCTGCGTTACCGCAACCGCCGTGCTCTGACGAAGAACCTTCCGCCACAGGAAAGAAAACCAAAGGAAAATAGAGCAACGCAATAGGACGGATTCTACGGATTGGTCAGAGAACGAACACAACGTCCGCGTTCAGAGAAAGTCTCGATCGGCTTCTCCTCTCTTCGGGCAGTGGCGTGGGACCCGTGTACCGCCCCTCTACCGACACAGATTAGACCACTGCAGATACAGCGCGCGCAGGACAGGCCCGGAAAAAAGGCGAAGTGTTTAATGCATCGTTATTTGCTTTGCCCTACTGCACTGCGCGGCGGTAATTCGGCAGAGTGTATGCATGTCTCGGGGGAATGGTTCGACGATTGGAAGGCTGTCGTAATAGATATCTATACTAAAGGATGGACGTATATATATATATATATATATATATATATATATAGTTTTTTCGGTATTGTTATTATTACGTTCCAGGACCGCCCGGTGCTGCTTACCCTATAGACATTACTTATATATTGACAATCTATGTTGTGACATATGCTTGCACCTAATAGGGCAAAATCAAACGCGTCGGGGTTGGGCTATGTGTCCATCACTGTCTTATACAATTACTTCTATCCGAGAGCTAAATAAAAACAACGAACGCTCAGCTGATTCTCTGTTGACCAATGGCTCTGACGGAGTTTGGAGTTTGCAAACTCCTTTAACTGAATTAGTTGTGAGAGATCTAGGACCTGCTAAAGATACAAATGCAAAGGGCAAGTAGCAGTGCAATTTTCGAAAACAAACTGATTATCTTTTAGGCTTTTTTTCTGGAGGCGTCGAGGGAGACGTAAGAACGGGCTAGAGTACGCAATGCGGTGCCGTCATATAACGCTTAATTACCGTTACTATATGCGATAAATGCGAGACCCTTGGGCTGGAAGCCGCCCAGAGGTGAGATGACGCATGGGCGGCTCAGATTAGTGGCACTGCGTCCCCGATCCGCAGAAAAATAGGCAGCAAAGGCGAATCTGTCTTTGGATTAGGCAGGGAGAGCCAGGGACGTTTCCTGATGGCAGAGGTGATGGCCCGTGACGCATCTCCAGATGATGGAGCTGTGGAAGGCGTTTGCGAGTGCTAAACTTTTCACCATGGCTGGGGTGGCCCAATGTCCATCAAGATTTCCGCAATCCCCCCAAAGTTATGCTGAGAGGTTTCCGCAGGAAAAAAGACGGTGGCGGCGTGATCTAAAGGGCTAATGCGTTTGTCATGATTGTCATCCATTGGGGTATCGCCGGTTCGATCCTTGTTGTTGATCGAATTTAATTTGAACGATGCTCATGAGATTAGATGATGAATCAAACCACTGACAGTCAGCGGCCATGCTGCCACACGGACTGTTGGGAAAACCTTAGGTATTTCAACACGTCCGGACCTCAGTGTCGGATCCATCTCGCGTTGTGGTTGCTTCGTAAAGCCTAAATAGTAACGGAATCTCATGCCGGAACTAAAGGCAGAGCTTTGCATGAATAGTATTGTAGATCTATCCCTATGTTTAGAGGGACAGAAGCAAGTCATATGTTTTATTATATCCTTGACGATCTTGGCATTAAAGCTTAGCGGGCACTAAGAGAACCTAGTGAGATTGTTGTTTCAACCCTAGGGTTTCATTATATAATAAACTATGTGACTTTAATGTCTTACGCCAACTCAGGAGCGGTGATTTGCCAAAGTGTTTCTTTGATATCAAATTCAAAAATAATCTAGGCTATTTATCTTAACAGTTGTGATCTGCCCGGAGCAGATCAATGGTCTGTTTGCACGGCGGGTGGCCAGATAGGCACACTCATCATTTAATAATCACAGCCTATTTTATGTTAAACGCTGGTACTAATGAAGGAACTATGGCAGGAAGTGTGGCAACGGTGGCTTGTACGGCGTACTGTTTAAAAAACAACAGCGCGTTGCGATCCATAAACCCGAATCAGATGGACTCTTACCTTTTCGTTAATCTGATCTTCTCCCGTTGCATTTCTGTGTTAATAAAAAGCCAAAATCAGACCAGTATGAACACCTTATGGCTCGGCAAAAAGCAAGATACGAATCAATGACATACAGTGGCTTTTTACCAGCAAAGAAACAAAGCTACAGTCAGTTCGAATAGACCTAGATTGCCTTGTTGTTGAAGGCGAACCTCAAGGTAATAATAGCCTTGATGGATGTGCCGAGAGATGTCACATATGCCGAGAGGCAGACGCTGAGAGGTTTCAGGCCGATGTAAAATCTTTATTATTGTAAATAATAATGATGTCATATTATGACGCATGTGTATTAACGTCAAAATATATAATGATTCCTTCTCATATGTGCGGCGCGTGTGACTTCTGATCGCTTAAAGTGAAGTCCGAGGGCGTCAGTGGTGACAGTTGCTATACTAAACCAGTAGAATCGCGTCTGAGTGAGAAGGCCTTTGCGGATCCACGAACACCAAACCTACAAATAAAACGTAAACTATTAATTTAGAGGTTTTTGTTTTGGATTTAAGAAAATAGAGATTTGCTGTTGTATGCATTTCCAAACTAGCATTTTACTTTTTCACTAAGCAAGCAACTTTACCTAAAAATTAGTGTTGGTAACCTGGCCAATAATTCAGACTACTTTGTTTACCGATTTGTAAACCTAATCCCCATATCCTGAAAAGCATACTTATTAAAACTACTAATATGTTTCTAATTGTACTTAAATGCAAACGCAACATTAAAGACTCCTGTTATTAATATGTTTATTATCCTTTGCATCCGAAATCACGAACTCTCCATAGGTGGGTTACAGGTGCAACACAGCACATTCAAAAGATTATTTTTTTCGGAATTTAAAATCTTCAATTTACATCCGAATTTAACGTTAAGGGTCGAGTAGATAATTGTCAAGTAATTCGCACTTTTCCTGAGATACTTAAGCCTATTTGAGGGATGTTACTACTACGGAGTTCTGTCCGATTTCTTCTCAAAATCTGCTTTATCACACTTGTCTCCAGAAACTCAGCATCATCAAACCTAAAATCCATTCCCTAAAAATTGTGTCGAAAGCCATCGTTCTGTATTACAATGCTCTGCGGATTGTGTTTAGTTCCAAACATAGCAGTTAGCCACTGTAAAAACATTTTAAAACCACGTGCCTGACCCTGCCCAGCAAACATTAATAACGCATATTTCCATGTGCCCACCGTTTTACGAGATGGCGCAAAATTTAGTTAATATTTATAAATGCCTAACAAACGTTTTGCAGTCTCGACATAGAGTGTATATTTGGCAAAGTGAAAATATACTTTCATAGTAGATTTAATAAAAATGAAATGCCTACCAATTTATCCCTGCATAATACAGTGTGTCAAATCAATGCCAAACAATTATCCCCTCTGTATAAGGGTCGGCGATCAAGTTATTGAGCCGCATCCTGTATCTTTTTGGTGTGCTCCAGAATGGCTGCTTTTCGCCACTTGCTTGTATAGTTTTTGGTTTTGACATAAACAGGTATCTTCCGCCAAATGTCAAATATCTATTTGAAAAACTCTTGTGCCGAGTTAACTCTAGGAAGACTCACATCGCCCTGCGTGTTAGCGGCGTCGCTTGGCGATGCACGGATAATGGTATGGCTCACTGGACTTTGAATGTAAAATCAATAAAACCATAGTACCCTCTCTGACTTTCTGTGTGGGGGGGGGGCAAACCTCGATTTCAGTCGTCAAATAATTAAGCTAGTTTAAATTTAATTTCAACAGGTGATTACCCAATTTTTGTTGTCTTATCCTAACAAGCTGCGACGAGCATATCCGCTTCTACATATTGACTGTGCATCCAAAACGAGTGTACTCATGCTACCAAATGAGGCTCCCCGGACTGACAGCCTCATTTGGCCAAATATAAACCATAGGAGGAAGGAGCACAATATCGGACATTTTTAGCGCAATGACCCATGTTCCGCCCACTGTTGACTCGAATTTTAACATTGTAAGTATAATGCAGCACATAAAATGCTTCACGGCGTTATGCAGCACATTAACTTGACGTCCAATTGACGACCAATGGTTGTGGCTCGTACGGAATCCGTCAATGGGTTGTCTATGTGATTGATTGCTCAATGGGCTTATTGTAACACGAGATATATTTTACAGCGAATATTTCACTGCTATGGCTTAAGGCACATCGGGTAACGCGTTTGCTCTCACACAACTGTCGAAAAGTAAAGCTGCTTTTATATCGATCCTATGCGATAAGAGGTGTGCTGTTGTACTATACATATTATATCCTAATCATATATTAAGATCATTATGTTATATATTGAGTGGTAGTTTCTGGCTGTCTAGTTTTGTACGTTGGATAATGGTGCTAGACAATAAAGAAAACTAAGTACATATAGCTTAACAACTTGGATTTCACAAATTTTCGTGCAGTAAAAATAGTTTTCTTGCGCAATGTATATAGTATGTTCAAGCAAGAATGAATTCGGTGTTTGCAAAGTGTTTTGTCCGCGCTCAAAAATAAAGAAAACCTCTTTTTACATAGTTAACTGTGATATAGCTCTACCGTTAAGGACATTTTGGAATATACAGTAATCAGCCAATGTCAGACTGTGTATAATATGTATAATTGTTCATGTTATATGCATACTCAATATGAGTGAAATAAATACGATGATGAGTAATCAGACAATGTGAAGCCAGATGTCTACGGAGAGTACATGCCAACGCATCCTCCACCTGCCGTGCTATGCTCCTCGCGGGGCACACCTTCTGTGTGCGGCCTCGCATTGTCATGTTGTACGTTAACGTCTCATCGTGATACCTTCTGAAACATAAATCCACTGTCTACCAAATGTATGGTGAAATAAATACTGAATTGAAAAAGTTAGCGTCTCTTCTTGTGAGAATACTGGCTTGCTCCTCGCGCAGGGCAGCTTTTGCAGTTGAGCAGACGCTCCTCGTCGTAAATCTCGCCCAATTTTAGCAACTTGTATTGAACATTACCTTTGCTAGCCCACGAAACACATAGACGAAGCTCTTTTAGGCTAGTTCCTAGCTTCTCATGTGCCGGTGCTTATCACCTGTAACAGTCATTTCCAAAAATCACACCGAAACTGGCGCTGCGACAGCTATGGCATAGTCCGATAGCCCCACGCCTTGAGCAAGCACGGCAGTGCTAATAAAGAGATGTTTCGCAATCATTGATTACCGCCGGTCGTTGCCAAGCGCAGAGGGTTTTCTTGAGCGAGGGGCAGCTTTGATGCCAAAATCATTTTACCGGAATTTTCTGAATCTAGAATCCACTGTACGAATCGTCACATCAGAGGGCCCGAAAGATCTACACAACTCATCAGTCGTATTCGCTTCGAGGTCTCCGAGTTTGAACTTAAAAAGTAAAATAACACACATTTGCTTAGGAGCGAGACTCTTTTTGAATGCGCACAGCACTTCTTCTAACTTTTTTATCGGGATTTTATTGCTGCCGCCATTACCGAAGCGCCAAAATAAATAATAATGCAAAAACCATATTCGTTCATATGAACTTCTTAGCTCAGTTGTTTCCTTCTGGATATGAGTACGATCAGAAGTTTTGCGGCCCAACACCAGCTTGTAGCACACGCCTAGCACTTGTTGCTGCCGTTGTTCGTTGAATGTTGTCGCTGCTAATAATAATGTTGTTGTTGTTGCTGCTGTTGCTGCTGTTGCTATCACGGTCCCCGTTCTTACTGTTTCAGCGAACTTTTCACATAAGTCTATATTAAGGTAGCTCTTTTTACTGTGGCCTTTGTCACAGCTGCGTCCAGCTGAGCATAGCTAATAGTCACCTACTTTTGCTAAATACCAGAGGATACATTATATAATTGTAAAGACATCTTTAGAACATCTAAAACCACAGTTTCGGCTGTTTCAATGATTACCGGGCCAGAAGCATATTGGCAGAATTCTAGCCTTAAGCTTTTCTGTAGACATTTCCTGATCAGCACAAATAAATCTTCTTTGACATAGGGGATTAGTATAGGGAAAACATGTGTATATATGTCTTAAGGGAAAAATAAATATATATATATATATATATATAAAGCCTAAACATCGACAAATCGGCAATGTGACGCGTGCCGACAGTAGAAGATCCGCTCGCGAAATGGTTCCCATTAATCAGCAGAGCAACCGCAGCAGATGGCTGTTAAAGCTGAAAGAGGCTGATAAAAACAAATACCTCAAGGTGAGTCGAGCGTAGGGCTGACATTACATCAACTTTTAGCTGTCTGTAGTTTTGTTTAATTTAGTAGTGTTTTAGGAGTATAAGCGCATATATACATATATATATATATATATATATATATATATATATATATATATATATATATATCGGTATTGGCGCTCTTTGAGGCATAGCTCTGGTTCGGTTAGTTTGAGCTTGCATGTAGTAGTTAGTGCTCTAAGTGTCCACAGAGAGTAAGAACTTCGTCCTTGTGCTTCCATCATACTAACAGACAGATTTGCAAACTAAGACAACGAATTTCGTCGACAAGGTTAAAAACCTTAACAAATAACCGTCATAGATAGTGACGATGATTATTGACGATGAAGATGAAATGATGATGGTGACGACGACGACGACGACGACCATGGCTAGGAGGTGGGCGGAGCGGATCAAGATTAGAAGAGCGTTGCGAACGGTGAGAGACGAGATCCTCACAGACTGGTGAAACGAAGTTGCTGGAACAGTTGGCTGATGTTCGCTGATGGTCGCTCTTCGACGACACCGAGCCTGGAATGAGCTTAACAAGCGGCTAAACAGGATAGTCGCCGGATGCACGACGGATCTACACTTTATCTCCACCACCACCACCATCACCACCACACCACTCGGACATAACGACGGATGACAACGAACTCTTCTTTTTACAACACAGTCGAACAATGATGTCCATGATGACGATGATGGCGATGATCATGGCGACGGTGATGATGGTTGGTCCATGACGATCGATTCGCGCGCCGATTCGCACATGTGTGTATACGTACTCGTACTTACGCGTCAAACACATACGATCTGACACACATGCCGGTTTACATAGACAACGCACAATGCACATGCACATTGCGGCGTTACATGCACACTACGTACCAGCTATAGAATTTAGTACTGTAGAGGCTCTAAAGAATCGGCCAGCGTCCAAGCTGGCCGATTCACTGCGCCGCGAACTCCGGCAAGTGTTACTTGTCGGTCACAAGTTGCTCTGCAACATGGTCAAAGCACCACCGCGTCGTATGTCGCTGATTTACGCTACCTGCAACGCCTGGTGATCTATCTAGCTATCTGCTTATATGTCGGGCCGAAAAAATGGCTACTATTCCCGACTATCAGCCACTTAGCTCTTGTCTCTGTCTCCTTTATGTGTAAAGTGTATATATATATATATATATATATATATATATATACACTTTATCTTAGACCTTCTTTGCTGCTTAATTCCTGGACTTTTTTCGCCACTGGTGAAAGGTGGAACTTGTTCGTCGTTGATCGTTGTTGTTTAAATGTCTGTTGCAGTTTTATTTTTATTTTTATGTAGAGCCTTATTTCTAATAGCAGATCGTTATCACATGCCAAAACGTGTCATCTTTTTCTAATACGTTGTTTTAACGCTTCTAATGTGCTCGAACGCAAGAAATAGATTCCCCCATCCCGAGGCGGTCGAATTCTATTATTCCGACTATTCTACTACTTCAGCGTATACTACCAACAGCTAATACTATTAGTACTACACCACTACTAATATTACTACTACACTAAATATTACTACAACTACTACTACTACTACACTACTACTATTACTACTACACTACTACTATTACTATTATTACTACGACTCTTGCGGCTAAAATCGATTTTCGATGATGTGACGATGTGGTGAATATACATATATTACTACCTGATATGAACACATCATCGGCTGTTTGACCCAACACGGACCAAACGATTGTCGTCGTTGTTGAATCTACAGACAACAACAATCTCATTGACGCCCCCTTCCACGCTATCTCTCCCCCCCCGCGCACCTGCCTGTCTGCCCCGGGCTTCACATGGCCTCACTCTACTTCACTCATGCTGCTGCTGCAGCTGCTCTCATTGTTGTTGTTGTTGTTGTTGTTGTTGTTGTTGTTGTTGTTGTTGTTGTTGTTGTTGTTGTTGTTGTTGTTGTTGTTGTTGTTGTTGTTGTTGTTGTTGTTGTTGTTGTTGTTGTTGTTGTTGTTGTTGTTGTTGTTGTTGTTGCTGTTGTTGTTATTGTTGTTTTTGTTATTGTTGTTATTGTTGGCGTCGCTTTTGCTGTGACATGCGTGCTCGCGGCCGTGACAAACGTGCTGAGATTAATTGAAAACAACGACACGGCCGTAGCGGCGGCAGCAGCGGCGGCGGCAGCAGCAGCAGCAACAGCGATGACGACAACGATTAAGATAGTGACAATGATAATGATCTGATTCTGTTGTGGTTGCGGCCCGATGACAAGAATGACAGTAACAACTGCAGCAGCAGCAGCCGCAACAACAACAGCGATGCCAACACCGGTGTCGGCGCGAATCGTGAACGCGACAAAATTTCCCGAATAGAGTTCTTGTTATCGTCGTCGTCGTCGTCGTCGTCGCTGTACGCAAGCACAACCAGTCACCAGTCCGCCCACCTTCATACGATCATACCTCGGTGGTCGCTCAACGCGTTCACCTCCGCGCCTCTGTAGGCGGCGCCACGCAATCAATTGGTCTAAATGAATGTACACTTCATCAATATAAATATACATACATATATAAATCTCTACGAGACTACAACCGTTGACGATTGCCTCAGTCAGACGCACTCAGTAGAAGCATCAATCAGACGTGACAACGTCCGTTGGTGCGTCTCCTCCAAAGCCGCATGGTTTGCCGCTATGCGACTTTGGAGGAGGAGCCCCCCCCTCGCCTGCTTTCCCATATACTCTGAACTAGCTTTCCCTCCTAACCTCCTATGTCTCACTGTACATCACACTGGCAATTGGCGCACGCAAGCATTGGTTCGGTGAAGCGCTTCGACGTTTTCCAGCTAGCCCTAACTGGGAAAAATGATCTCCACCCGACGCAGGCTTTCTCCTCTACCTACCTAGCCCTGGCCCTAGGCCTGACAACTCGATAATTAGGAGGAAGGCGGACGAGCGAGGAACTAGAAACTATGCGACGAACTCCGCGTGAACGTGAAAAAAATCTCCTCGTGCACACGCACACATCCACGCATACATACATACATACACATCCATCCAACCTACCACTCACCCACCTATCGATCGATCGGAGTAAAGCCAAACGCTGCTAACTAGTCATCACTGACCTAACTAGTATTAATTAGGGCCTGCCTATCAATCGGATCCTGTCACGAAACGCATTAACGCGTCGTTTTCTCTCACGGAAGCGCGCGAGTCAAGCAACTCTCAACGCGCGCCCGTTGAGTTACCGTTGTCAAGTTTACTACGACGTTCTACGTTCAGTTTGTTCACAGCGCAGCAGTCGGCTAGCCCTCACTGTCCAGATGTCATCCATAGATATTTTCAGTTAGGCGGCGGCTACAGTAGAACATAATTAACAGGGCAGTGACGTGCGTAACCGTCGTGCAAAGGCCAACATGGCTGGTAGCAGCTCACTGTGATTTAGTGTAAGGTACGGCGTGACTTCAGACACCTTGTAGGTCTAAACTAAATCCTTTACAACCAGGCATGGCTGTAAGAGATTTGGTCTAGCTTCGGAATCTCCGGTCGGTGTAGACGTGTGTGTCTGTTTGTGACCCTCCTTGGCATGTACTGCGAAGCACAATGAAGAAACTTTTCGGTGCCCCTTTGGGCCTTTTGTGGAACTTTTCGGCTTCGTTCGGAATTACAGCACTTTTATGTGGACTTTTTCAAAACATTAAATCCTTGTGGCAGCGTGGAGTGAGCAAGCACAAAACCTAAGTGGGCCGTCAAAGTGTGTCATGTTTTTCTAATGCGTTAGACACACGCCCGTAGGAACACCGGTAGTAGATCCCCACACCTAAACGTATCAAACTGGCGATCGAGCAAAAACCCAGAAGTCAGAAAAGTATTGAGCACTAGTTGCCTACGTAGAGCGTGCCGCCACCTAGGTCTATGCATGCCTAAATAGTCACAAGTCTCCAACAAAGCTTACTCTATCGCAGCTACGTTATAGTCGTAAGGCCTGTGCTGATAAGGTCGTTCATAGTCTGCGAATGCAAACACTCGATTTTTCAATGCTATCAATTTGAGTCGACCGAAACAGCTACTATGAGCAAGAGAGCAATATTTTTGACGCGGCAACAAATCGGTACCAGCGCATTGTCCTCGCGGCTGCCGTATATCCAGTAGCCTAGTTTTAGGTATCACTGACTGCTAAAAACGCTTCACCCGCCATCTCAGACTGCCTTCACTCATTTCCATCTTTGCCAGAATTATCTGTAAATTATTCCAATTTGGTTTTAGTTAATTATTCACTATTTTCGCTAAAAGCGTTGTTGTTTATTGTAACTGCAATATATTACGTTTTATGTCGGATCCGGTATTCTGTCCTGTTTGTTCTGCACCTACGTAAGTCCGACGTGACGTCGATCAACCTCTCTGACCAACCAACTGTCTCTTGCCCGGCTGTGGTGGTATTTACGGTGGTTGCCTGTTAAACCCGTTGTCATATGCCTTAATGTTCTCTCACTTTCGGTCTATCTATATATCTATCTCTATTTCTCCGCCTCTTTTTTTCGTTCTGTCTCTCATTGTTCGCCCAGGTCTATGCACTCATGAGCCGCTTTGGCCAAGTCCCACCTCCTGTCGCGACGGTCTGGCAGCTACTGCCATGTTGTCGCGTGGCAGCAATTTGGCTGCGTGAAGATTTTATCTGTACGGCCGCATCAGCGACGGTCGCGAGGATAATGACAAAGAAGATATCAATGATGACAGTTTCTGATGATTGTCCTGCCCCTCTTCCTTGTCCTCCTCCTTCTCCTTTTCCTCCTCCTGCATAAATGATGACTAATGAATGCTCTCCCATCTAGGGAGAGTATCAACAAATTTACCGCGCGATAGCAGGCTCATCAACGACAATAACAAAACGACGACTAATGTCTTCTACTACTTGGAGGGGACGAGCGAGGCAGGCAAAACAAAATGCCTGCTCGTAGTAGTGCTCTTAGGAAGCATTTAGCAAAGAGAGCCCCTCTCGAAATATTTCCCGAGGGCAGTGAAATAGAGAGAGAAAGAGACAGTAAGGAAAATGAGGGAATAAATGTAAAATGTGTCGATCTCTACAAAAGGGGTATGTGCAAAAAGTGCATATATATTTATATATATATATATATATATATATATATATATATATATATATATATATATATATATATATATACAGAAAAAGAAGAGAGAAGAGAGATTGAGAGAGGGGATACTATACACAGCCGTGAATAGATTTATTTAGATTAAAAGGGAACGAGAGAAAGATTGTCATAGAGGGGGGGGAAAGACCCAAAGTTAGGAACACATGTACACAGAAAGGAAGGATAAGATCTAAAGGCTATTAGATACGAGCACGGAGGCTGATAAGCTCGGCGATACTGATAGCGGCCCTCGAGCCTGTCGAGACGGGCGAGCGGACCAAATTGGTTTTCGCTTAATCGACCCAAAAAATAAGACACCATACAAGTGGTTGGTGCGCTGATGCTTCCCATGAGCCTAAACTATGCGCGATTAATGCATCTATCTCTCTGTAGCTATCCATCCAACCACCCATCTATCTGTATGTTGTTTGGTCTACTTGTGTTGGGTTTGTGAATGTGCAATCGGACGGACAATAGAACCGGTGGTAGCTGCAGCAGCACCAGCAGCGACCACGTAATCGCCCATCGCAATGATATAACGACGCCAGGCTTTAGCAGCTGCTGCTGCTGCTATTTCGGCCGTAACAGAGAACCATGTGTTAATCGTCATATCTGTATGAACGAAGGCAAATGAAAGGCAAACACGCTTTCTCTCTTTTTCTCTCTAGTTATTTATCTCTCTCTCTCTCGCTCTCTTCCTTTCTACTCTCGTGTTTTTTCTTGGTTAGGCTTAGCTACGAAGAACTAGCATTACTGCTACTACTACTACTACTACTGCTGAATACTATACATATGCGATATTTGCCGCTACCATTCATCGCATGCGTGCGTCCTCTCTAGTGCCGAACAGAGGAGGAGGACACGACATGAGTGACCTCATCCACCTAGTGCCGGCACCGCACATGACGCACGAAGGGTCCGAAGCTTTGCCTGTTTTGTGCAGGTTCTTCTGGAAGCAGCCGAAACCCTGTATCATCACCGGTGTCAAGTGATAGATGACGCTTCCGTGTTCTCTGGTACATCATTGTTTAAGACCAGGAATGAACTTGCGGGTCCACTGACGCTCCTGGTGCCTCCGATGGCCCTCGGCCTCATTCTTATTGGCACTTCTTAAGCGTCTGCTTATGGGCTGCCGTGTGCTTCTGCCGTTTTCGTTTCCGTCAAATCCGTTCCTCAATAAGGCTCGGCCACGGAACGGGTCTGGCTAATGCGACAAATGCCATCGTTTCAGCCGTGCGGTATGACCCAAAGGTCTTTATCGCCAGCTTCCGCTGCGCCTTCAGAAGTTCCTTCCGGTTCTTCTTACTCTTCATTGCGGTAGGACCAAGAAGAAGAACAAGATGTAAAAAAGAAGAAAAAAACATAACAACGCTCTCTGAAGGCCATGACGGCTGAGGCACATTAGCGCTGGCCCCCTTCTACGAACAAAGATCGTAACGACACGTCTAACGTCTAGCCACTCCAGTCCGTCGAAAGACACACGTGGATTTGACGCAAGTACTTCTGACCGCGCCTCTTTTGTGCCAGAAGATAACATACACATTGATAATGAAAAGAAATGCTCACGATAGGTCCTCCCGGAAGAAAGCAAGCACATACTCAACACGTTTTGTGAGGATGATGTCCTTCTCGAGGCAAACATTCCAACCCGTTTGACTTAATTAAACAAAATGTGCTCACACACTGGCGCCTCAAAAAAATGCATGCGAATAGGCAAGAAAACACTAAAGCATCTACCGATCCACCTCGGTTAGCTATTGGGTGAGTATCAGGTGAAGATGAGAAAGGCAAAAATGTTCCGCAACTATGCTGCAAATGATTGAAGTACAAAGAGCCGATGCCAGTAACAAAAATGTCAGTGAATATACTGCTTAGGTTAGACGGCAGACGACGCTACGTTCCGGAAACTAAATCACTGAGGTAATAACATTGTGCGTCATCACATTCCTTCATTTTAGTTATTTCGGCCGCCTTACACCAAGTCCAAGAACCCGGTTTAAATTTGTCTATAGTCCAATTTAAACGTAAAACTCATGTAAAATTTACTTTGATTATCCAATCATAGTAAATGTCAACCTAATATCTGCAGATCCAAAAAAAATCACGCCAAGCTCGAACATATTACTCCCAGTGGCAGAGTCACTTTTGAGCACACTCACACATATTCAATGAGCCATATCAGTATAAACGTGAAACCAATCAGTAAGATGAAAAATGGCACACGCTTATTGAATGGGTTTTAACATGTAGCCCGTCAATGGAAGATACTTACAACACAAGTGTGCATGGCTGATTGTCTAGTGAAGGCACCTAATAAATAATTGTAGTCGAACATTCTAGTTGGAACTAGAAAATCGGTTTTAGCAAATCCTTTATTTGCTCAAAATGAACCAGATGTAACTCGTACGGTCGTCACTGTGCTTACTAATATCCACACACATATATATATATATATATATATATATATATATATATATATATATATATATATATATATATATATATATATATATATATATATATATATATATTTCGTAAAGCTAATGCCTGTGTACGGTTTTCATTTCATAGCCAATTTGTTTCAGTCCACTCCGACATTCAACTTGTCTTAATAGATATTCATAAAAGAAACTACTTAAGAGTGGTCCCGGTCCGGGTCTCAAACCCAGGCCTTCCGAATGTAAGGCAATGGCTTTGTCACTTAGCCATCTCGCTTAGTTATAAATATATATATATATATATATATATATATATATATATATATATAAGAAACCTTTAATATTTGTGTTTTAAGAGTTTCTGACGGTGCAATCCAGCGGCGAATTTTCGGACCGAGTCGTTACAACCTTGATTCAATTGGCCTATCAGCGCGCCACCGCTGTCTGTCTGTGGTAACTATTTCTTACTCGATGCTGTTGCTCGTGGCGGGTTCGTTGTTTTCGTTCTTGCTGATGCTGCCGTTGCTGTTGTTATTATTGTAAGCCGCGTCTGCCGCTGTGGCTCGGCCGCTTAAATCGCCGGGCCCGTTCTCCCTGCTCGTAAGTTAAAAAAACGCCAAAAGCCGATTCCTTGGTTCTTGGCTGGAGTAAAAGGGCCATAGTAGATCGTAGCACTAGTCGTAGTAGCAGTTAGTCGAATCTTCAAAGCCAAGGGACCGGACATCAGCGCGCGGCAGCGTCACAGAAACGACTGTGTGAAGCTGCTCAAGTCACATAAAGTTCCAACAAGAAAAGAAAGACAAAAGAAGAAGAAGATAAAAGGGGAACACATAACGACGCCCTCTAGAGGCCATGACCAAACCATGATGATCGAGGCGCATTAGCGCTGGCCCCGTTCGACGAACAAAGATTCTCACTACAAGTCTAACGAGCCACTTCAGTCCCTCGAATGACACACGTAGATTTGACGGGAGCACTTTTGAGCGCCTCCTTTGTGACAGAAAGATGCAGTATGTAACTCAAATGTTCACATTCCGCTGTTATCTGAGGCACCTTAGCATCTGTAGTCGAGTGCAGGTTACGATAAAAGTCAATGAAAAAACGGCATTTTCTGTAAAACTTTAAACACGTACTTAGAAGCAGTATAGACCGGTTATTGAATTAAGAAATGGCTTAATATTTGGTAGCTCATTGAGCTGTACCCGTAATTTTAAGTGCCGTTGCTACAAAGCTCTCTCTCACAGCTTCTGGAATGCGTGAGTCAGTGCGTTTCGAGTCTCTACTGGTCACGCTGGCCGTTCATAACTTATGCACCTTGCGTTCCCAAAAAATGTTCCAGAGCAAAAGAGAGCCCTCTAGCATCAGAAAATTTCTCAGTTTAGCGAACTCTTAAGTCCCGTAGTGTCAAAGCAGAATGCAAAGTCGACCCAATTTTAGCAAAGATGCACACGTGCACAGCAAACAGCGCGATTATATTAAAGCTAACTACCAAAAAGTAGGTGTTGGGCTTGTCTGAGATTGACGCTTGTTTAGAGTTTCCTGAGCGTGTAGCAAGTTCTTAGCGCGCCAAAGCGTCTGAATCTCCGAAGACTATGAGAACTTGCTATCTTGCCATCGGACACCTTGCCTACACGTGCCAACGGCACAGCCGATAAATTTTGAGTCTAGTGTATCAACGCTCGGGCAGGCGTCGAAGCTGGTCGAGACCACAGACCTACATAAATTTCGTGTTTGATAACGGTAAGATACTCGTCACTAGAAGCCTTAAGGAGGACTGACGTTAATTTCACTACGAATTTCTTGAGTTTTTTTCCTAAAAAACAATCTTTGCCGGGAATAACATGCGGAAGTATAAGTGAAGATCCAGCGAAGAAGACACAGCGCTCGAAACGGCGTCCGGGGGATACATGATCTATGAAATCAAACCGACGTTTCCCGGCTGCTACAGGGCAAAGGAACCGAAATAAATCAATGAACTGGATCATTTTTTTCAAAAACACTAAACAACACTATATTTTAATATTATTATTATTGTATTTGACCATTAATTGGCACATTGTTACCAACATACTGCAACAGAACACTCGTATTACTAACTGCCTGGCGGTGGCGGTATGGTGTATAGTTAATCGTCTGTGAAACGTACAATGTTAAACTACAATATTACTCCGATCGCAAAACTGACTGCAATACAATAACCCGTCCATACGTAGATGTGGGTCCGCATCCGTATGCCTGATGTTGTCTTTGATAAATCAGATGTCAAAAATAACCTCATGCATCGATCAAAAGTAGCACAAAATAAAATCTGCAAAAACATTCTACGGTCCGACTACACGCAGAGCATAGCGCATATATCTACACTAATGATCACCAGCAGCACCAAAAGCCTTGAATGCGGCATGGAGTCTGCGACCATATATAACGCAGGACATCTGAAAGGGTACGCAGCTCTTCTAAGAACACGCAAGTTTGTTTCACGATTAGACGTTGGTTACAAAGTACTAGACGGTTCAAATGTTTTTATTGTGAAAACCAATAATTTTCCAAAATGTGTTAATTTTTTTCAGTCGATGTACTTTTCGAGGCGCTCAATACACTGTTTCCACCGACATTTCAGAGCATTTATACCACCTGAGTAAAATTCCGCGTTCTGTAACTGAAATTAGGCATTGACACTATCATAATTAAGCGTTTATTTTACCATACATTAGTAGATTAAATACAATACAACGATGCATTGACAGCAATCTTAACCTCTTCTTCATTGCTGGAAAAACGCTCTTGACAGAAACTGCTCTTCAAATTTTTAAAGCGGAAATAATCACAGGAGGCCAGGCCCAGAGAATAGGGCGGTTGCTCAATAAGTTCGAACTTCAAATCGGCCAGTTTTACCAAGACGTGCCTTGTGTGCAGCAGCATTTTCGTGGTGATACAGGACAACTTCCTTCTGCTGAGCTAGCCGTTTCTCAGTAAGTGCTAGGGAACACCAATAACGCCCCATACTGCCTACAGATTTTTAACCATGCGGTGAGCTCATGACACGGAGAATAATCAAGCTGTTTTGTATGTTTGAACCTCAGTTTGGCCAATGCCAGCCGCAACTTATTAGCAGGGGCCTTGTTCTGGTGAAACAGGACAATTTTTCTCTGCAAAGCTGGTCGTTCTCGGTACTGAGTTCTGACAGCAGGCGGTGCAACAGTCTTATATTAAGTTATCCTGTGATCGTTTTACTGCTCTCAAAAAAGTTAACCAGTATTTTTTTCTAAGTTGTTCCCACAAAAGACGAAGCCATTACCATTTCGGCCGATGCCGTTGTCCGCACCCGCGTCGACGCTCCTTCACCGGCTTACTTTTATCGACAGTCACAAATCTGCGCCAAAACTCCGTTGAATTTTTCGACATCTTCGCCAAATTTAGCTGAAAAGCGAAAAAAAAACGCGCGACTTTGATGAAGCAAACGCGGCACCCATTTTGCTCTAAGCTTCTTCGAGTAGTCCTGCAGGATAGAATGCTTCTTTATTTTCCTAATTTCATCTGCGGTAACGTTTTTTCGCTTTTTTTGTTCGCGTTTTCCTCGTCATATACCGAACCCGCAAATAACGGGCGAGCAGAAACTGAGTAAATTGTACAGCTAAGGGACCACACTACTCACATGCACACTCTACACACCAAAACCTACAAGCTATAAAAAAAAAAAGAAAACCTGGCAGCTATAACAAACTTGAAATAACGATACAAATATCAATATAGAAGTGATATGCTAGTGCCGATGTTAGATATACTAATGTATGCACTTTAAGCACATCTTATGTCACTGTTATATGACGGATGGTTATCGGCACGGTGGGTGGTCGTATTGTGATGACAAAAGCCGGATGATACGAACTGAAGCAAATGAAGCGCACCACTTCTGTTTAAGATAGTGATTATACTATATTGCCGTTTCAAACCTATGATCTGTTTACAGCCTAGCGCGGCGCGTTGACTCAGACAGTCGAGTTGGCAATTGCGTGCTCACACTGGGTAGCCTTCTTTAGTACGTACTGTGCATACCCATAGATTTGCAGCACATTCTGTTCGAGCCTAAGCTCTGTTTTCGTCACGCACATACAAAGTTCTTCTCATCGCCAACGAACATTGCCGCTATGAGATCGATTTCCAACGCCATCGCATTGATTGTCAATGATACGTTTATTGTTAACATGGTGTCGGTAATTGTATTCGATTTTGCTCATGCTACTACGGGCCTTCGAATTAGACTGGCCGTCGTCGTTGTGGCTGCCTGTGAAGCTGCGAAGACTCACCACCAAGCGCAGATGGTGATTTTACGAAAACTGAACTCACACCTCGGCTTCAGTTGGACGTCGAATTACATCGGCAGCGAGCCTAGCGATGGATACGATGACAACTCACAATGTCTACTATTGTCTATAAAGTAGGTACAACAACAGCGGTAGCAACAACATCGGCAACAACTGCAAGAAAAAGAAGAAGAAGAAGAGGAATAACAACAACAACAACAACAACAACGACGAGGACAACAACAACATCAACAACGACAGCAACAACAATCCCAGTAGCAACAACGACATTGACGACAAGGACAATCACATAAATAGCCGCAAAAACCTTAATAAGGAGTCATAACAACAACATTCAATAAAACGCACATAGAAAAGTAAGCACATCATTGTGCAGCAATGATAGCAGTAATAATAGCAAAAATGACAACAACA
The DNA here is from genome assembly GCA_003439945.1 of Dermanyssus gallinae. Taxonomy (NCBI): domain Eukaryota; kingdom Metazoa; phylum Arthropoda; class Arachnida; order Mesostigmata; family Dermanyssidae; genus Dermanyssus; species Dermanyssus gallinae. Next base: position 90,765 of record QVRM01005605.1, on the reverse strand, counting down.
ACAACAGCAACACCACCACCAACACTAGCAGCAACAACAACAACAATAATGGTTAAAACGAGATTAACAGAAGCAGCTGCAATAAGTGCAACAGCAGCAGAAGAACAACAAACATTTTGTTGCTACAATGTGCTGTTTTGCTTTCACAGTTTTTTTTAGTTAAAGATTTATTTGTTGGTATAAGTGTTTTGTTTGCCCTGCCCTTCGTTATGATTTGTCGTTTGCCTTTGGCCTTTGTTGCCCGATAAGATCGAAGCAATAACGTCAATACATAGGTAGGCGACGTTTGTCTGCTTTCCGCTCGTATTCGTATTTGTGCCCGATGCCGCTGTTGCCGCCGTCACCGCCGCCTATGTTGTTGTTGTTGTTGTTGTTAAAGTGTGGTTGTTGTTTCTAAATGCCGTCGTGTGTTTTTGTTGGCCTCGTTATTGTTGTTATTGTTGTTGTTGTTGTTGTTCTCGTTGTTATTGTTCTTGTAAGTGCTGTTGCAGCCGCTCTTTCTGTTGTCTCACATCTAGGTTCTGTTGTGATTGCAAGTGACGATGGTGGTGTTCCACCATCATGTTCGATGCTCATTCCGCACCTCATTCGCTTCTCGACTCTGCTGCCGCTTGGCTGCCCCTAGCCATTTCTGTTGTTTTCTCTCTGTTTCCCTCGTGGTTCGCTCCCATTGCCGACGTCATGTCACGCTGCTGTATAGTTTGGGTTCGGATGGCCCCCGGATGGTCGACGAATCAAATTCGGAACTAACCGTTTTGCCGCGCCGCTGCTTGATGACGAAGACGTGTTGAAGAAGAAGTAGCAGCCCCCCGCCCCCGTGTGGTTTTCTCCCCCCCCCCCCGCCCCCCCCAAAACTCCACCCCGGCCTTTCCAATATCAGACCTCCCGACGTACCCCAGCACAATGGTATAAGGGGGGACGTCGAGGATGACAAGAACGACGAGCAGCCGCAGCAGCAGCAGCAGTAACAACAACACGTAGGATAGATTTCGTTTGTATACATCGATGGACGCTCTGTAGGCGAGAGATGTGATGAGATGCTGCTATCTGATATGTCTGCTTGTCTTCCCCCGTCTAACTCCGGCGTTCTGTCTGTCTGTTTGCCTGCCTGGGTATTTGCCCGTCTGTCTGTTTCTATGTGGCTGTAGATGTGTGCTGATGTTTGTAGTACTAGGCGTACATATGCGCTTCAATCTGCTTCAGCAAGCAACAACAGTGAGCGAGAAAAAAAAACAAGTAAGGAAAAAGAAAGAGATATATTTATATATATATATATATATATATATATATATATATATATATATAAATAATGCAGGATAGGTAAAGAAGGTAGATAGATAAACATGGATAGAGGAAGTGTGTATACATGCACGCGCGCGCGCGCGCGAGAGAGAGAGCGAGCGAGAGAGAGGGGGGATGAGCGTCTGGATTGTCTGAATGCTGTTGATGATGAAAATGATGACGACGATGATGATGATGGTGACGATGACGATGACGATGATGATAATGATGATTCTGCTGGTGCTGATGGTCCACGCGGATGTGTATACAGCGTGGCAGTATATTTATGTCGTGTATAAAATGTGAAATTTATTTGACGTCTCAGCGCCACCACTGCCGCCACCACCACCACCACCACCACCACCATCACTACTGTCGTCTCTTCTGTCTAGCTATACGAGCCCGTACACACAACAGGCTTTCGTTGTAGTTGGTCTCGTTCTGTTCGTTGATGTTGATGTTGTTGTAGCTGTTGTTGCTGCTGCTGCTGCTGCTGCTGCTGTAGCTCTGCTAGTTGTTGAGAGTTGGTTGTTCCGCGATAATGGCACTTTGAGCTTTGGCTAACAGTCGCCGCTGCCGCCGCCACCGCCACCAGTATAGCCGGTGGTTGGAGTTGTTGTAGAACCACTGTGGTATTGGTTACTTCTAGTATTGGTACTTGGTGGTAGTAGAGAAATACTCGATGTAGTAGTAGTCGTCGTAGTAATAGTAGTTGTAGTTGTAGTAGTAGTAGCCAGACAGACAGACAGACAGCCAGCCATCCAGACAGCTATTCGGACGGACGGACGGACGGACGGCCAGCCAGCCAAAGCCGCTCTCATTCGTCGTTGCCTGCGTCATCCTAGTCATATCATAGGATAGACTATAGCAAAAAGCTCATTCTCTCTTTCTTGGTCGATGCGTTTGTTTGACTACTGTCGAATAACCAAACAACCAACCAACCAGTCAGTCAGCTGGCTCGTTGGGCTATCGGCTTCCGACAGCGAGTTGTGTCGGTAACAACGCCAACGCCAACAACAACAACAACAACGACGATGATGACGACGACGGCGGCGGCGGCGGCGACAACAACAACGAACATAACAACAACAACATCAACAACAACAACAACAACAACAACAGTAGTAGCAGAATAACAGAGGCAACAAAGACAAGTGCGGCGGCGAGACAACAACAACAACCGCAGCAGCAGCAGCAGCAGCAACATCCACAACAACAACGGGCGTAGCAATTCATGCTTCTTTGGATGAAGGCTCATCTTCGTTGTAGCTGTTGCTGCTGCCGCTGTTGCCGTTGTTGTCGTTGTTAGTGTTGTTGTTAGTGTTGTTGTTATTGATGTTGTTACTGATGTCGATGTTGTTGTCGTTGTTGTTGTTATTGATGTTGTTACTGATGTCGATGTTGTTGTTGTTGTTGTGGATTTTGTTGTTGTTGTTGTTGTTGTTTTGTTGTTGTCGTTGTTGGTGTTGTTGATGATGCTGTGCTCGTTGTTGATGTTGTTGTTCTCGTTGTTGATGCTGTTGTTGTTGTTGTCGTTGTCGTTGTTGGTGTTGTTGCTGCTGCTGGTGAAATTGCTCTCCCTGTTGGTCGTCCTATAAAGCTAGCGGGTTCACGTCAGTCTCTTCCTCAACTACGAGTGTCGTAGTCGGCGTCATGGGTCGGTGTCGCTGTCCATCGATGTCGAGGTACGAGAAAGTCGTTTTCTCCATTGGTTGGTTTGACTTGCTTGCAGTGACGGTGTGGCCGCCACCGTGCCGTCAATTTGCCGATCACCGCCGCAACCAACCAACCAACCAGCCAGGCAGCGAGCCAGCCAGCCAACGGCCGTCGTCGGGGATTCCGTGTGTTTTAGGGTGTTGACCAGCAGGAGGGCAGGAGAAGCTGAAGAAAGAACAAAAAAAATACGCGACGAGAATACGAAGACAAACAGGAGGAACACAAGAAGAGTAGGCGCGAATATTGAATAGAGTTGTTGCATTGCGCTTCTTCTTCTTCTTCTGGTGGATAGCGGCGAGCTGAACACGCCCACCATGGACGTGAAGGAATAACAACACCACACTAACAGCGACCGTACTGACAACAACAACAACAGCGTCAGCAACAACAGCAACCAGTATTGCTACTCAACGCCTTACGCATTACTGCTGGCATTGACAAAATTAAATTACAACAATCTTAACAGCATCAGTGACCACAATATATATATATATATATATATATATATATATATATATATATCTGTATATATATATATATATATATAACTTTACATCTGGATGGATCTCTTAGTAAGCGTCCGTGTTATGCCCATGGCAACGAACATAAACGCATAAACGCTGACCAAGAGATTCGTTCAGATATAGAGTGATACTTATCTCTACATTGACAGTTAAACACATATTTTGAAAGCATACTGCATAATGAAAACAAACTGCAGACTGTGACTTATTCGTTCCATCTCTCCACATCCATATGTATATGTAAATGCATCGAGTCACTAGAGCAAACTCTAGAGATAAGCGGCTTGAGCTGTAGAAGCAACTTCAAGAAAGTGTGGCGCTAACGAAGACGACAACTACAACAACAACGACGGCGTCAACGACAACATGTTGAGGCTACTCGGTGTAAGAAGTGACGTATAAACATGTTTTAGTGGTTCTGATCCGGCTTTACTAATTGATTAGGTTTGTTTGGGTAGATTGCTTCATTTTGCGTTGTTCGTTATAAACCTCTCTAGCGCCGACCCTTCCAGCCACCGACTTTGGAAGCAGCAAATACTTCCCTACAGATATCCAATCCTTTACTGATGTCCCCCTGATATTTATATATATATATATATATATATATATATGTCAAGTTTTTAAAACTTGACAAAGTTAAACTACTTTACTAATGGTCCCATGGTTTTCTCCACGATATATTATTATTATTAGTATTTCCCCTACAGCCGGAAAGTGGCAGTAATTGCCTTATAGTTTTATGCGCCGGGTTAGTTCTTGCAGGGTCTACGCTTTTTGTCCGACCATAAACTACATTTGCTGTGCCCATAGACACGAGAGGCCCCATATAGATTGCTACGAAAAGTACCCATTGTAGGTTTCTTTTCTATTTTAGCATGTTCTGTGACCCATCCAGCGGCAATGGAGCTGTTTGCGTAGATATGAGGGCGCTGGGGTGCAAAAAGCTGTAGCGTTTCAGGTTTTACCATGTGACCAAGGTAGTATTGTAACTCTATCTGGCCTGTTATCGTTTTTGAGCTCAAATCCTCTTGATAAGGTTTAATGTAGTATAAGGTAGCAGCTTCGCTCTCCTAAATGTTCGTTAAATGAATGTAAAAAAGGTATGCATACCTCGATTATCGACCAGAGCTTCTTGCCAGCTAAGCGGGCGAAGGCCATTCGCCTCAACCTCAGCTCCGCACATCGCATCGCACTAGCAAAATATTTACAGATAGGACCCCCTACCATCCTTAGAGTGGAAACCATACCCCGTATGGTTTCCGTAATAGGATCCAGCATGGTGCCTAACTGTGAAGACAGCAGGGCTTACTAATACAATATTATTATTAGTATAACAAGCAACGTATGCGTTAGAGGTCCTGCAAGCGTAATAGTTGTGACGTTGTTCTTCGCTTGTCATGCAAGCACGCATAAAGCTTGTCATTGATGCGACAACAGCTGTGCTTATATTCCTCGTATAGCTCGTGCTTAACATCACCCTATTATATGGGCCGACCGCGGCCCCGTAAATGTGCAGCTCGCACATAGCAGCCCAACTTGGAGATATTTTGTTGTAACTGTTGCTACGGCTGTAGAACGTTCAATGGCTGGCTAACTGATAGACTAGCAGCATAATCCGTTGTTGGAACAACGAGGTTCTTTCTGAACGCTTGTGAAAAAAAAACGCTGAGCGTACGACGACGACGACTTCTTGATGTGTTTACCAGACGGGAGCGTCATGCCACTACTGCCACCACGCTGGACATCAACAGCGTATTTGACCGGTATATGTATATATGTATATATATATATATATATATATATATATATATATATATATATATATATATATATATATATATATATAATCATTTTAACACGTCTTTGCAAGCCTCCAGAAATATCGCTTCGAAAAGCTATATGTTGCTGGACCAAATCCGCGACTCCTAGTGTCACGGTCACCGTCTATATTATCCGATATATGTATATATATATATATATATATATATATCGACGCCCTGAAATTCTGAGGTTCTTTTCAAATTCAGTTTTTAATGCGATAGCATTTTCTTCTTAGCATCTAAATAAAGTCGGCGCTAGAAGAAGCTTTCTGGCCTCCAACTTTTTTTTGGTATAGTCAACGCTAGTTTCCCAATTACCACATAGAGGAGCCACGTATCTATTTGAAATTGGCAATGATTGGCCTGAATGATAAACATTTTCTTGGGTATGTTGTCTATCACTACTATTGCTTCTCTCAGAAAGGGAGGATTGAATGCTCGGCTGTGCCGGGTCAATAACGCAGCTCAACGGAATGCCCCGTGTCATAGAGAAAAAAAAACACATTTGGCGAGTAGCCTACCCAGATTTAAAACCAGTGATTGGCAATACAAGACTATAGATAGACGAATAGAGAAAGTCACGGCGACCAGTCACATCAAACTAGGTCTAGCGCAGGAGATTTGTCTAGACAGAACCTTACACGGATTGAGTCTAGCAGCTCTTCAGTTCTAGGCTAAATCAGAAGTTTACGGAAACGTTGAGACCCTCCGTTGAGAACAGAGTCGTAAACTGCTTATTCCCTAGGCGGTGGTACTATATTGGGTCGTCAAGCCTGGTATCGTGGTGCATTCGCGTGTGCCTCGCGACCAGAAGAGACACCTAGGTGCGCGGGTTCGATCCCCACCGTTGCACATTTGTACTTATTGCGTCCGTCTTACGAGGCAAGGCAAAAGAAACCCTTAGACGTTAAATGTTGGCTAAGGGTCAGGCCGAAAAAAGTAGGTACTACATTGCGTCAGCCTCCTAAGTAGAGTAACCCATCTTGATGGCGAACTCTGGCAATAGCGGGTTAATGGCCCAAAATGATGCTGCCAATCGAGCCCACAACACGCCACGGATCGACCGACCCACGGAACCAACAGCTCTGCAAGAAAAGGCCAGCGCATGTCTTACGGCCGTGTTAAAATGGTTGTATGCAAATGCTAGAGAGCAACTGCAAAACACCTCGACATAATCGTGGCAGAGTTGGTAAAAGGCACTACCGGGCGCAACTAGACTTCACCAGTATAGCCTCTTTTTCGACTGGGAGCCCTGACGCGTTGCATGGGAGACGTCTGGCTTGTAGGATTGCTTGTGCACTAGGCACTTTCTAGCAAGTCGTTACACTCGAACGGCATAACAGAAAATTGTCACAATTAACATAAATTATGCCGAGTACTTGAAACATTTAAAACGTGTTCCAGCCAAGCCAGCTGAAATCTAAAATCGCCTTTGGCTAAAATTCTTGCGGTCATCAATATCAACACGTAAATAATATGTGTTAATCGTTGGCGTGCAGTGTCATGAAATCGTCATCCACGTAGGTATCGTTGTTTTTTTGTTCAGTGACGTATTGTAATTATCACGCATTATTGGTGCGCAGTTGCAATACTAATGGGCAAACACCTATATAGCTACCTACTTTATTTGACTCACTGGTTTCCCGCTTTCAGCTTTTCTCACACGTCATGTGCCACTTAGAACATTTTTCGGGCCCCTTCGGCACGCTTGTTTCGCGAGGAGGATATGACCGGCGACTCTAGAACTAGGAGTCGCTGGTTCGACGGTGGCATCATGCATACCTTTTCTCAGCAACATTTTGTGAGATTTGCAAAATTGGGCTTAAGTTGAATTGAATAAGAACGATTTTTTCCTTGATCAGAACGATGATAGGAGAATGCCTGAACAGCGTAAATATCATATATTTGTGTGGGTGTGTGTGTGTTTGTATCAGCTGGGGCATGCTCTAACCCGAGCTCGGAAATGAAGAAAAAGGAAGAGGTGGAGGAGGTGCCGACTTTATCCTAACCTCTACGTGTGTGCAACGGCCGGTGTGCGATTTTACCGTTTTTACGCCAGACAATTTCGGCAGCGCAGATGCTCCCACCCTCTGACGCCCCGTGTCTTGTCGGCGATCGAGAAACAGCTTAGCGTATTGTGGTTTAAAAAATCGATTTGCATAAAAATATATATAAAGATCGCAGTATATATACCGTATATATATATATATATATATATATATATATATCACCGGGTTGATTTCTTCAGTCGCTACCGGCACAACTTCGGCCGTGGCTACGACGGGCCGGCTGGCATGTCGGCTTTATTCGTCTGTTGTTGTTATAGGTGAGCTATCATCCTTACCTGGCTTCAGTCGACGTATACGGCCTCTGCTGCTCGTCCTATCGATATCACGGATAATACAATAACATGATTTTCTGCGATTTTCACTACTAAACTCTTTCTACAATTTCTTCGCGCGTCTCCTCTATGACTTTCTAGCGTCTTCCCATTACCTCCTTTTACTCTCTTTCCACCCCAGGTCTGTCTACGTGTAGAATATCGCGTTTGTTTGTTATTCGAATAGCTTCTATACGCTGCCGTTTCATAGCACACAAAGTTTTTTTGGGACTGCTGACATTCTATTATGTTGACGTATTCGTATACAACGCACGAGCATCGTAGCAAAGTTATTGCCGTCCTGCTCTGTTACCTTAAAGTGTAGCGTGGGATTGCAGTGTGCTTCTTTCTTCTCTTTCAGCGCAGTTATAGTATGAACTCTTTATCTTGTCCGGCTTGCGGTGAGTTGCGGCGCTAATTCACTGTCTCAAGTCGCATAAGTAAGTGTGTGTGTGTGTGTCAGCCCCATGTGACACCGCTTTGTTTCCACTGTGCTCCCCTTCGACCATATTTCCTTCTGGGGAGCCCCGGGGGAACACCGCAGAGGTTGCCCGACTTGAGGCCTATGAGGCGATCACCCGTCTCCGCGGCTAAGCTTTTGCGGAAGGAGTAGTAGCCTGGGGCAGTTGTTGCCGCAATGATGGAGATGCTTTGCACGGGCGTTTATTTAGCAACGCCCCCAACCCTTGCGATCTACTTGCCCTATCGGTTTCTTGCCCAAAGGCGTTAAAACATGGCATCCAAACAATTTGCGAATTTCTATCGAACTGCTTACGAGACTGGAAAGTGACGTGCCGTGAAATTACCTTCAACATGATGACTGCAGGGTGCCACAAGGTGGCGGCGTGGTCTAAAGAACTAGTGCGCTAGTCATGATTGTCATCTACCGGGGTGTCGCCGGTTCGATCCCTGTTGTCGATCGAATTTTCTTTAAGCGCTGCTCATTGAGAATAGATGATAAACCATACCGCTGAGAGTCAGCGGCCATGCTGTCACAAAGACTGTTGGGGAAACCCTAGATATCTTAACATGCCCGGCCCTCGGTGCATTGAAGATATACCTCAGGTTAAGTTCCAAGCCCGTAGGGGACGGAGGATAGTCTAGTATTAAAAACAGCCTCCTTAAAAAAAATAGATATTTCCAGGGTGCCACAAGGCTCTACCCTCTCCCCCCGCCCCGTCACTATGAAACAAAGAATTCGACTTCGTGTTTTGGTGGCACACTCTGCAGTTACTTCGGGCGATGGATAGTCATATCCATGCTGTGTGGCCAACGGTTACTTTTGCAACAGCCGCCTGTGGGAGAGCCCAACACGTAGGTTGAAAAAAATTTAGCGCACCATTACACTACAGCTGTGGAGGTAGAACTATGAACAACCAGTCCACACTGCAACGTTATCTGCAATGTTTGCTTCAACTTTTTATTGTAAATATAAAATTAATTACGTAGTGTGCAATTCTTATTCGTGTTTTAATAATGGCCGCCATGTGATTTCGCATTGATCTAATGAACTTGCTCATTCCACTTGCGAGCTACCCTGAACAAGTGCAGCGGTATGCGGCCTACCAATGTCGTGCATAAAAGTCCTATTCGATGGTCGGTGCAGGTGCGGACTAGGCAGGTCTTGCTTCCAGGTTAGCAGATGCTAACAAATGCAGAAAATACCCTGCCGTTGGTTATCCGCACCAATTTTATCCGTTGGCCTTCGAGACAATGACAGGACCAGGCCCTCATACACTCAAGCTGAAGGTAGAAGCCTTAATCTTTCGACGGGAGACTCAAGAGCGTTGGAACTTTTGCCTCGGAGGCTGTCGCTCGCCATTCAACGAGAAAACGCAGTATCTGTCCAAAGCATATCGTTGAACTGGGCTGATCTTAGGGTTAGAAAACCCGTGACCAGACGTTCACGCAAAGACAATTTTTCAATTCAAGACGCTAACATGACAAGGTTATATAAGTATGTAAAATCAATAAATGCCAAAAACAGATCAAACTATCACCAGTCAGTCAGGTTTATTATCACACATGTTGTGTAGAAATAGTACAGTTAAAATATATGCATATGTATACATACACACGTTTAGACTTCTTAAATAATAGATATGTGAAATATATGTAAAAGCTGGTGTAATGTAAAAATATTATGATGCGAGCTTGGTTATCTAGACCGGCAAGAGGCGGGACTAGGATAAAGGAGGCAGCATGATATCTACCGCAAGGTAGTTTACAACGTTGGCACACGCATGAGTCCGAAGAACCATGGAACCCGGGGTTCGCGCACAGCACGTGGTGAAAACCATGCACGGCAAACCTAGTCACCGTCAGCCTCGTTTTGCATTGCTCCGGTGTTAAAGAAATCCGCATCGATTTCAGCAAACTTGCACTCCCCCATTTTAAGGACGTTGACGTATTTGGAAGATGCCGGCAGGTCCGAACGTCGTCTTAGCTCCTCGACGAAATGGGTGTCCGTGAGGAGATAGACAAGTTGGTTGCGGGCTGCGCGATGGAGGCCCAGGATTCGCTTGAGGTACGTGGTCTTCGGGTTATTTAGATGCTCGAGGCTGGCTGGGGAGAGATCGTTCTAGGTTATTTTGATACCGTAGGCGGCCATTGGAGCAATCCTTAGATTGAACAACCTCAGTGCTGTTGGGATGGACAACAGCTGCGATTTTCTAATTGTGGTCATTGCAACCAGCGCCTTTCTGCATCTTTCCTTGATATGTTGCAGGAAACTTCGGCCGTTTGACGTTAGAAGCAGCCCCAAATAGGGAAACTCACTAACGTCGGAACCGGCCAAACGAAGCCCATCGTTAGCAACTAAGCGCCCGCCTCTTCTAAACTTCATGGCCATTGTCTTTGTCAGATTTACAAATAGTCTAAGCTCAGACGTGGCCGCGTTAAGGCTCGCTAAGGCCTGCTAAACCTAAAAGCTACTCTTCCCATTGAAGATGAGATCATCTGCGTACAAGATCGAGTCTACCAGATTTCTGGGACCCCGGATTTTTGCGAGTAGGTCCTTAATAAGGATTGTAACGAAAAGTAAGATATATTCAGTTTATTCACCATATCATTGGTAGTTACAAGTGATTTGCATGTCTTATAATTCACTGTTACAACTAAGCAAATATTTGACTTGTTCCTGCAGTGCTTGTGCGTCGATTGACGCGCATTGTGTCAAGTGGTAGCGGTTGATGTTACAATAGCCACAAAATTTGCACACCCATTCGTCAATTTCATAACACGCTCCTTTCAGACATATACGAGTATAATGGTAATAACCATGCCAGGTTATCCTACACAACAGTGTCCGATTTGTTTGTAGAGCCTTTTTCCACTTATCTGTGGAGAACGCTGGTCCCTCTGTATAGTTCTGTATTACAAAATTAATATTTCTTTCTTCTCTAAACACTAAGTATCGGCCCAATGCATCTGCACTGAATGGTATTCCGTCAGATATGAGGTCCTCCGTAAAGGTTCTCTCTCGACACAGTGCTAACGCTAATGTCGCCGATGCATTCCTGGGTAGTCCAAGTGCACGTTGTATAAAACAGTTCTTAACTCGGTCGATGTTTTTGAGGTCTGTCAGCTTAAGGCGAGGCGCAATCGCTTGTAAGCTATATCGAACTATGGGTACAATTTTTATTTTAAAAAGGTTGACGGCAATTATTAAGTCAGTGGCACGAAGTTCTCCAAGAAGCATTATAGCTGCCGTTGCTTTGGCCCGTTTTTCTTCTATGTGCCTTCCAAATGAGAGTCTTGAAGTTAGCGTTACTCCCAAGTATGGGAAGTAGCTTACTAACTCTACAGGGGTGCCGTTTATCTTTATACGGCGATCTGCGGTGGCATATGCTCCTCCGCGACTGAAGCGTAAGACCTTTGTCTTATTTATATTTATTGTTAGTCTATTTTCATTGCACCACTTTGCCGATTCGCTGAGGTAAAACTGTAAGTTGTCTCGGGATTTTGCGAGAACGACCAGGTCATCAGCATAGAACGCATGTAGTGCTTTTACTTTTCGTAGAATTTCCGTCAGACCTGCCACGTATAGGATGAATAGGAACGAAAAGTAGTGGACTCAAGTTGTCACTCTGCACCACGCCCGTAGTCTGGAGAAACGAGTGCAATTGGACACACCATCAAACTATTCTGGTTTTGTTGCCTTGCAGGATGGCCACCAGCAGGTTGAGAACGGCTGGAGGGACACCAATTTCGGCCAAAGTTCGCAGAATCATGTCTCTGGGCGCTGAATCGAAGGTGGCTTTGAAATCGGCAAATACGGCCTTTAGGGGTTGGGATTTTGCTTGAGCCTCCCTGATGGCCCCCAGCAGATTGGCACATGCCGTAATCGCAGAATGCCCCTTGTCGAAAACCGTACGGTTCAGTAGGAATAGTATAAGTCATTTCTGGCAACCATGGCGAGCAGCGACAAGAGCAACCTGTACCATGTGCTCTTTTTTCGCTATACCACACAAAGAGGTCTACTGAGTTAGGTCACCTTTACTTTTAGGGATGACGAGCACTGTAGCATCACCAACCAACCAGCAAACTGTCACCAACAGCCCACGTGGTGTGTCAGGATCTGGTCAAACGCTGTACCGTTAGCCAGTTAAGCCTCTACTCCCATGAGAGTTGTTGACAAAATAAGGAGTTTCCATCGGTTTAGGTTGTCTTGCTAAAGGAGATTGCACCCAAACCCTAATTCCACAATAAATCAAACCATGATTGGACAATTTTTGTGTTTGTCGGTGACCTGTGGTCAGTTGTGGACGTAGATTGGGCTTGTAGGGCCAAACATTTATGTTATGCAGCCTTTGCCTTATGGTATGCACAGTAACAATTGTTTCAAAAATGTGATGCAATTTTTCTCAACAACTCTCTGATTAAGTGTGTCTATCTTACAAGTTTATTAAGTCTAAAGCAGTATATATATATATATATATATATATATATATATTCATGAGGCTTGATTCATGAGTGCTTGCAAATACGCTCGAAAGCATACCGTCTCTGTACTGCGGAGGTTGCCTAGGGACCAGATCGAAGATCATGTGCTCGTTGCGTCGAAAAGAATAATAATAATATAGAACAAGTATATAGTAATATATTTAATTAGATAATAAATATTTTTAGGAGAACGACAATTCAATATCAAAAATACAAACAATGTGCAGGAATTAGATGATAGTGCAGTAATGTTTACTAGAGTAAAGTCAATCAAATTTAAAACCTATATCGTTAATATATACACATGTGTGAAGGAGTTTCAAACGTAAAACCCCTTCGAAAAAGGGGTTTTACATATATAAAATACAAAAATAGACTCAATGTCGTCGAGGTGGATATTTTCTCACTTTACAAGGCAGTGCAGTAATCTAGGCTTTTAAGACTTGACGTTCGATATCTATAGTTACAGTCCCGGGGTAAGAGGTGCAAGAAGTGAGACGTAAATTCGACCAAGGTTTTGACGCTTCTCGATTGGAAGAGAACTGGCAAGTAACAAACTGTGCTTAGATTTCTCGGGAGACCTTTGCAGAGATTAAGTTGCTGGGTTTTTCAACGGTGTCTTCAGAGTGAAAAAGAATAGTCTTGGAGCTGACTCGACAGTGAACACACTAATATTCTCCCGATCTCCCAGCCAGGCATCCTCTATGGCATTCTTATGGCAGCAGCCCACCATATTTGCAAGTTGAGCTCTTCAGCTGCCGAAACAGAGGTCTTAGCCGTACGCTGGGCCTGTGTCTCTCTAGGCGACGACAACGACGACGGTCCTTAACGATTCGGTGAGCACTATGATTTGTTACAGGTGTATAAACTAAAGATATTCCAGTTATAACAAACTATATGCATATATGCACACACAAACAAGATAAGACTAATCAGAGCAACAAAGCATCGCCACGTCTAAACAACAAACACTTTCCGTGTGGCTGGTATGCTGACACACAACATTCCATGGCTTGCTGATTTGGATAATTACAAACATTCTGCATTACGGATTTGGCTAATAGTTTGTGCTAACTTTCGCAATAAATTCGCTGCGGGCATCTGTGGGCCTCTACGCCTCGCCCTCCCCCCCCCCCAGTCGTCGTCCACGCTGGGCTAGTGGTCAGCCTCTCCGCTTCCCACCAGGTAATTAGCTGGCGACTGAACGAACCGCGAATATCGGAGGACTCCGTCGATGGAGGAGGAGAAGTAGACTTTCGAGACTATTTGCGCAACGGAGCAACGGTCTTAACGAACAAAAATCCTATTCCCCTCGTAAGTCGCCGCAGTAGTCGTTGTAGTTAGAAAGAAAGAAGCTGGTTTGGCGGCAAATATATGTATATACAGCTCGACAACACTTTGCGTCTTGAATGATTCGAAAACGAAAAGCAAGGAGGATTCAAAGACATCCTAACGTCTTTGAATTGGTTGTACTAACCAGACAGTTACTACAACGATTAACTCTGGTTAAAACTAATAATATGCATTAGAGTACAGTATGGTGCATATTGCCTGCCACATAAGTATGCATAGTAATACATGCTTTTACACACTCCTTATTAAATAACGGGCCAATTTTAGAATCGGAAAATGTTTCACATTTGAAGGTGGTTTTGATGTCAATACAATAATTAATTGATCAATTTGCTAAATTATCTTGGTATTGAATGATGTCATTATGTCTGCATTTTAACGCTTACAATTATGCGACTTTTTGAAAATAGTGCAATACAACGTTTTTCAACATCGTATAAAATATGGCGATCGATATCGATTTGAGATTACGTTGATAGTGATTCAGTGTTCGTCGTTCAGGCTACGTAAGCTAGGCGTGGTGTGGAAGAGCTCATCGATCAGCACACGATCACCACCGCTGACCTCTTTGGGCGCACCGTAAACGTTGCGGACACAGTAGCCGATAACGTGGGCCAATCGAGTTGAGTTAAACCAAAATGCCAAGCACAAGCGACGCCAGATAATTGTGAAGAATTGAAATGAGAATGTTAATTATCTTGCAATATATGTGCATTTTACAAGATGTTTCCCGTATATATGTACACTTTAGAACAATATGTTTTTCTCAAAACTCCTTTACGCCTATCATACTGGGCAAAAAATGCAAAGACCGCCGATGCATTTGGCGCGTGACACCTAGCGCCGGACTCGTCCGGCGTTGCTGACCAGCGGCATTTTGCCCCCACTTGGTCAAATCCACGAGTGAAATCCACCAGGTGGTTGTAGTAGCCGTGAACAATGTACCTTGCGTACACATAACGAGTCAATCCACCCTATCCTCAAGCCAATCCATAGGTTTCTGGTGAAGCGCACACTTGCAAGAGAAATTTCTTTGTTGCACCTACCGCAAAAATGCTGAAATGGCTCTGTGACTTGTGGGAACTTCAGCCTAATTATTTTTCTTTCTACCGCTGGCTTACCAGCGGGTACACGAATCGGCTCCGTGCCGAACGCAACAGACAGAAAACCCATTTCATGCACACTGAAAAACACCTATCGAGTTGTTGTTTACACAATTGTTTACACCCCGTTATGAGTTAAATAAAATTTATATATTTCCTCTCGAGTAGCTCGAAAATTGACCAGTAAGAGATGTTCTTGAGTAGACAGCCTCCAGCCTTACAGGTAATTTTATCTGTCGCAGCTAGTTGGCTACTTGGCGAAACTTGATGTCGTTTGTACTCCGTGAGTGGGCTACCTTGGAATGCTTGATGTTTTTGTGCTCCGTGAGTTTACTTGAAATCCCTCACCGTTTAGGTAGGTTTTAGTGTCGCCGGCAATACGTCGGTAGGCCCCGAGGTTGCGGTGTGCAACCAAGACATCATCCGCGTACACAATGACGACTACGTTTCTAAAGTGATCATGCACATGCCGAACTAGTTCAGCAATAAATAGGGCATGGCCGCTGAGCGGGTTTCTCACGTTTTGCCCCAGCTGTGCAGTCTCGCTGTTCCACATTCCTACCTCAAGGTAGTAGAGAAGAGCAGCAAAAATGCTGGAGAGCACTCTAAGAATAGAAACCTCTAATAGAACCACCACCTATCCTGGCTTGTTGAAACGAATTAACTAGTAGGTGACGGGGGCTTTATCGACGGCCTTTACACGGTCGGAAAGAAAACTGCATACAAGTGATCCCCGGGTTTTGCTAACACTCGCTCAAACTCATACTCAGGTACATGAATTGCGTTCTGTGTGTCTTGGCCTTCCCGGAACTTCAGCGGAACGGCCTTCTTTACAATTGGAGACACTCTCACTATAAACATATTGACAAAGAATTTTTTAGAGTGTGTTGCAACGCAATATCCGCACAGAGATTTAGATCGTCCACGCTATGAAAAGATATAGTGACGTGCCAAAAAGGGCGATACGGTTAGTGACATATTCCACCTTTAAAGTTAAACGTTTTCGGCAGTAACGAAAAGCAAAAAGCAACGCAAAGAACGAGTCAAAGGACCAGGGTACTCCGGCTCGGGAAGGTCCTTTTTGTGGCTCCGACTATGTTTGTATAATACATCTTATAATACATCAAGACCCGGGTTACATGCTGGGCAGATGAATGTGTGTTTTATGAGTAAATTGGCAGGTCAGTGCCGATAGACCCTTATTGTCCAGTTTTATTAACCGAACATGATTAACGTTTGTAACATAACCTCCTACGAAGTGTGCGCGCGAGAAAGCTGGTGAATTCATAACTCCTAAATAGTGACGCAGCATGGCACTGTATTGGAAGAACAAATACCTTTGGTTGCATAATTAGAACCCTCAGACATTTTTTTTCAGTAAAGGATTAGGCCAACGTCGTCAGCGTAGGTTCTTCAATTTTTCGATGAAACATACTCTACCAAGTTTTCATTTTTAAAAATAGCAAATACGAGCTCGAATTAACATTTTTGTCATACATGTATTGCTTGACTGCTCGCTCTTATTTGTTGACTTTTGTCTGTACATGCAGGCGAAGCACAAATTCGGCATAGAATATGGAGAGCTTTCCCTTTCAAATTAAAGAAGTCGTCTTTAGACACTTCACATGAAACATAGTTTTAATTTACTTCTGTTATCATGAAAGTGAATAACTTGGCAGCAGAGGTTAAAACCGCATATTGATGCTCTGTGCCCGGTACACATACATTTAGAAGCACATGCTTTAGTTTCTCCATCGAACAAATTGTTCTCTATGCAACCGCAATTTTTTAAGATGATGTCCAGCCAGCCTTGCCGGTAGAACAAATATTAGTAATTTCACTGTTACTTTTAAACAAAGCATTTCCGACCCCCGTTCTACGTTAAAATGCATATTTTAACGAGTCTTATGAATCCCCTCAAGTGTCGCCACTGAATTATTAACATTATATGTTATATATATATATATATATATATATATATATATATATATATATATATATATATATACATGATTTTTGTAAATAACCATGTAACTAACTAGCCCGTTAAAAGCAATAAAAAAGCAACAAGGTAAAAAAAAATTATATATATATATATATATATTTATACATCTCCTCCCCAGTTAAAATTCTTTGCACGGGGCGCTTATTCCACATACTGGAAAGGCTATCATTAACTGTGCAAAAACTACTATAGTGAAAAGTTGTATGCGAGACGGCTTTGATTCTACGCACGGGAACGCGTAGTTTTGCTTGTACAGAGCGCTACCCACCCCCCAGGTCACCACTGCTACTTAAACCGTACAGAAACCAGACTCTATCCTGTGACATCCCACAATGCAACCGTATTTTCTCTCTTTTTAAGGTTGTGGTCCTAGTCGAAGCCGTGCACACGCATGTCTGTGTACTAGGAGGGTCTGGCGAGCTCATAGTGTTTACTGATATTTGATGTAGTCGCACATCATCTCAACGAAGTACTCGTCAGGCCCACGGGCCTGAGCAGCCCACTGACTGGGCGCAGTTATGGGCCTGCCGTTACGCGAACATCCCAGGGTGCAGCCCAAGCTGTCCTGTTGAAGCGCTAACAAGGTTTAGGTACAAACTTAGCAGAACAATATTCTAGCTGTCGGACGGCTGACAGGTTAGGTGCAAGTAGCTTTCAGACAACATCTAAGTTGTGTCGGCAGCGACCGATCACAGGTAGCTGTGCTGCTTAGCTGTTCGGATGGCCTAATACCCGCCGCTAAGACGAATTTTCGAGGTACCTAGGTGTTAGTCGAGCCCGGTGGCGTGATGGCCTAATTCTGCGCCTCGCAACCGGAGGAGACACATAGGTGCGCGGGTTCTAGCCCCATCGTTGCACATTTGTATTTATGGGGGTCCTTCTATGAAGCAATGTGAAAAACAGTTCCGTGGACATTAAATCTTGGCTGAGGGTCAGCCCGAAAACTTTACCTTACCTAGGTGTTAGCCGATAGCGTGCGTCGCAGCAGCGAGCGAAGCGCAGTTAAGTTCAGGAAGCTAAAAGGGTTAACTTTGTCAATCATCAATGCGATACGATTGTCCTTTCCCTTTTTCAAAAGTCTTTTTATTCGGAACTCGAGTTTTTTCAAGTTGTGTTCAAGTTTTTTCTCGAGTTTTTTTCAAACATTTAATCAAATGTATTTTTCGCCGAAGAATGGTGTTATATGATGGGTAACAGTGGCACGTTTTTGCCGCCCGTTGTGATTTGAGTCGGCGTTGATCAGAGGAAGAGTGAAGGAAAACTACTAGTATGGAGCATGTAGCTATACATTGGAAACAGGTGCTTGCTACATGCTCCTTCCTCAATAATAACTGAAATACGACTGCTAAAATTTATTCAGTGTATACATAAACTTTTCGGGCTGACTCTCAGCCAAGATTTAACGTCCCCGGTACTGCTTTTCGCATTATTTCATAGATGGACCCCATAAATACAGATGTGCAACGGTGGGGTTCAAACCCGCGCACCTATGTGTCTCCTCCGGTCGCGAGGCGCAGGCGAATGCATCACGCAACCACGGGGCAATTGTGCACTTTGGCTTTTGTTCGCGAAGCTTAACGCATACTTACTGACGCAACATTGTAACAAAATATATTGAAAACGTGGCATTCGTTTTGGACATTCTTGACTGCACTTACGATGACATTTTGAAAAGAACTGAGAAAAATCAGTCGGACATGCTGCAGAAGATCCTCGGTGCTGTTCGAAATAAAGTCATATAATAAAGTTCAAATCAGAGTGCATGCGCGTCTAAAGTTCCGTTATCGCCGTCATCAAGCTTCGCCTTTGGATCGTTTATAACCTGCGATGAATTATAGGTCTTCTACGGTAATGTAAGCAAGCAAAGTTCTGACCTGCGCCTTCATACTATAATTTATTCCGGCTTCTCTAATACTGTTTGATGTACTATACCTCTTTGTCTCTTGAAAATAAGGACTTTACAAAAAAAAGGATCAAAAAGCTACTTGATTATTAGCAAGATGTCACTAAAACAATGGAAGACTATAATGAGGACTAAATAGACCCGCATATTTTCGAAAATTCGTGTTTTCGTTATACGCAAAAAACGGCAAGAGCTTTTGCATCAACCTATATAATCAAATTTGGTTTTGGTCAAATGATTCGCAACTCGGGTTGGGCACGATTCTCCGCCCTGCCTGAGCCAACTATTAGAAGAGTAAGAATTCTGTCAGCAGAATAGGCGTCTTTCAAGACAGGTCTGCGTCGGTTAATCGCAAAATCGTCTTGTGTTAGAGGTGCATGGAGGCTAAAATTGTATAAACAATTATTTTGGCATTTTCATTCTGTCTATCCTCGGCGGCTGCCCCGCGTGAGTTTCAGCAAACCACCAAGCGAAGGAAAAATAACAACGTCTTATGCAAGTTCAATGCATTCCAGGACATTTGATTGGGCAAGAGGAAAACTTGTCGATGCAACATTCAAACGGCTATATACTATGTCTCCCGTTTAATGTTTAAGATGGGTGAGAGAAGGAGACTCATTGTTGTGCATCATTTTTATCTATATGAGGCATGAACATATGCAGGCTATGATGAACTTATGAAGGCCATAAGTTTATCCTGCATTCTGCCGCATGCATTCTCTAATGCGTCTCGCTCGCATTGTTATAATTTATACTACGCCGTTGTGGCTCATGGTTCTTGATTATCCGGCGGAATTGGCACCATCTAAGTTTATGCGCTTTACTTCCGGAAGAATGCGCGATTCTATTGTGTTGTGTCGTATTCCGACTAGGTTAATAAGCCCCTGACGATACGATGCATACGTCCTCCGCGAATCTAAATAGAAACCTCTCTAAGTACTGTAGTCAGCGTGGATCTACGCACTTTAAATTCGTTATCCAGCCAACACGCTCATAGCACGATCAAGTGCTAATTAAGATGGCAACTAGCTAGCTACTAATTAAGCCTAGTAAGCACAAGTTAAGGGAAAACACAATCGTTAATTGAAACAAGCCTAAAAACAGCTTCAGTTCTACGACAAGAGCTAAGCGACATAGGCATCTTTAGATGTGACGTTTTGTACCTCTGATGTTGCGCTAATATCGTGCTCACGTTTGACTTGAACCGTACCAACAAGTACCGGCTGCTTTCTAACAAATGTAAGATTCGTTTTTCTGCTGACTTATCTAAATCTCGATTTATGCACGCAAGCGAACTATATTGCCTATTAGCTAGAGTAACGTGGAGTTTTTCGCGCGGAATCCAGTGTTGGAATTTGCGCCTTACTTTACTTGCCTGGTGATCAATTACATGAACCTGCATTTGTATTTTTAGGTTACTCAGTTGAAGCACTGGAAGCACATTGGGCATCCGTCTTCTCCTCAAATCCTGACGTTGAACAGCTCTGCGAGTTGCGAAATCACTGGACGGGTTTTGCAATATTCTTCTGACGTGCATTCTGACGTATTCTGCAAAGAAACTGATTGTCAATAAAACACGAGCGACCACCCAGCCCGGTGTATGTTAGGGCATATGCATCTTTGTTCTGGTGTCACTATTTGTTCCAATACCTATCATATTAATGCAATAATCGATTCTGTCGTTTTGCTTACAGTTTGAGCAAGTTTTCAGTAGTACCAATCATTCTCCGACACGGTACTTTTCAACTCCAAGGCGAATACGAAAGTATGAACAGCAAAGTGCAAAAGCAGCAACGTTGCTGTCGTTGTTGTTGTTGTTGTTGTTGTGTTTAATGTTATTGTTGTTGCTGCCATCATCGTTCTCGTTTTATTTATTGATACTGCTGTTGCAGTACCTTTTCTATCTAGATTTCATAGGTTACATAATGACAAAGGCATCTGGGCATCGAAGACTGGGTATTAGTCGAGTTGGGATCAAACCCACGATTCATACAGTAGGGCCATCACAAGCCATCTTCTCCTTACTGTCTTTTCGACTTTGTTAATATCGTTATGAGCCTTATGGCTGTGATTTGCTGTTACGGTTCATGTTGTTTGCTGGCCTTTTCGTTGTTGTTGTTGCTTTAGTGAAAAGCGCGTTTATTTTAGGATTACAGATATCGGCATAATACGCGAACATGCTGTATATGTACATATCTACATATACTCCGAGAGGTTGTCATATTTAAGCTAATAACAGACTACAATGTTAACCGTTAATGTAGCCGTTATGCCCTCGTGGTGAATGAGGTCGACGCTATTGTTACCTGTTGTCATCAATATTAGCTTTTTGCTGTAGTTGCGCTCATTGTTGTTGGTGTTATCGTTGTTTTTGCTGTTGTTATTGTTGTTATAAGCTACTGCATGCGTTGTTTTTATTGCTGTTGTGTCTGTTGCTCAAGGTGTTGTTATTTGCCGTTGTCACTGCTACAAGTATTATCGATAATATTGTTGATTGTTGTCGTTAGTATTATGTTGTTGTTGTTGTTGTTGTTGTTGTTGTTGTTGTTGTTGTTGTTGTTGTTGTTGTTGTTGTGTTGTTGTTGTTGTTGTTGTTGTTGTTGTTGTTGTTGTTGTGTTGTTGTTGTTGTTGTTGTTGTTGTTGTTGTTGTTGTTGTGTTGTTGTTGTTGTTGTTGTTGTTGTTGTTGTTGTTGTTGTTGTTGTTGTTGTTGTTGTTGTTGTTGTTGTTGTTGTTGTTGTTGTTGTTGTTGTTGTTGTTGTTGTTGTTGTTGTTGTTGTTGTTGCTGCTGCTGCTACGTTTGGTTCTCATTTTTATCGTTGTTAATATTTTTATAGTTTACCTGTTGTTCCACTGCCGCTGCTTCTACTGGCTGGTAAAAACAAGAGGAGAACGAGCGCCTGGAGGGAAATTCGTTTCGAGTTTCTTCATTCAGTTCGTTGGTGCAGGGGAAAACGTAGATATATTGGAGGCGATCAATGCTTACAAGTCGATCTTCGGTTTGAGCACTTGACGCTTCCGCCAACAGCAACAATCATAACAACAACACTTCTTCACTGCGGCTCTTCTGCTTTTTCGTCGATTTCGACTGTTTTGCCTGGTCAGTCGAGCAGTAGCCGGGGGGAGACAGGTTTCGGCCACCAATCGTTCCGGCCGTCTTCGCGTTTGGCTCGTTGCAGTTGTTGCTATTGTTGCCGCTATGGCTGTTGTTGTTGATGTTACTGCTGTTGTTGTTGTTGTTGTTGGTGGTGGTGGTATTGCTGTTGTTGCTGTTGCTGTTGGTGTTATTTCTGTTATTGCTGTTGTCGTTGGTGCTATTGGTGTTGTTGTTTATGCTGCTGTTGTTGTTGTTGTTGTTGTTGTTGGTCAGCGTCTCAGGATGCTGTCACTGTAGCATTTTTTCTGCTGTGTTGTTGTTGTTACTGTTGTTGATTTCCTAATTAATATGTCGCCACTACCGAATATGTGTCCTATTTAATATGAGCACACTTATGTTTCTCATCATAAACATTTAGCGGTAGTGCTACAACAGTTCATCACGGAACTCCCCAGGCTTGAACGAAGTGTTGTACTGGAAAGCGGGAGATGGGTTAGAAATATATATATATATATATATATATATATATAAAGTTAGAAATATCAAGATATATATATATATATAAATCTTGGTATTTCTAACTTAAATCTGATAAACATTTCATGGCATGTGTCTTCTTCTCTAAATCTGTCCCACCGGCCACATCCAACGTTTGGCTTCCTGGTCTACAAGTGGCGTTCTGAGAAGACTATACGGTTTCTCCAGAGTGTATGTAGACAAGCAACATTCGCGCCTGATGAATGTCATCAAAATACGTCAGAAGTTATCTCGCTGCTGCTGCTGTCGCCGCCGCAGTAGTTGTTGATATACGTATTGCCGAAAGGTCCTTGTATCTTTGCGTTCACGCAGACAGTCGAATATATTCCAGAGCAAAAATAACTCTCAATGCTATACGCCAATACGCCATTTCACAAATCGACTGTCTGGTCTTTGCAAAATTATTTAATCTTTTATAATAGGCCGGTAGATATAATTGCTGGAAATAGGGGGCATTAAGGTTTCCAAGAATTCTAGCGGAGGAGAACGTACAAGCCACACGTCAGATGGCGTCCAGTATAGAAACTTGCACATGTATAAGCTGAGTATATGTACATGTAGGATACATGCAAACATATTTTACACTTTAGAACAAAGCTCACCAGGGAGTCACAACAAACACGTAGCAGAATCGGAGAATATTTGGCAGGTATGGTATCAAATTGAGAACGAATTATATATATATATATATATATATATATATGTATGCCAAAACAGGTTGTTTATGACAACTTATATTTTTTTATTGGACTTATTGGATACTCGTACCACATACAACTACTGGAGGACTGTCTGTGCAGGTTCCCTTTAGCTCGTGCATTGAAATCCACCAATGATCGTGACGTCTTTAAATTCGTACATGCAGAGGTGGACAAGAGCC
Organism: Dermanyssus gallinae; assembly: GCA_003439945.1. Lineage (NCBI taxonomy): Eukaryota > Metazoa > Arthropoda > Arachnida > Mesostigmata > Dermanyssidae > Dermanyssus > Dermanyssus gallinae. The sequence goes on along the minus strand of QVRM01005605.1, from coordinate 67,223 downwards.
AAACACGCTCCAACAAGAAGTGTGCATTTTACACTAGTCCTGGAACACCGTCCTTTCCAGCAATTTAGTTTAGGCCTTTATGTAATTTGATTGAGGTCCTATCGAATTTATTTTGCAGGTTTTTGCAGACGACACTACTGTACCTGTATGTTTTACACACGAAAATCTGCATTCTGCATATTTATTGCCTTTTTTTTACTTTGTCTTCATACTTCATAAGCAAGCCGTTATCTAGCAATATATACGACACCTAAGCCTAGATCTTGCAAATCCAGAACCGAGAGACGTCAAGTTCTTCTCCACACATTAAGTGATACAGAAGTGTATGCAGTGCAGTTCACGTCGACCTACATGCGTTATCAATTTTATATCCCCTTCACGTCTGGTCGGGCTGCAAATATTTAATGCGAAGTACACCGCGCTTTGCGTATAGCAATAAATCTACCTTAGTAAACTTCGCGTTATCGCCGCTTGATTTGACGGAATAAACTCCACGAATATGTTACATACTCTTGTAGAGAAACAGGCAGGAATGGCTAGACGGTATTCCTGTCTCGACGTTCGTGCCTTAACATTGGTGTGGGGTCAGACAAGCAGCGATTTAGACCAAACCGCCATTCGGGGTCTTCATATATAGGGAGTGTTCGAATAATTAGCTAGCATCTTTTAAATGCGCGCTTTTTTTCCCGCGCTCAGCTCTGCTCGTCCTGTAGTCTGCCTTTGTCGTATGCTGAACAGAGTAAGGCTGCCAATCAAAGACGGAGCGTCACCTAACGGCCTAGAGATTGTAAAATGTATTATAAAAATGGAAACCCTCTACGGGCATGCTAACGAGCTTTTCGTGCAATTTTACGATTGACATACCCAAGCCCTGTGAGAACATTCGTAAACTTGTGTAAGAGTTTTATAGGACAAGTTTAATGCATCATTTGCCAAGCCTTGGAAGACCACGCAGAGCTTGTCTGGCTGAAAATATCGCCGCGTTGGTGATATCTATGATTCTTGATTATCTGTGCCTACATTTAAACGAAATAAATTCTAACAATATCGCGCCATACGCCACACAACCGGCGAGTCAATTGAGTATTTGTGAAAAAAGTTTCCCGGACTGGTAACCTTGCGTAATGGGGACATTCACTGGCCTCAAAATCTTGCGAGTAACGCCGCTAGACCTTTTCTGTGGTGTTTTTGAAGAACAAATTATATGCAAATAATCTCACGATCATCAGCAAACTAATACCGACGTGGAGACGCGAATAAATGTAAGTCAGACTGTTAAATGTGCAAACGTGTTTAAAAATTGGGTGTCCTTTATACAGCTGGTAAAAACGAAAAAGGTATATGAATATTGCACCTAATTAGATATATATATATATATATATATATATATATATATATATATATATATATATAATATATATATATATATATATATAATATATAAATTATCCGTAAGGGTTGACTGGCAGCCACAGACAAATTTGTATGCGGAGGTTTGAAAAGTTTGAGTTCGTAAACTCTTTTCCATTCCCATGGGCCTTACGATCCACTATATATGGGCATGGCAATATCCTCCATGTCTCTGTGGGTGGGGGACGTTTGGCCACTGTCACTGCGTGTTGTTGTGCGACTTCTGAGCTGAAGATTGCGCTAATGCTAAGCCTCGATAAATAGTATGTGACACATCTCTCGGCGGCACTCTATGCTCAGCTGGAGAGATGTTTTATCTTACGGATATGAAACGGGTTCTCTGTGTTCCTCGTGTGTGGCAAGGAGTCGCAGCATGTAATTGCTACCCAGATGTAGGCCGGCCGTCGCAACAATTAGAGTCGGGCAGAGCCCACCGATTACCAAACCAATCCAGCAGTTTTTGAGAGAGTGGCAGGGAGAGCTCGCCAAAGCCCCGGCCTAGACTGGAGACCTCGATGTCACGAAGGGAGAGAGACGTCATAAGGAGCCGCATGCTCTCTAGCCGTCGCACATACACAATATTCATAGTGCACGACTACCGCCATCTTGTGCGCTCATCTCCAGGTTTTCACCAGCCATATGAGCAGTGCCGATGCTGGTTGGCTCGCAGGTTTGCGCTAAATGCCTCGCGCATTGAACTGTCAGAAGCCTCAGCGGTTCCTACACTACCTCTCAGCGTGGGACGGACGCTAGCGTCGCATAAGGCATCATTCGTTCTGTATTGATTTAGAAAAATGAAACTGAGTTGTGAAATAAAGCAAATTTAATATGTTTATATACATATACATGAAATATCTCAGGCTGTGGTTTCAACATCCTATGTACTAGCCAGTCGGGGGGCAAACTACGCAGACACAAGCGCCTCTTGATATTTGTGATATTGGTATCGTATGTCGTATTCTTTTCATACTGCAGTTTAGGTGGACAATGTCCGCATCGGCGTCTGTTTGAAGAGAGGGCATCGAATCAAGTCACCGGCTTTACGGAAGACGACAATAACAACACGGATGTCCAACGTACGTCCTAAGTTCACGTATTTGCCTGCTTAATAGAGAAGACACCAAAGTCCAAAGAACAAATCTAGTCCTCGCACTATTGGTTCCTCAGATGAACATAAACAGGCGTTGGAATATACATAGACTGGTTGTGGCAGTAGCAGCAATATTAGTAGTATTTGCAGCAGTATTAATTATACCGTCGAGCCCGGTGGCTTGGTGGATTGAGTCTCTGCCTCGCAATTGGAGAAGACACATAGCAGGTGCACGGTGGGTTCGAGCCCCACCGTTGCGCATTTGTATTTATGGGGGTCCGTCTATGAAGCAATGTGAAAAACAGTTCCGTGGACGTTAAATCTTGGCTGAGGGTCAGCCCGAAAGCTTTAGTATTAATTATTCCAAAGGAGCAGTGATTAAGAGCGAGAAAACCAATTTGTATTTGTAACTTCGTATAAGTGTTTGTATATACAACACAATGATGTTCATGTATGTATACATATGTAGGTTAGCCATGTACTAATGTATGTACGTATATATGGATGATCGACAGGGCGATTGGCCGAACACCCACACCACCATAATAATAATAAAATAATAATAATAATTATTTAAAAAACTTTGCAATAATACGTTCAGACCTCTCAACTGTAACATCGTTTAACATGTAATAAAAATAATAATAATGATAATAATAATAATGACATTATGAATCTTAATACCAACATCACTACTTATACTAATAACAACATATGTAGATGCACAGGAGGTGCACAGAGATGCGGGCGGGTGGGATAAAGTGGGACAAGGGAGAAAAAACTGAAAAACAGAAAACCATTGGACAACACTCGGTCAAGCGTGGTCAAGAAACAGGCGGCAAGCAAACCTAGGCGGCATCATCGAGAGAGCATCAGCAAGAGAAAGAAAGGCCACCACTGTAGGGCAGCCAGCGTAGGCGCAGTGTTTTTTCGTGGTGGCGGGCGATCGGGCCGGAGGCTCGGAGGAGCGAGCTGACCAGCCTTCGTTCCTTCATCCGTTCTCCTCCACCCAGCCACCCCCACCTCCACCTCCCAACCCCCGTTCCCCGCACCCCGCCCGCCCGTCGGCGGACGTTTGGAAACAGACCTCTGCTATCTCGATGATTTGGTGGTGATGCCGCCGCCGCTGCTGCTGCTGCCGCCACTGGCGGCTGCGGACGCCACCGTTACAAGCCGCCGTTACTTGTACAGACAGCTTCTGCTGTTAGACTGGCTGACAAGCTAAAAATGGCAGCAGCAGCAACTCAGCAACGGCAGATGAGAACAACTCAGCAGACGGCACAAAGCGGACGCCAGCCTGCCACAGCCACTCAGCCAGCCAGCCTGCTTGCCTGCCGCCAGCAAACAAGCAAAAGCCGCCGTCGTTGAAATGAAATCTCTGTATGTATTGTTTGGAAGTAGCAGCAACAGCATCAACAACAGCATGAACAGCAACAACAACAACAACAACAACAACAACAACAACAACAACAACAACAACAGCAGCAGCAGCAGCAGCAACAACGACAACAACGACAACAACAACAACAACAAGCGTGGTAGAAGAACTCCTTTTTGTCTTTCTTGTAGTCGTTGTTGTTGTTGCTGTTGTAGTCATCGTCGTAGTGATGAGCTAGGACAACAGATCGACCGACGGTGGTCTATCAGCAGAGACGAATGCACGTATATATGTATTTATGTATATATATATATATATATATATATATATATGTAACAGCCGTACTCTTCATTCGGCGTCAAATCGAATGAGTCATGCCTATATATATATATATATATATATATATATATATATATATATATATATATACATATAAATATATATCTAGCTGTAAGTATGTATGCATGCATGGCTCTCTCGATTTGACGCGAGTGAACTATCTGTAACGCCACCGCCTTCACCACCACTGTTAGTTCTCCCGACAGCCGCGGAAAGTGTGTTTACGCTTGTTCTTTAGGCGAACATGCCATGTTTACAAGTAAACAGCTATGTTACAGCAGCGAAGTACAGATTGACCCCGGCGCTCGCTAGCGATACCGACGACGACAACAACAACAACAACGCCGCAAACAACAGCAACGGCAACAGCATCATCGACGCAACCAAGCATCATCGACGAACGTAGGGGGCGAGGGGGGGCAAACGGGGAGATGGATCGATGGCTGAATGGAGTACGAGAGCGTTGAGTTGGGTTGAGACAAGATTTGACGTTGAGTTGGGTTGAGATCGAAGAAAGAGCTTTTGTCCCCCGTCTGATCTGTCCACGGGTCCAACGACAGACAAGCAACGCCACCACCACAACAACAACAACAACAACAACGGCCAGCATTCGACCGCCATCACGGACTGCTGGTCGTAGCCTACGCTGCTCTGGTTGCCACTCGGTAGGCCGGCCGATCGACTGAGACACCAGGGGGACATCTCAGTACAGATGAGAGAGACACTACTGCGTATGTATAGTGACGACGACGACGACGACGACAACGACAACAACAACAACAACGTTGAACGAATTGTCTTCTAGCTCAACGTCCAGTACTGAAAGAGATAACGACAACACTAGCCACACGGACACTAACAACAACATGAATAGCACCAACAACATTAACAGCAACAACAACAACAATAGCAATACCACTAACAACAATAGCAACAACAACAACTGCAACAACACTGACAACAACAGCAAGAATAATAGCAATAACAGCAACAACACTAACAACAACAGCGGAAGCAACGACAGGAGAGGCGGTTACGAAAACGACAGTTATGAAAACGGCAACAACAAGCAAAACAATAACCGCATTCAAAACCAGCATTGACTATACACGCAGACGGGAACGGCGGACCCAGAGGTCGTCTTACATTGGCGTCGGCTAAAAAAAACTATCGTTGTTGTTTTTGTTGTTGTTGCTGTTTATGCTGTTGTTGTTTATGTTGTTGTTGTTGTTACTGTTTATGCGGTTGTTGTTTATGTTGTTGTTGTTGTTGTCTGACAATAACCACCGACCGCTACAGAGTCGCCAACCGTGAGACGGCAAAGTCAGGACCGTTGCTTGCTTGATTCGACCATCGAGCAGATTGGACTAGCGGGAGGATGCACATCGAGCACTAATTGAAGTTTCGTCCGTCTGCTGGCCCGCTGTATCTCTGCGCGATATGCGTGTCTTTTCTAGCAGCTGCAGATAAACATCATAAAGCAGTGACATCACTCCCGATAAAATATGGCTACGAGGAACAGCAACAACAGCAACAACAACAACTAAGGAGGCAACCCCCATATATTTTAGAATGACGCTGACTGCTTTTACTGCTACTTGCACTTGCTCTACCATCTATATATATATATATACTTACTTAATCTTTACACCTAAACATGACAGACTTAAGCGGACACTTTTTATGCTAAGCCAACTCCCTTTTTGGCATTTAGCTCACGCAGAAAATGAGAAAACTTGTTAGAAAAAGATCTGTTACGCCTGGAACAGTAGTACACACTCTAAATGAACACACGACCTTCTTTCCGTTCTAGCCGCACTGCGGGGAGTAGGCTTACGGTAGCAGGACAGAGAGCTTCAGCGGAATTCAAAATGATTGGATTTGCATGGTAGAAGGCACTTCAACAACAACAACAAGAGATCTACAATCGTAGGCAACTCTAGGCAGAACCGGTTGAAGTGACAGACATAAGTGCGTGCACGTTACAAACTAATGCGGCACGCGAACAAAATTATATTAAGAATAGTACAGCTTTCGTCGTTATTCTTAATACTGGTCTTGCTCGCGTGCGTAGAACTTACATTCGTTTCCTCAATACAGATAACTGGATCCGCTTGTATAAAAACATATATATAAATAAATATATACATATATCGAAAAAGTTACACTTAGAGTGAGGGGCCGTTTAAAATAGGTATGCCTAGGATCCACATTTAGCCTATATATAACTAATATATACAGGTAGTTCAACAAGTTCTTAAAATGAGCTTTTCAGAAATCGAATTTTGGCGCGCTTTCACCGCTATTGGAAACGGCAACTTTTCGAATGCTAGCAGTCAAAATATTATGGTGATTGGCCGTTGCGATTTCGTTTGATCGCTTTTCCTGTGCAACGTATCGGCGTGATTTTGAAAAATGGAGAAAAAAGAGTTTCGAGTGGTTATCAAGCATTTTTATTTCAAAGTTTGGAATGCGACTTAAGTGAAAACTGAGTTAGACGAGGTGTACGGTGACTCTGCGCCATGTTTTGCCACTGTTTCCAACTGGATTAATGAGTTAAAAAGAGGTCGCAGGAGCACCGAGGATGAACTACGTTCAGGACGCCCAAAAACGGCAACTGATGAGGAAAACGTGGAAAAAGTGCGGAAAATCGTTGCCGCAGATAAGCGAGTGAACATTAGGGAGATAGCGGAGGCCTTGGGAATCAGTTTGGGTAGTGTGCATTTCATCCTGCACGAAAACTTGAAGATGAAAAAGCTCAGAGCAAAATGGGTGCCGCATTTGCTCAACCAAGGCCAAAAAGACGCGCGTGTTTCCGCTTCACAGCGAAATTTGGCCAAAATGTCGAAAAATCCGTCGGTTTTTTGGCGCAGATTCGTGACCGTCGATGAAAGCTGGGTCCATCACTACACTTCCGAGACCCAAGAAGCATCTCGCCAATCGTGTGCACCTGGTGAAGGACCTCCGAAGAGGGTGCGGACAACGGCATCGGCCGGAAAGATGATGGCTACGGTTTTTTGGGACCAACGTGGAATAATTCTGGTCGACTACCTTGAGAGCGGTAAAACGATCACGGGAGAATATTATGCAAGACTGTTGGACTGCCTGAAGCAAGAACTCATCGTGAAACGGCCCGCTTTGCAGAAGAAGGTTGTCCTGTTTCACCAGGACAATGCTCCCGCACCCAAGTCGCGGCAAGCAACGGCAAAACTGGCCCAACTGAGGTTCGAACTTATTGAACAACCTTCCTATTCTCCAGACCTGGCCCCTCTGATTATTTCCTCTTCGGACATTTGAAGAATAGTCTCGGTGGAAAGCGTTTTTCCAGCAATGAAGAGGTTAAGGCTGCTGTCAATGCCTATTTTCAGTCTAAAGACGCGGAATTCTACTCAAGAGGTATAAATGCTCTGAAATCTCGGTGGGAAAAGTGTATTGAGCTTCTCGGGGAGTATATCGAATAAGAAAAAATTAAAAACAAGATTTGGAAAATTCTTGGTTTTCATTTCAAGAACTTGTTGAACTATCTGTAACTCACCCCCGGGGTCATTGGTATGCCGTGCTGCGTAGTGTGCCACCCCCGGACGCCGCAGGGAAGGTAGATCGACTAGAAAAAAGACAGGAGAGAAAGACAGAAGGCAGTGACGGCTTAAATGCCACCCTCGACTGACCCGTCCCCACACGGCACACTTCGTTATTACAACCGCGCCAACCTCTCTGCGTTTTTCAGCGCCTTGTTTCTGCCCAACGTCTATATAGCGTGATCTAACTATCTGCGGTGGCCGCAGCACTGTTTTCTCGAGATTACTTTATCTGGCCACTTTATCTTGCCAATCAGGCTGCTCGACTTTGTGCGACGGTTATGTTTGCTCGGAAGACAAATTCTGCGAATTATTTTTACCGTAAATGAGAATTCATAATTCCTAAGTGGCCCTTTAAGGGCTTAGCATTAAAAGAGACTGCCCAGTCTTAGGTTTCCAGACTGTAGCCCTTGCTTAGTGTTGATAAAGGAACAGCGTTCGTAACAGTGTCTTACATCACCAGCCTCTCCCAAGTTGCACATACGGCGTAAGGGGAGTCAGTTTTACAAACTCGTTCTAGATATTGCTGAAAACAGCCGCCTTGGTCTGTTAACAGTAGCACGACTGGGCAGGTAAGCGAGCCTTGTCTAAGACTGTACCGTTTTTGAGGTCAAGAACAATTGATTTTGTCCAGTATGCTGGTGGCCCGACTAGATTGCCTCTCAGGTGCTGGCTCCATCTACTTGCAATATCTGTCCTGCTACTTAGTAGTCTCTCCGCTCAAATGCTCAAATGTTAGTTGAGGGGCATCTCTAAGCTAGTTATTTTACTCTTAGGTTTCAATAGGGAATGGATCTAGACAGGACTTGTACGGCTGTACGGTTTTGTGCCTAGTGAGCAGAATCTCACATATGGTTTTCCGGTTAGGTCAGCTTTCGTTCGGTCAACTTATGAAAAACCCACTTTTCCAACTTCAAAATCAATTAACTGGCTTCTAGGCGCACGGAAATGCTTTGTTGGGAGGCGTTGAGTTGGGCTGTGTACTGCTGTTGCGTTCGACTTGAATAAGGTTGTCAGTTTGTGATTCTCGAAATGATGCCTTTGAAAACTTCGGGAGTTTTTGGCGTTGTTCATTCTGTGTTCTACAATCACTGTTTTTAATTTTTTTGAATCTCTCAAAACACTGTGTACAGCCAAGGGTCTCCGTAAGCTACCTTCAGCATTTCATGCGTTTCCGCCGGAGTTTTTTCGTTAGAACAAAACAGAAAACCAGGCACAATCGGCAGACAACATTGACAGCAGCGCCCTCTATAATCAAATTATTTAAATTGCCGTATGTAGGGCTTTTCGTGTTTATCTGTACTTTCCCCATCAATAGAAAGGTTCTGGTCGGTGCCTTGATCTGCGGCGCGTGCGTACTCTTTGTAGAAGGAGGCAGATCTTTCGCTTTTTGGATATCTGGCTATCTCACCGATTGGGTATCTTGGGATGTGGGTGTAAGCTGGATTCTCGGCAACCTTCCTCTAGTAGTGCAGAAACTTCCACTGGCGAGCATTCAATGAGGTAAGGTACTTTACCTTTCAACGCTTTCTTTAATAGAAAGAAGAAGTCTAGGCTAGGAAGAAGTTAAAGTGACATAGAAGGTTACTTAGAGATCATCGGATAGGGTTACTTACTCCTCGAGAACCCTTCAGTCGGTTTTTTAAACATATTATTTGGTGAGTAACTCCTTCTGATGCAAATATTAAGTCTAGCCTTATAGTCGCCATTCTCGAAGGTGTGTTCAGGGTGTTCATAAATTGTAGATCAGCCCGGGTTGCCTATCCTAAGAAGATCTTTCCGTTTCTTGATGAGGAGACTTTGGGCGCTAGTGATTTTTTTTGTTTGCGGTTTTCTGGTGTTTGTGTCCCGTAGTTTGTATGCTGTTATACTAGCTTAGTGTCCATCTTTGTTACATATATAGCACCGAACATTGCAGGCCTTTACGACGTGTTCTTGTCCTCCGCATTTGAAGCAGCGAGGTTAGGTTTGGCGGTCTACGGTACAGTCTCTGGCTGTATAGGTAACCTTCTCAAGGGCATGAGTAATAATAGCCTGATCAGGCTTTCTTTAGGAGACTCAAGTTGAACTCTATTGCCGGTGTTCCGTCCCTAATTAGTCCTTTAAGAATGTATTTTGCTCCGACTGACTCAATTAGGTCTCTCTCTGATTATAGCAGCCTTGGTTTTTGAGACGGCTTATGATGCCGCGCTTAAAGATGATTATCCTTTGTTTGTTGAGGGAATTTGCTAGTGGCCTTGGCGGTACTATGTCACACAATCGGGTCTGTAGAAATCGTGTTCGCTCTCACGCCGTCATCGAGTATAAGTTGACTTGGCCGAAAGCAATTGTAGCATTTTCATTTCAACTCTGGGCTCTGCGTACTTCTTAAGGATAGTCTGTCTGGCGGCGGTGTCGAACGCGGATTTCAGGTTGGCGTTTGCAAAATATTTTTAAAAGACTCTCTCTCTCTCTCGCTTTATATATATATATAAGATTTCAGATACTTTGATTTAATATCAAAAAAGCAATTTAGTGGCTCGGGTCGCCCCCTCTTTAAAATACCTAGACTACACCAAAAAATAGCAATAAATGCTCTCGCATCGTTGCGTTGGGCACCGTCCATTAGTAACACCTCTCACTGTCGACCGCCCTTCAACTCTTCCACCTCAAGGTATCTTCGGTTGCCTCCTATGGAATCGATGTAATCTGGGAGCACCTGTCGGCACATCAGCTGGACCAACTGGACAAGGTCAAAGCAACGTTTTTGAAGAGAGTCTTGGGCTTACCGCGGAACGCCCAGAACCGACTGGTGTACGCGTTGGCCGGGACAGGACCATACCTAGAGACCTCGTGCCACGCTTCCAGCTCCGGCCCACACCTGCTCTTCAATCGTTCAGGACTACCTTCGCAGAGAAGATGCGCGACATCCCCACGGATTTCTACCGAACTCGAGCCATGACATCCTCTGCTTGGAAGGAACCCCTGCAGGACCTCCGACATGTCATCACTCGATACGCTGTGCATGGCCTCCATCACCAGCTTTGTTCGCGAAGAGACTTTCATGAGCCGCAAGCAACCTGTATATGTAAACATTGCCTTTAGCATTGCCCCCGATATCATTTCGAGGGGTGCCAGAGCTTCGATAGCCTACGACGGTTTGCAAGGGAAAGTAACTAACTAATTAACCATTGTTTTTAACCATTGTTTTTAAATCATATGACATGTAATATACCTTTTTGGTCAATAAATGAGAAGATGATTAGTAACACCAGATGCAGCTGCCTGATGCTGTCGAGTCCGGTGGCGTGGTGGCATGCGTCTGCGCCTCGCGACCGGAGGAGACACATAGGTGCGCGGGTTCGAGCCCCACCGTTGCACATTTGTATTTTTGGGGGTCCGTCTATGAAGCAATGCGAAAAGCAGTCCCATGGACGTTAAATCTTGGCTGAGAGTCAGCCCCGAAAGGATTATTATTAGCTGCCTGATGCTGGAAGGCTGTTTTCTAGTGAACGAAATATGGAACGCGCCAATTAAAGCGGAGAATTGTACGTCGTTGCTGGTCACACGCGGCTGGGGGCTCTGTATGCTCACCCGACTGTTGGGCGCCCAGAGATCGCCTGTTCTCCCGTTGTGCGACTACATTTCGCGTCACGCGGTACCTCCAACATGCTTTCCAAGTTTCGCCTTCTCCTCGACCTTCCTTTCACTCATTGAAGTCACGGCTGCAACAATTGTTCATCTTTTAGTACGATGCCCCTCCTCCGCCTCCGAATATTGGCAAGTCTCTCCGGCTGAGGCGAAGCGATCAAATCGCCTCAAAGTGTGATGGTCATCTACGTCATCTACGATTGGTGTGCACCTTTTCTTGTGTTAGGCGATCGGCAATTGGTTAGAATGTTTTGTCCGTTGAAGGATACTTACACACGCGCATACTTGCAGCTAATCTGCCCTCCATTCACCAGCATTCACTGCCAGCATTTCCTTGCCGCTGACCTTCTCCGTGACTCAGCGGGCGTTTCTGTTTCATTCCGGTTTGCCCATTCCTCCCATTTTTATTCGAACTGACCTGCCGTTATAATAGGCCGCAACACCTACGTCAACGAAGTACAACGCGCACTCGGCGAAACAAATAGATAGCACCGGTGGCAATTACGTTTCCTGTACGTTGGCCTGATGATGTTGGACGTCCGTGTTGCAACGTTTGCAATGACCCGGTATAATGCTCAAAGGCAATCGTAGCCTAATGGTCCGTAGCAGTGACTGCTTACGGACAAACGGACAATTTCAACAAAGTACGAAGGCCCACTAGACATTAGTATTAGATATGTATGTCTATACATGTACTATATATGTATGTCTATACATGTATTATATATGTATGTCTATACATGTATTATATATGTATGTCTATACATGTATTATCTATGTATGTATGTCACTCTGACCAGCGAATGCGGTTCTCATGTCTATGACTGTCTATCATTATTGTTATATTCTCATGGAGGTTGCCGCGTGAGCTAAACGTACCCGTCGTCTTGACCCCCTCCTCCTCCTTCTCCTTCTCGTCCGGCTATCTACTGCCTATTAATCTTTGCATATATTTGCATATTACATGTATTTAGTTATTGCAAGCAGTCAAACAGAGGACACGTGTCAACATGACTTATGTTATATTTTATTAGGACGGACAGTTCGCTTCTGTTTCTTGTCTGCCGTCTCAACATAGAGATAGAAGGTGTAGCGACACTCTCCAAAGTGCCGGACAGTTGACTTAGCATAGTACGTAGCGCAATTGTGCGCCTAGGACCATGGACCTAGTGAAACTCGTTGGGCGAACACACACGATGGTGATAGTCATGCACGATGTACCTGGTGTCCTCGTTTACGTGGCAATCAGGCGTCAAGGTGAGAGAAAAATGTCTAGTCTCTCTGTCCCCGTCTTAGTGCCTGTGTTACGTTTGCTCCCCACTTCACCAAGAATAGCGTGTGCAGCACAGCGTTCGAGTTGTGTGGCGACGTGCTCTAGTGCGCTAGTCATGGTTGTCATCTACCCGGGGTGTCGCCGGCGGTTCGATCCCTGTTGTTGATCGAATTTTCTTTGAGCGATGCTCATTGAGAATAGATGATAGATATCTTAACATGTTTAGCTCTCGGTGCATTGAAGATATGCCTCAGGTTGAGTTCCAAGCCCGTAGGGGACGAATGATGGTCTAGAATTAAAAACAACTTCTTTAAAAAATGTTTTAGCGTTAGAGTTGTCGGCGTGTGCAGTCTCCGCTAAAAAGCCTCTATCATAGACACACCGCTAGTCAGGACTCGCCACTACAAAATATTGCATCACTCCGCACTGATCCCCCCTCGTCGGAATTTGAGGCAATATTTTTCCGGCTGTTAATCTGCAACCCCTTAGAACCAAGGTACGCATCAAACTATTTGAATGATGCGCTTCATGGAGCCGATGTCCTTATGGGCAACGATGATATCATCAGCGTACATTGCCACTAAGGTTTCTCTAAACTTCCGTTACCTATGGTAACGAGATCAGAGAGCAGAGGGGTAAAAAGAATACAGCTCAGTAGGCCTTCATAGAGATACCCATGTTTTGCTTCACCTCAAGAACACATTCTTTATCAATTAATAGAGTTTTAGCATTAAAAAAAAACGTGAGATCACTTTCAATACAGTTCCGTTGGCGCCTGCGATTCTAAGCGTCGAGCAGTAAGTAACGAGAAGTTAAGGGCTTTAAACCGATTTATGAAGACTGCATACAAATAGCCCCGTGACTTCGTCACAACCTAAACTCAAAACGCAGCTCAAATCTAATCATACATTTAGTTTCAGTTTCACAAGATAGATTACGCACTACAACATACCTGATCGAACTTCAAATGCCAGTTTAGCCAGAGAGGAACTCTTCCGGCACGAATTGCCGCAGTATTGGTTACATAGCAGGTTGCAACATCTGCGTACATACGTGCCACAAGACTCGCGAAAACCCGAACAAAAGCTATACGGCGTCTATACGGATCTACGTGCCTAGACGCGGCGGACTTGAGATTAACACTTTATAAGATGCGAACGTAGCAATGACCGCTTTAGTAGCGCACGAGTTGCTTCACGGTCCTCATTGGTAACAATTAGTGAACAGAGTTTGCATGCAGCACCACTTATAATGATCAGCTATTAGGTCGCTAGAGGCAGCAACAAAGACCCTTTAAATAATTGAGTTATTATAGTTCAGATTGACTTAAGCACGCATAGGAATGTCCGGAATTCGAACCGTATTTACCTCTCGATGGGCCTCCTTCAGTCCACTTCGTCCCACACATCCAGGAATGAGGCCGATTATTATGGCAAATGGTGGCTTCTTTCTGTCGTTAGAGGGTGTTGCATGTCGCAAATGCCATTTGCGTTTATTTAATGGGCTCCCAAGTGGGCCAGCGTTAGCATTTTCCACACGATTGGCTGTCTGAATTTTCTTGAACTATGTTTTTAATAGCGTACTTTCAGTAGATGCTATTCCACGGTAAGAAGGAACATTTCGTAGCTTCTATAATCACCAGTATATCCTAACGTTATAGTTTACAGTAGTTAACAGTAGAATACTATAATTCTCCTAATAAGCATTTAGAATCAGGGGTCTTGTTGGGTCTGTTATGCAGATATCTCTGTTGAGAATTGTATCACGAAGTTATGACCAAGAGATTTAATAAACACTCATCCATCTCATAGATCACGTTGCTAGAATGAGCTGCAGGTAATAGCGTCTCAATAAAAAAAGCCTCGTTTTATTTCAAGGTATCGTTTCCAAAGAACATGTTGCTTCGTAACACAAGTTGGCAAGCAATGCAATGCATCTGCTTCTTGGAAGTACGTCGAAACCTACCGTGTACCGATATTTCCTTATTTACGATTGCGCATCTTCACCTGGTGGTTTCAATTCTTTTTCTATAACCGTTTCTTCATTGAACCACTGCAACGTTGCATGTGAAGTGTTGGTGTAATTTCTGTCCGAGAATTCTGATCTGATGTCCTGATCATAAATAAACCGGTGCTGCCCGTCTTCGTCTATGTAGGCACGTGACTCCGTTTCTGTGCAATGCATTATCCGTGGGATAGCGTTAGGCCATCTATTCGTCTGCATGGATTGCATCCTGGCAAAGTAACTTATATTGCGTTCTGCTGGCTCAAAGGAGGGTCCGATCCAATTCGCTTTTGATAAACTCATTGGCAATATCCTTACTGGAGACGTCGTATACCAATGTGCACTCACAGCTTACGGCTGTTTCCCATCCAATATATATATATATATATATATGAGGAAGTAGCCACACTTACTATAATATCTCTAAACGCTTGAGCTTATCAAGAGTTTTGACGTTCAACGTTTTGGTCAAATTTTTTGTTCTGCTCATCGTTCAAATACGAAGTTGTACCTTGCGACGTTGTTCCATACAGTATAAGCAACGTCGTGCGCTAGCTTTATATTTATAGCTAACTAACCAATATCATTGTGAATTTAGTAAAGGCATCATTAGAGGCAAGTGTTAACATTGTGTCGCAATTGAAGTAGAGCACGCAGTACCACTAAGTGCGTCACCCTTCATGGCCTAAACAGCAGCGTAGTTATTCTTGGCCGTTGTGGTCCTGACTGAATGATGGCCGGCATCTCAGCACTCTTTGCTGAGCAGCACACTTTGTTAACACAACAACAATAGCAACGTTGTACTTGAATACACGCTATCTCTGGTCGACATTATACCGCTAACTAATTCTAATACCCGCTTTCTTGCTCTCTTTCGCTCTCTCTTCTCCTTTCTCTGTCGTCCGTCGTGGTGGTTAGCAGGTCGTTATCAGTTGTGTCAGTTGTGGTAAGGAAAGCACCGCCATGGGACGGTGATAACGACAACAACAACGGAGAGACAACGTTACTAAGCACTAACGGCGACAGCCGCAGCCGCACCAGCAGTAACAGCAACAACGACAACAACAACAACAACAACAACAACAACAACAGCAACAACAACGACAACGACGACGACGACGACGACACCTTGACTAGGAAAGGACAATCACAGTTACCCATCATTGATCGCACTCTACCACTGCAATAGTCGGTGAACCGTCGCCGCCGGCAACGCCGCCCCTGTCAAGACATCAAGACGACCTCGAGAGAATCGTCGCCATAAACAAAGATTTCTACCGTCATTAGCATCATCATTACTATCATCATCATCATCACCGTCGTCGTCGTTGTCGTCATCATTCGCATCATCAAGTCCATCGGCAATGGTTATCACTTTCACCTTTTACCGGTTATCACTTTCACTTCATCATAATCGACGCGGCCGCGTCGCTGCGACTACTAGGCTGCTGCTGCCACCCAATACAACCATGGTACTGTTACTTAGTACTACTTTTGGCTTTTTGAAGATATGTTACAGCCATTTCTATCGGAACTACTTTTGTTTTACTTCGCTGAAATTGGAGATTCTTCTTTGTGCTCCGTTTATAATTGTTCCCTTCTAGTGTTGGTTTTCAGCCGCCATTCCATCTCTTCGTCGGTTCACCCTTTCAGCTTGTTGTTGTCTTTCTAGTTCGTTTTGCCTTCTCATAGTCCGTTCTACCAGTTTGGTGCCCTGCTCCCACTTAGGCTCATCCTTGAGCATAGCTAGGTGACTACACTACGGTGGGGCTCGAACCCGTACTGTACCTATGTGTCTCCTCCTGTCGTGAGGCGCACGCGATAGCACCTACCACGCCACCTCGACTGACGTAATACTATTACTACTGCTACTGCCACTATTCCGCAATGGTCTCTGTCAGACGACGCTCGAACAGACCAACCAACCGACGGAGACTGCGACGTCAGAGGCTGCGAACAATGGCAGCGGCTGCACAATTCTGCGCAACCGCAAGAACGCATTGCAGTACGGATGATAGTAAGTAACCAATCATAGTTCGCAATGGCAACAGTTACTAGTTAGTAGTAATAGTTAGTAGAAACGGTAAACACTGCCGTGACAGCAGCTGTCGTGAAGGCAGTTCGTGGTCAGTCTGTCTGTGGCTTTCGCAAGGTGCGGACGTGCCTGCAAGCGGTTTTTCGACGCCGTTTGCCTTTCGAGATCGGCAGCGGTCGATCCGCAGCGGATATATGATACTGACCTGGTGACTGTGCGAGTTTGTGTATCTGTGTATGTGACTGACATAAAAGGTAACTAGGTGTGCGAGACCGAACCGATTTGACCGAACATCACATTCTAGCTAAATGCCACTCACAGTTCCGACCAACCAGTGCCACACCGAATACAACGTCGTTAGCTAACGACGCGCCCAGGCACATACGGGCACCTGCAATATACAACAGCAACATCGTGTGCCCGCTTCTCAAAAGTGGCCCGCTTGGGGTTTCGGCAAGCGTCAACTTGCTAAGGCTTGCCAACGGCTGGGGCAGTTGGTTAAGCCAGCCGAGCGCAACATTACCGCTGACCAGGAGTGCACGGGAGACAAGACACGCAGTACAAACGGATAAAGAACTGCTAGATGGGTCTGCGTTCAGTCACTTGTGCATTTTGTTCCTTTTTGTCGACGTAAACCTCCGTAAAAGACCGGAAAGGCGTTTTTGTCCGGCAAAGGCGCCGGGCAAGAACAGAATCTTCCTGCCGGCTTGCTCTATGCCCCTAGCACAGACGGATACAGCGGACCTGACTTATTCTTAAGAATCAATACCATTAAGCGGTCACTATCAATCAGCTTACCCTGGGTAAGATGATTAATAGTGACCGCTGTGAACACTAAAAAACTACCAATAGGAAGGACGCAGACTGCTCCTTACTTAGAAAAGGAAAGGTTTACCGAATTTACCAGCGTCGTGCTAACATGCCACTGCCGTCCTTACGTCTTCCAATACAGCAACCGCTTGGAGTTGGCAAACGCCAGACGACTTTACGTACATTAGTATTACCATATAGTCTTATCTCAACAGATTTCTCGCTGGTTTTTTATCCCAGATTTATTGTATATCCCAAGCAACATTATTTATCCCTCGTCGTTATAGCGCAATGTTTTAACGCCGCTTCAATTGGCCAGAGCATCCGATACGATCAATTACAAGAGCTTCGCGGTACATACCCAGCTGGCAAAATACCGTTCTTAAACGTATAGCCTCATTTAAAGAGAGGTGACTCCGACCCGCCGGGTGGAGACAGCACCATATAGAACGTACGCCTAAGTAAACGATGCTTCGGCATCATTTGCTAAAAAGTATGTCCCAGAAACGATGCTTGTAGCGGGCTTAATGGTCAGAGCTCTTAGGATGATCGTGATATACCGGACGGTTAGCCTAGGAATCTTGTTATTTCTAGGAACGATTACCTGTGGTCTAAAAGCGGAACAGCGCTGTTTGTAAGAGAACCTAGCGAGCCTTATGGCGAGAGAAGTGGGACGGTCCGAAAACGCGTTCTTTCGCGCACTAAGACTCAACAATAAAGTATGGCTAGATTGTCGTGGATCTGAAACCCACCTCCACATTACCCAGGGCCGATAGGTTGTGCGAAGTTTAGTCGTATCGGTTTAGGATTAAGGAAAGCTCCTACCGTCACGTGTATCCGCTACGACTATGGACTTGCAAACACTTCAGAACACACTCTTCTGAGATGTCCGGAACAAACAAAGCAACGCGCGCCTATCATTCTAGTAACAAGGCAACTTCAGCTGCTCCATCAGCCAAACACAAAGGTAGCATTTACATTCGGGAACATCCTTACAAGCATCAGCGAGCACCCCATCAAATATGCGTTTTCTATTGGTCGGTGGAGAAGAAGCCAGCAATACGTAGAACATCCTGCTCCCTTTTGACTGTTTGATGTTATTTTTATGTAACGCAAGCAGTTCCCAATCGGAAAAGGGGACGGGAAAATGACTGCTTCGTAGCGAGTTTGTTTCAATGGTGTACACGCATGCGTATTGTATTTTCCAGCTGTTTCTCCTAAAAACAGTTGTAGTAACTTTAATGTTATATAAATAGTATTATTTAACGGTGGAAATATCTGGCCATAGTGGTAGCAGTTGGTAATAACAATTGCAGTCATAGCTAGTGCTTGTGTGGCGCTTTGTTTCAGTACGATGATGATTCCGTGTTTTTCTTGATGATGTCGTGTAGGTTAAGAACTACAATCTCCCTTAAAAGCTCCAGTAGGTGTGCGCACTTCTTGGCTCATGCTAGTCACCTGAGCATGGTGTGTTTCGGGGTGTCGTCCAGTCCATCGCCGTACTAGTTGCACGTGGGGCTAGGGGGCCTTTCTGACCTTAGACCGCTGGGACTGAAAGTTCCCGTGGCCTGTGAAGATCTGGGTGGAATATAATGGAAGTTCTCCCTTCGGTCGGCTGAGCCAGCCTCTGATAATTGGAATCAGGGTTTGAAAGCTGGCACCGGGAGCACCCTGACTGTCCCACTCCTTCTGCCAGGGGCCGATTGTGCGCTGATGTTCCTCCAGACCCACGAGATTGTTACGGCAAGAACGGGAGCCGCCGCTCCGCTAACCGTCCTGCACGCTGCGATTACCCTGAGAATTCCGACTTTCTGGGCTCGACCAGGTGAGCCCTGTGCATGCCGAATTTTAGTGTGTCGGTAGGCCAGGCCGAAGCTCCGTACAAGACGACTAACTCGGCCGCGGACTTATAGACTAGCCTGTCATGTAGGTGGTTGGCTATAAAGTTCCGTAAAAAAAGAAACCTTTTTCCTGTACGGAGTCTCTAGGACAGCGTTCCACGGTAGCCTATTAAAAGCGTCTTTGATGTCTACTAAGATCGCGATAATAAGGGTTTAACTTCTAAGCGGGGACTCCCGGAGAAGTTCAACCTGCGTCTGAATCCGCTTCATGGTGCCGCTCGTTGAGTGGCCTTTACGGAATCCGTGAAGGACGTCGGACAGCAGGTCGCGCCGTTCTGCAAAGTCCCGGAGCCGTGTCTTCACGATAGACTCACATTTCTTAGCCAGGGACCCAAGTAGGCAGATTGGACAGT
This sequence comes from Dermanyssus gallinae, assembly GCA_003439945.1. NCBI lineage: Eukaryota > Metazoa > Arthropoda > Arachnida > Mesostigmata > Dermanyssidae > Dermanyssus > Dermanyssus gallinae. The sequence goes on along the minus strand of QVRM01005605.1, from coordinate 47,422 downwards.
AGGGGCCGAGGCCCTTGCGTAAGGACCATTTCAGCAGCTTTCCATACGGCAAGGAGTGAGCCCGTCGCCGCGGCGGCTACCGCTTTCGTGTGTTAGTAGCTTAATTGTGGAAACTGGAACACCATCAAGACCCGATGCACTTCTTCCCCTGAGGCGTGCCGTCGCGTCGTACATTTCTTGCGCGGTGACTTCTGAAAGGTCTTATTTATCGGTGCCTGAGGCCTTTAGAAAGCGCAAACGAAGGAAGGGTGCATACGGAAGAGCGCCGATATTGCTAATGTAAGATCCATTATTCGTTTGAAAGGCCGGCGCCCGCTCCCTCGGGGACCGGTAAAGAGGCATCGCCCCCGTACGCACTTTATCCTTAGGTGTTCGAGCCACCAGTGTTTTGGCGTGCCCCGACTTCTGGAATTCGAGCACCGCCTCAAAGGGGCCCCACATGCGGTCTTCAAAAGCTCCTCAAGGCTCGTCGTCGTAAATAGTGAGCCGTCCAGTTCTATGCGGGACCCCCAGAACTCGGTGGCTCTCTGGCGTCCCGTAAGCAGGCGCAGCGTTCGAGGTGTTGGCTTTAGGCTGGTCGTTACGTGTAATTCGATAAAATTATGGTCATTTAGTAATCTTTCGTCATGTCGAACTCCAGTTTAGAATCCGGTGGGCCTCGGTTCTGCGCGTGATAGTTAGACTTATAGCCAGCCCTATAGAAAGTGGGAGCGCCCGTGTTAAGAACAACCAGGTCCATGGCCGCCAACCATTCGAGGACTACGTGTCCCTTCCTTCGTTGGTAGCGATGCAGCCCTGCACGTTAGCAGAGGCACTAACATTTTTAATTATAATTAAAATAATGTCACTTTAGTTAAAATATACGATTATATCTTCTAAAATATTGAAAAGATTTTTAATCGGAACGTTGGGATTGCAATTGCATAGGTAAAAGCACATAATATACGCCACGTTCATTTATAAAAAATATAGCTGGGGCCGTGTCCTGAGATCCGGAAGTGGCGGCGGTCATGTATGATGCTTGTTGCCTTTTCGGCACCCGCAAACCAGTCCGAGCGACGCTGCCGGACGTTGGGCCCGCCGACGAGCGGCATGTTTGTCCTAGATCTGCTGCTCACCTCTCCCAACATTGCGTGGGCAGCCCTTCTGTGGTTGCAGTCCAGCTAGCTGTAGGGCTTTAAGAACATGCGTCATTTGTTAGTGTAAAAGAAGACTGCGTGTTGCAGATCTTAGAGGCCCGGGGGTCTAAAACGGATGATCGATGCTGGTGCTCTTTTGCGGCGTCTTCGGGAGACGAAGGTGAACTCTTTGGCATCCATCGTGACACTCGGGAAGTCCCCGTGAGTGGATCGGACCGCTGCTAGGCAGAGTGTTGGCCTGCGGGCATAGAGCGCGAGCGCCGGTCCGGTGCTGGGCCGGCTGCCGCAGCGACGAAGTGCGACTAGTTGTTATCTGATATTTGGGCATGCAGCGACTACCTCGAAAGTGCACGAAAGGGTGGAGTGCCCCACTTGTTGATAGCGTTGACATGCCGGAACGCTGATCCCTCCGAGATGGGGCACGAAGGCCACACCATTTGAATTCGCTTCTGCAGGTTTGAATTAGCTTCTGGGATTTTTAAGGTCCTCCTTTTTGCTACAGGTGTAAATTAGAACTGCCATTCTCTCGGCCTGTCGATCTAGTGCAGAGTGGTCAGGTGTACATTGGTATCCAGAGTCAGTTGTTTCAGGAGAGTTTAGGTCCTTTCTGTATGTCTTGGCTTGCCTCACGGCGACTCGGAGCTCCCCCGTCAGGCTCTTAATCACGTTTCTAGGTTTTTCCTGTTGGCCGAGTTGTAAAGCAGCCTCTCCACTAACTTAGGTATTTTATCCAGGCGATTCCTGACGATTCCCCATGCCACTTCGCCGGGGTTAGCCGCTTCCACGCCAGGAGTCGTCGTAGAATCCGTCGATGGTTGTGATGCAGTGCGGCCAATGTACGAGACAGCTGAGGCAGACAGACCTACAGACTCTTCTTCAGAAGAGTCCATGGGAAACTAGGGTGCTACCTAACTCCAAAGCATGAATGCTTTCAAGCGTACATTGCAAGAATAAGGGAGAATAGGCGGCTTTCCCCACCGTGCGACACGCACACACTACACCAATGACCCCACAGTTTTAGTAATTCCTAATATTTTTCAGAAAAAAACACACAAAAGTAATTTCATAGTAGTAGTAGTGATATTAGTAATGTAAACATCAGTAGTAGTTAAGCGAACCTGTCTGACTGTTTGTTTGTGTTACAGGGTGCTCGTTCGACTGCAATCGACAACTTTGCATCGGGTTAGGTCGACTAGAAGAAAGACGGCCGTAGCTAGCGCCGTCATTGCATCGTCATATGGTACGATACCTTGTGTGCCTCCAGTCGTCTTTTACTGCTTGCTGGTAATAACGAGTGTTTCATGTCATTGTTGTATATGTATGTATGCATATATATATATATATATATATATATATATATATATATCTGTGCCCGTTTATCTCGTGATGTATACCTCATTCACGATCTACCTCCCTTAAACAGTATATGACGTGCCGGGTGTCGATAGGAGAGGTTTGTGTGTCTCTTGTGTCGTTTGTTTGGTCTTGAACGTCGCCGTCGAGGTCACCATCACCATCATAGTCGTCATCATCATCATCATTGACGATCGAGTGTCCTCTGCTGAGAGAAAGAGAGCGTCTCAATGTGTCTTCTATGTTTGTCTATCTGCGTCGAGTCTGTCTGTCTGTCTGTCCGCCCGCCTGTCTAGTCGACATCATCTCTTGAGTGTAGGACAGTAAAAAAATCGAATGGCTGTGAGGGTTAGGGGAGTGATGATTCTCACCGTACCGGAAGTGGTAGCGGCAATACTAGCCGGTAAATGAAGTAGTTAGCATCGCCATTGGAGTCGCCTAGTCGTTGTTCGGCTACGGCTATGGCCTTTTGTGTCCTGTGTCCTTTGTCCTGGTCGTATGATCGTCAATGTCACATGTGATCCTGTGGTGATTGCGTTGTTGCGCTCAGTTGTCGTCGTTCCGCTGCCATTGTGTCAGGCCGCTGCTGGGTCTGTCGTGGTCCTGTTACAGTGCTGTCATGGCCTCCTCTGTTATGTTGCGGTCCTGTCATGATCCGGTTGTTGTTGTTGTAGATGTGTCGTAGTTTTGTGCGTTGTTACGTGGCTATCGTGGTTGTGGTCGCGTCGTGGTCCAGCCGCATCGTGACCACGGGCTTTCCGCGTGGTTTCGTAGTTTCAGGCACAGCCCGGTCACGGCTGTGGGCACGTGTGTGATCGCGCCGTGGCAGCTTGGGGGGATCCTCCTGGCGTCGGTGTGTTTGCACTGATCGCAGGTTTGCGGTGTTCGTGGGTACGGAGGGAGGGAGGGGTCGATCTATCTCGTGTGTTTGCTTGAACATGTCAGAAGAGCGAGAGTCATCTAGGTAACGCATTCGGAAAAAAAAGATGACGACACACTTCAGTGGCGCACTTGGGTTCTATACTTGATCATTCCGTCACGCTGTCATAACAACTTTGTTGGTAAAAAGGTCGAAAAAAATTTACCCTCATAAACGTGCAGCGTGGCTATATCGCGACAGTTTTACCTCGAACAAAATACAAACAAAAATCGGGCCAGATAGCGTAAAACGTCCTTCTAGTCCTGTATAGGAGACAAAGTCCAACAACAACAACAACAACAACAATAATCGCTTCTCTGGTTCTCTGAAGTTATTGCCTAGGATGTAGTCATTCGGGATGCGGTCATCGTACAGACCGACCCACCGCCACAGACACCCGCCGGGAAGAGTCCGGCCATAGTTGGTTGGAAAATGATTTATTATAGAAATAGCTGGTAGTAGTAGTAGTCGTACTATTAATAGTAATCGTGTCGAGCCCGGTGGCGTGGTGGCCTAAGTCTGCGCCTCGCAACCGGAGGAGACACATAGCAGGTGCGCGGTGGGTTCGAGCCCCACCGTTGCACCAATTTGTATTTATGGGGGTAGTCCGTCTATGAAGTAATGTGAAAAACAGTTCCGTGGACGGTAAATCTTGGCTGAGGGTTGGCCCGAAAACTTTAGTATTAGTAATCGTGTCGAGCCCGGTGGCGTGGTGGCTTAAGTCTGCTCGCAACCGGAGGAGACACATAGGTGCGCGGGTTCGAGCCGCACCGTTGCACCGATTTGTACTTATGGGGGTAGTCCGTCTATGAAGCAATGTGAAAAACAGTTCCGTGGACGTTAAATCTGGGCTGAGGGACAACAGCCCGAAAACTTTACTTTGGTATTAGTAATCGTAGTAGTAGTAGTAGTAATAGCAGCACGCCGGACATGCGGCCATCCAGCTAGCCGACTGCCTAGGGGGCGCTACAGTCGGCTCCTGCTGCCGTCGCCGCCGCCGCCGCCGCCGCATCCACTGAGCGGGTGGTGATGGTGGTCGAGCAGGTGGTGGTGGTGGTGGTAGTTGAACGAACGGGCTGGATAGCCCGCCAGTCTCCCAGCTAGCCAGCTAGGCCAGGCCGCGCGCCCTTTCCCACGATCGCGCACGCCGCGTAGATAGACCCGATGTCCAGCCGGTGTCAGAGTGAGTCTGTCTCGACTACTACTACTACTACTATAGTGCCATTTTCTAGTGTGACTTCTGAGTGAGTGCGTGAGTGAGTGATTGAGTGATTGAGTGATTGAGTAAGTAAGTAAATAAGTAAGTAAGTAAATGGCCGGGTGTTGGGTGGGTATTGGGTGAATTGGGTGGTCGGTTGGTGGGTTTCTTGCGTAAATGAATGAACGAGCGAGTGGGTGGGTGTTGCCAGTGGGTTGGCCGTCTGGTGGCACTGTTGGCTGCATTCGCAGTCGCTACCTCGTTGGTTCGTTGTAGCGGTGTTGGGTTTTCTTTCTTCGTGTTTTTCGTTGTCGTTGTTGTCGTCTTTTTTCAATCTTGTTGTTGTTGTTGTTGCTGCTGCTGCTACGGTTTCTTTTTCTTGTTGCTGCTGCTGCTGCTGCGGCTACTGTAGTTGTTGCTTATCGTTGTTGTCGTTGTGTTGCTGTTGTTGATTATTGTTGTTGTCGTTGTGTTGCTGTTGTTGATTATTGTTGTTGTCGTTGTGTTGCTGTTGTTGATTATTGTTGTTGTCGTTGTGTTGCTGTTGTTGATTATTGTTGTTGTCGTTGTGTTGTTGTTGTTGTTGTTGTCGTTGTGTTGCTGTTGTTGATTATTGTTGTTGTCATTGTGTTGCTGTTGTTGATTATTGTTGTTGTTGTTGTTGTTGTCGTTGTTGTTGTACTACGGTTTTTTGTTGTTGTTGTTGTTGTTGTTGTTGTTGCTGTTGTGATTTTTGTTGGTGTCGCCTACTATTTGCTACCTGTTAGCTACTTTGTTAGTTGCTACCACTTATCATCTAGTCGACGGTTATCTGATTAGGTTCAGATAAGACAGGTGTAAGTAGAATGAAGTATAATATACTTGTTGCGGCTGCGTCCATGCGTGCGTGTGTACATGTGTGTGAGTGTGTTTGTGTGTTCGAGATGTGCTCGTTTAGTTAGTTGTGAATACACTGCGCCAACGCAACGAGATCACGATCACGGCCATAACCGAGCCGTGCAATACCGGCACTACCGGCAACAACGGTAGCAACGACGACGGTGGTTTTTCATACGTTCGTTCTCTCTTAACTTTATAACAAACAAAACGTTAAACGTTGTTCGATACGTTTAGAACGAACACAAAGCTGCTGTGGATGCAATGTTGATGGGTGTGTGTGTGTGTGTGTGAGCGTCTGTATGTGTCTGAACAGTGTCTGTATATGTCTGTATGTGTCTGCGTGTATGTGTTTGCATCATACATATGTGTTCTGTCTCTACACATGGTTGAGTGATCAAGAATAAATAGAGAGGGACGATGGAAAAATCAGACAGCCGCGAAGACGAGAACGAGAGAGTAGTAGTACAAACCGAGCGTCCAAAAAAGAGATTTTGTGCCATTGTTCTGGGGTTCTTGGTCTGTCTCGAGAGTCAGACTCATTAAGCATACGAGCTTCCCTAATCCCTTTCTCGATCATCCTCATCATCATCATCTATCTTCTTCATCTTTATCTTTTTTCTCGTTTGCTTGAGAGAAAGCGGAACGAGAGAGCGCATGAATGAATGCGGACGCGTTTAGAGGATGTATTTACTCATATTGCTATTCTCAAATTATCGATCCTTTATTTGGCATCGAGGGATAGAAGAACAAAAAGAGTTAGATAAAATTGGACTGTTTTATTTCCTTAACTCGAGTGGTCTTGTTGCGTCATGCCAGCGGCAGTGGCGGCAGCAGCAGCAGTGACAGCGGACTAATAATTGCAATTCTTCATTTATATCTACCTTGCTAGTTCCATCTAGTTCCAGTTATCTAAATGGTGGCAGCCACAGTCGTAGCCGCAGTCGGTTATAACAAGGCCGGGCGAAGGGGGGTTCTGGGCTCATCATCGCAGCAAAACGACGACCTATTAGTTCAAATTCACACCTGCTTCATCGTCACGTGCCGTGTCATATCGTCTTATTAATAGTACTTTGTAAAATTTGTACAAATTGTAACTAATTACTCGTACGAACTATATGTGGCAACAATACTAACAGTAGTCGTAGTAGTAGTAGCAGTAGCGTCGAGCCCGGTCGCGTGGTGCATTCGCCTGCGCCTCGCGACTGGAGGAGACACATACATAGGTGCGCGGGTTCGATCCCCACCGATCCCCAGCGTTGCACGTTTGTGTTTGTGGGGTCCGTCTATCAGGCAATGCGAAAAGCAGTACCGTGGACGTTAAATCTTGGCTGAGGGTCAGCCCGAAAAGTATATATATATATATATATATATTAATAAATAGCGTCGAGCCCGGTGGCGTGGTGCATTCGCCTGCGCCTCGCGACCGGAGGAGACACATAGATGCGTGATTTCGAACCCCACCGTTGCACCGATTTGTATTTATGGGGATTCGTCTAAGAAGCAATCTGAAAAGCAGACCGGTGGACGTTAAAACGTTAGCTGAGGGTCAGCCAGCCCAAAAAGTTTAAAAAGCACTACAGCTGTAGTGTCGAGTCCTGTGGTGGCGTGGTGGGTGCACTCGTGTGTGCCTTGCGACCGGAGGAGACACAAGGGTGCGCGGGTTCGACACCCATTACATTGCACATTTGTATTTATTGAGGTCCGTCTCATGAAGCACTGCAAGAGCGGTGTTACGGACGCAAAATTTTTGCTGAGAATCAGCCCGAGAAAACTAGCTTCACTAGAGTAGGAATGATAGTAATTATTTTTGGTGAGTTAATAATGTGAGTAGCTCGCTGTAGACGTTGTAGAATTTAGTACTACTAGACTACTAGTAGTAAAACTAGACGTAATCGCTGTAGCATTAGATGTAAAAGAAATCAGTTTAGTAATAATAGTATTCCAGCTCCTCGCCTCTTCCTGAGGAGGCCATTTAGGTGAGAGGTTTTTAGTGGGTATTATGCCAACAACATCGGCATCGAGTCCCACACTACCCCCCGCTTTGGGTGTGCGTAAAAGCATTTTTCCCTATCACCAAAAAAAACAAAAAAAAGGAATAATAGTACTGAATGATGCATGCAGCGTTACGGTTGGTAGTTAATCGTTGATTAACCAACCTTTCGGGAATTGTTGTTGTTGTTGTTGTGGCGGTCGTTGAGCTTCTTCGGAACCCACTGCGCGCACACCTTTCGGTAACTCAACCAGTGGCGCGCATTGTTCACATTGTTTTAACGCTGCCTATCATGACTGGCAGCGTTCGCATTGTGGCACGCCGATTACAGAGTCTGCCTGGCCTGATCACGGGTCATCACTCAGCAGCATCCCTCTATTGTGTACGGCGACTGTCCGGCGATGAATATCGGCCGGTAGGTTGAACACTTTCCTCACTCAGACGTCTGACAACACTTTGCTGCTCCTCAATCGTCAAATTTTGCAATGGGAAGATCATGATGTCCTCACACGCACTGCCGCGTCATGTTGTGTAGGCAGTTGTGTCTGCTTTTCTTCTCTGTCATGGGCAGACGCTTAAGCATCCGGACAGCTATGCCGCACACCCCATTTGCGCCCCTAAAAGTTGAACTGGTTTTGTCGTTACGACGTTTCGTACATTTTCATTTGAACCCATTGCATTCATCTGATTTCGTACCTTTTCATTTGAACCCATTGTATGCATCGGATTTCGTATCTTTTCAATTGAATGCATTATAGGCATCTGATTTCGTACCCTTTTATTTGCACCCATTATATGCATCTGTGAAGTTCCGCCAAGCAAATAAATAAACTCACAAGCAGTGAAGTGAGTGTCATGGCGGACAGGTTAAAAAACGAGCAAAAGAGGAAGAGACGACGGATAAATGCTAATATTCTCTATATGTATGGAGTGAATAGTCTAATGAAGAAGAACAAGTTGAAATTTAGTTGACGATGATTCGATGATCAGTACCCGTGAAAAGTAATAGTATTTCGAAGCTACATGAAGCGCTTGGTCTGCGTCCATTATTTAGTATGTTGTTTTTTTCATTATCTAGTCATCGTTCTAGTTGCGTCAACGCCAAAAAACAAACCTTGTTCTATTTGTATTGATTCGTGGCTAAGTAGGCATATCATATCGGCGTTGCAAAACTGCTACACACCACCTCACTTGGATGTCGACCTCATCTGTTGTCTTTCAGCGTCGACTGCAGCGGGCGCAGCGCGGGCCAGAATTCAGCGAGTCGCGTCGCGTAATCAGCAAGTGTGGTGGTGGTGGTTGTGATAATAATTATGGTGGTTAACCATCTACATGTTAATGATGTGTGTGTGTGTGTGACCAGACGGAACTTAACGCGTGCTCCGTCGTCGGACGCCCGTAGCGACCATCTCTGAAGGAAGGACGTTGTATGAGCTGATGCCTATGTCGGAAGGCGTTGTATGTGATATGACTGCATCGGAAGCACGAAAACGGTGCTAAAGTGAGAACGCCCACGTTCTCAGACCAGAACACGCAACGACCAAATCGTCCGTCTCGTCGAGGACTCACTGTTCGTGCGTTAAGTCTGCGCGGATGTTCGTCGTGTTTTGCCAGCGAGTGTCGTGTATGCTTCTTTGGTCGGGGCCGTGATTTAGTCTCTCTCTCTCTCTCGCAGTTTTTCGAGTGCTCACGTGTGCTCGATGCGTCGACCCGATTTGCCGTCGTCGCCGTCGTCGGTGTCTAACGTTGTCTGGCCACCATGCGGCGTCTGTCTGGCCGTCCATAGACAGAAAGAAATACGAGGCCGCTGGCTCGCCAGTCAGCCAACCAGCTGGCCTTACGAACGCAACGAAGCCCAACGCGACTAATATCAAAGGTCGATTCGGGCGTAGGAAGCCCTCTAACGACGACGGCGTCGTCATTCATCTTTGGTCATCATCCTCATCGTCTCGTCGTCATAGTTATTGTTGTTGTTATCTTTGTTGTTGTCGTGTTGCTTGTGTTGTTGTTGCTGATGCGGTTGTTGTTGTCGACGTCGTCGTCGTTGTTGTTGTAATGTTGTTGCTGCTGCTGCTGCGGCAGCTGTCGTCGTGGAGCCCTGAAGGCGGGGGTTGTTTAGCCAAGAATGCTGCTCTCACTAACATCGTTGCCGACGCCGATGTTTCACTCGGCTTAGCACCCAACTCGAAGCGAAGTCGTCCGTCTCATCTGAGAACGCGAAGGCCACATGGTAGGCAGATCATATCCGCAAAATGCTGGCGGTAGGGTTGCCGCTGCAGTTTGCAAGCGCAAGACAACCGCAACAGTGATATTGCTGCTGAAGCTGGTGGTGACAACAACGATGCTTATTATTATTATTAGAATGAGGATGGTGACGATGGTGGTCGCCTCCTTGACGTGGAGTCAATGTCAAGACACGTTTAGTCGCACATCAGGATGCTCCACGCGCCAGGAAGCCATCAGTCAACTCGCGTGGCGTGGCGAGTCGGCCAGTATCTACGTCTAACCCTCTCGCCGGTGGCAGGTCTTGCCATGCGCGTCTTGCTACTGCATCTCTGAGTGAGCGTCGGACACTGGCGTCGACTTCACGGCAGCGCTACCCGCAAGACCTCGAGAGATGAACAATGACGAAACTACAGCAGTATCACGAACACCAAACAGCAGCATGCAAGTCGCGGAGGTATCCTCGTTATCGCTGTTGCCGCATTAAATTTGATGGAATGCTAACGTAACGCAAACGTGGTGCTCACTATTCGGTTACATGTAATAAGACACCTCTACAAAACATGGATGAAAGTCGCCGTGTTTTAGCACCTATGCCTGAGTGGGGCGGCCGAATAAAAAGGCTATCACAATCAAGAACGTGGAATATTGTGCAGCTGTTTGTAGTAGTGGTTGTGACTGCTAAACAGCATGTGTAATATGCGACTGCTAAACAGCATGTGTAACATGCGACTGCTAAACAGCATGTGTAACATGCGACTGCTAAACAGCATGTGTAACATGCATGCGCCGAAGGGCTGATTGTTCGACCTACATGCGGTAGCTAAAGGGTTGTGGAATATCGTAACGTTTAGACATACCACGACTGTTCGCTCTGATAGTACCGCCCGCCCGCAGAAGCAGGGCGGCGCTTGCAACCGACATGTCTCACTCCCAGCCGGACCGGCCAGAGTCCGCAATCAATGTCGTAGATGACAACGATAACGATGAAGATGACGACGACGAGGACAACGCCGAAAATGGTAGGGCCAACGGGGGCGAACATGATGCAATGCCGGAAGGCTCTTCTGCGAGCAACGAAGGCGGCGATTCCAGCCCTTACTCGGCCGCATTACAGGACGCGATGTGTCCGTCAGGAAGCCTGTCGGGCACCTTGTCGATACCAGCCCAACTGGGGTGGCCGTTTATCTCGGGTGCGTATAGAGGTTCGGCGCCGAGCCTAAAGGGAGATAGCAAGCTAGCCGACAGAAGCCTGCAGCTTCTCAGCAGTGGCGCCCTTCCACCAAACTTAGATGAGAGGCAGCGTATTGCCCTGCTCCATGCTGTTGCCGAAGCACAGGCGCAGGGTCAACTGTCGTACGGCTCCAATTCGGCACTGTTTTTGCAACGGGCCGATTCGTTTGCCGAGGTCTACGACGGGCATTTTCGAACACCATTTGACGCCGCAGCGGTGGGTCGCCATTATGTCAACAGTCTGACCCAGGCGGCAAGACCCATTTCGACGGACGGGTCAGTACATCTAGCCGTTTCGGGATCAGCTATTAATCAATCCGTCGAAAAGTCTTCTTCCGCTCCGGCGAAGGGCCAAGGCACAAGTGCAGGCGCGACGCGCAAACCCAACTGCGCGCGGTGTAGGAATCACGGCATCAAGATAGCAGTAAAAGGGCACAAAAGGCACTGTCCTAGAAAAGACTGCGATTGTCCGAAGTGTGAACTCATCAAAGAACGACAGGTGATCATGAAAAGGCAGGTAGCTCTACGCCGTCAACAGGAACAGGACGAACAGCTGGGGATCACCGTCGTTCGCACAATTTCTACCCTAGATACTGGGGCAATTGACTCGACACTTGCCGGTGCTGGTACCACGTCTCCGACAGCCCCTACCGCTGTTCTGATGCCCTCATCAGAGTCCACGAGGCCGTTCAATCTACCGAGAGCCACACTTCCGGGCTCTAACCAGTGCATGCATGACGCCGGTCTATGCAAGGAACCACCTTCACCTGCGCAGTCGCTTTATATGACTTTTTGTCGTGACGCACAACCCGTATTCGTGTGTTCAGATTCGTGCCGTCAGGCCGAAGGAGAAAGGTCTTGCGCTCTGCCTATGGAAAAGTTGGCAGCATCACGATTGGTGCGATCTAGCCTCTCGGAGGCGACTCAAAATTCACAATCGCAAAGGGCAAATCCATTAAGCAAAACACTTACTGGCTTGAATACGCTGGCACCACTTGTCGGAGCGGTCAACCTCCGTCACAATGGATCACCACCCATGGCGGGAAGCTCGGCAGTCAAATCGTCAAGCGTTGCCGTTTCAGCCGGGTCCCGGCGCGATGTAGACGTGACAGACGTTGTTAATCTGTCAGCCAATTCCAATATCTCAGCAATGTTGGCCAAGCCAGACGATTCTGAGCAGGGCCATGAACTTTGCTGGATGTATCTCTGTGGCTCGACGTCCGACAACAGGCCTGCGTTGCGCGAGCTCAGCCGGAGGAACTCATCAGAGGGTGCATCCGAAGAAGACGTATTGAGGGGTAGCAGCGATCAATTGGCTTCCCAATCTACTATAGTTTATGATGACGTTCGTACTGGTATTAAACCAAATGACGACAGACATCAGAGCAAGACAAAAGGAGGAGGAAGCAACTGTGGGGAACAGTTGCTTCGAAACTGCACTCCGTCTGATCCGGCTTCCTTTCCGCGTGAATTCCAAGCTGCCGGCGAGCCACTACCGTCACACTCCGATTTGCCTCCGATTAAGCGACGCCACCTGCACCCCAGCCCCTCATCAGCCTTCTCTGCACTCGGTGAGTGTTCACTTTGCTTGTTTGAGTTTCTATATATTGAATTTAATTCAATATGCAGCTATGTGCAGCTATTGAGAGAGAATTTAAAACTATCTCTCTCTCTCTCTATGTATATATATATATATATATATATATATATTATATTCCTGTATGCACGGACTGTGTAAGGACTGGGTAAAACAAGTCGCTTATTTTGGTCCTCTCAGTGGTTTGGCTGCATCTTGTTCGTTTTCAAGAGTTTATATCTATCAACTAGGCGTATTTGGGTGTATAACCCTCCTGGCAGCGAACCGCCAAGTGTACAGCGTAATCCCTTTACATTGTTTCTTTAATAAAACGCGTCCCTTTTTTCGGATGTTTGCGCCATACGTTTGTATTCCCTGCCACAATATTGCGTTCATGTTGTTTTCTATCAAAGCGAAGATCGAAAAAATGATTCTGTTTAGAAATGCTTGCTTTCACACATGCCGAGCAAGCGTCTATAAAATAACATTACGAGCTACACCATTACCTGCTGCCTTAGCTTGAACAATCTTTACGTCACATTACAGATGTGGTTCAGTCGGCTAAGAAAGAACGTTTCTACACAATTCTGAAAAGTTATTCACATTGCGGAGGTTATTCTAGCTCTACTACTAGTACTCATGTTTCCAGATACATTTTAGTGCTAACAAACGTTCTATGTCTGTCATGAATGCATTGGTAATCATTGATATTTTTGCACCTAACTTTGACGATTTTATTTATACATTATACACAACATATTGTTGATCTTATTCCTCTGAAATATTGTTTAAACATGCTAACACTTTATTTAGTTTGAAGCGGTAAACTTTTGGATAACGTTCTAGGTATACTAGATGATGGTGCAACAAGGGTCCTTAAATGTGTTTACGTCTTTGTGCTAGAGACCGAGGTGTGTTTTTCCGATTCTATGAACCCGAGTCCTACATGTCTAAATGATGTTGCTTGTTGATGGAGAATAAATAATATTCCTGGCGTTCTGGCGAAACAAACAAATCAAAATGGGACAGTAAGAACATAGTAGTAAGAAGGGCCGGGTTATTATCAGTGAGGACTTAGTAACAACGGGCGAGTCAATATTGTCTTAAAAATATGATACATTGTTGTTGTTGTTGTTGTTGTTGTTATTGTTGTTGTTGTCGTTGTTGTTGTTCTTGTTGTTGCTGGTGCTGGTCTGGTGCTGCTGCTCCTGTTATTCACGACATAGTCCACCCTAGCCAGGCGCCACGCCGTGTGGTGGTTCTGCTGGTAAGCCGTGGTCTGTGACGGTGCCCTAGACGATGGGTGGCATTTCACCCGACGAAAAGCATGTTAAATACTATGATACTTACGGTAAAGCCTAAAATGTAGTGCAAATTCCCATCCGAAGACGGGCTAGCTATCTCGGTTACTAAATCCGCTCGCAGGAAGAAAATCCTTCCTTCCATCTATCTATCTATCTATCTATCTGACTATCCCTCCATCTAACGAGCAAAAATACGGCGGACCGACAAGTGGTCGTCGATGCCCCGAAGCAAGCATCGTCGGACGAGGCTTAGGCTCTATGGCTGCTAAGTGCTAGTTTGCTTGCTCGCGTAAGAACGTACTGTTACTACACCGCTGCTACAGCCAGGCGGGCTGGTGGTCTGCCGACCTCCCGACCGCCCGTCCGTCCGTCCGTTAGGTGGGGGTGTTGCACCACCATCATCGTCGTCGCCAGGCCCACCGCGGCCGCCGCCGTCGCCACCGCCTTGTGGCGAGAGTACTGGGCGGCAGAGAGGCGGGGGGGGGGGCTCTTGTAGGCCTCTTGGGCCCCGGAATTGCGGGGCCTAACAAGCCTACATGGTTGATGGAGGAGGGAGTACCGACGCGCGATCGAGAGTAGACGGAGGAGGAGAAAATCAGAAGAGGAGAAGAAGCAGAAAAGGAGGAGGAGGAGGAGGATGTAGAGGAGGGAAACAACGTGCACGCGAGGAAAAGAGCGAGAGAGAGAGAGGTGAAGAGAAAACGGAAAGAAAGAAAGCGTCGGCACTTCGCAATTCCTCCCAACTCAGTCGTCTCTCTTCCTTTACCCAGCACGACGGCCCACGCACGGCCTGACCGCCAAATCCTCGCCTGCTGCTGCTGATGCTGCCGCCGCCGTCACCGCCACAGTTCCTGCAACTCCTGCTACTGTGATGACTCTATGGTCGTCTCTTCTTGTTCCCTCACCATGCTCGTCGGCCGGGCGCCAACTGCGGCACCGGTTGCAGTGTTCCCACTATGTCTGGGGAGGAACGCCACTATGTGCCAGCCTCCAGCCAGCTAGTTTGAGGGGATCGGGAAAGGGGGCAAAGAAGATGAGAACGATCATAGTAGTAGTAGTAGTAGCAGTGGTAGTAGTAGTGGTTGTCGTAGTAAGAGTAGTACTTGGAAGCTCGTAGAGAAGCTGTCGTCTTTTACCGCCAAATCAGGAAGACACGCAGGAAAAGCAGGTGAATGAGGAGGAAAGAGAGAGAGACAAGAGGCTGCGTGACGAGCGTAGGGAGTTGCGACAGATAGCAAGTGATGCACTACTCTTGCACTACTGCTCCTGGTGCAGCATCGAAGGTTGATGCGTAGGGAGTTGGGGGGTCATCGACGTACGCTTATGTAGATGTGTACACGTTTGCATGAACGTATGTGTATATGTACATTGTACGTGTATATGTGTGTTGAAAGTGTATGTGTGTGTTGAACGTGTATATGTATGTTGTACGTGTATGTATGTATGCTGTACGTGTATATATGTATGCTGTACGTGTATATATGTATGCTGTACGTGTATATATGTATGACGTCTGTATGCTTTCTGTGGCTCTCAGAGACCTGTGGCTCTCACAGGCAGTCCCGGGTGAGGGCACGTGGCCAGAAGACGTACGTAACTGCTATCGCGTACACACATAGAGCGAGTCGTGGTTCAGCCTGCCGACAGCTGCAGCAGCAGGAGCAGACGCCGCCGCCGCCTCAGTCCTGCTACCACATGAGGGCATCGTGGCTTTACCATCTGCCCTTTCCTCTGTCCCTGGCCAGAAATTTCGGCAGCTGACGTGTTGGACGTGCGAGACGTGAACTGGCGCCCTCGATCGTTTGTGTCTATGAGTTCAAATGAGGGCGAGTTTCTTTCTAGTCCCGTGAGAAGAGAAGCACCGCCGTCGTCGTTGTCGTCGTCCGCATCGCCGTCAAATGGATCCGAGACGGGGTTTCAACAACAAGTGTCTTCATGCAACTCCCTGGGCCACTCTCGAGGCGTTTCTCTGGGCTTGAGCTGGGCGATGGATAGAGTATGATGGGTCGGTCGGACGGGCAAACGATCTCTAGGACGGGTCAGAGAAAAAGAAGGCCTTGCGTAATTATGACGATTGGTGCTAAAGTGGACGACGCGAGTGAAATCGGACGAAGCGAAATCGACATGACGAACAGATCGTTGACAATTCTGGCATTAGAAATCGCTTTATAGATAGAAGGTTTGATCCTAGACTGACATAAGCTCTTTAGATTTTAGAAGGAACATTTACATTTAAGTTTAAATACTGCTCTAATTAATGAATAGAACAAATACACACATTCCAGCATAGATACATGCACTTATCATTATCTATAAGGTCTAGTTCGTCGTAAGAGTTGCATGCAACTGTCTATAGTCTTTAGAAGTGTATTTGTAACGAAATGTTGAACGTGACAAACCTGAATACCTAACCATTTTCGTGCTGACTCTCAGCCAACATTTAACACCAACGGATTTTCTGTCGCATTGCTTCGTAAGACGGACGCCCATATATACAAATGTGCAAAGGTGGGGATCGAACCCGTACTGCACCTATGTGTCTCCTCCAGTCGCGAGGCGCACGCGAATGCACTACGTCACCCGGCTTGACAAACTTGAAACAATAGAACAAGTAGTAGTATTAGTAGTAACTTATTAAAACATGAGCTATTTTTGAGTGGATTGAGTTACCACTTTGTCATTATATATTATATATATATATATATATATGTGTCGAGCCCGGTGGCGTGGTGGATTAAGTCTCCGTCTCGCAAGCGGAGAAGACACATAGGTGCGCGGGTTCGAGCCCCACCGTTGCACATTTGTATTTATGGGCCCCGTCTATGAAACAATGTGAAAAACAGTTCCGTGGACGTTGAATCTTAGCTGAGGGTTAGCCCGAAAACTTTATATATATATATATATATATATATATAGAGTTTCCCGTTCTTCAGCGTTTGTGCTGACGGTGGTGGTAATAATTCCATCACCGTCTGTAGCCCTATACTTCTTCTTTTAGCAGATGAGCGTCACGTCTTCAACTTCATTTTTGTCGTCGTAGTTGCGTTGTACTAGTAGTTATGGGTAGGTGGGTAGGTTTCATCTCATCTCTGCATTTGTGAAGAGATCATCACCATCCGGATGTCGGCCGTCTACCGGGACGACTGCGGGTGCTGTGGGGGGTACGACAGCTTCTCCTTAGAGAGATCCTTGCTGCTGTAGCTCACTGTTGCTCATCATGTGATTATGTCGGTGAAGATGATGATGTTTGTGATCTTCATCTTCATCATCACTATCATCGTCATCTGATGACGGGGACGAGGTTGGCGGTGAGAGTGTGTGCCTCGTATGGACGATGGGTGCCAGCCAGTCTTACAGAGCATCATGATAATCTTGACGATGGAGTGATAATGCTGATAATGATAGTCATAATCATGAACATGATGGTGACGATTTTATGAGTGTGGTTATGTATGGATGTAGATAGATACATGTCGTGCATCTGTCTGTCTGTCTGGCTCGCTAGTTAGATAGCTAGCGGAGTGTGTGGGTAGCTGAGTTGGGTTGGGTGGTTGGTTTTGGGGCTCTTGTATGTATTGCTAGTATAACTATTATTGCTATTTGTACTATATATACTAGTAGTTCTATTAATACTACGATTACTACCATAACTTCCACCACCACCACCACTACTACTACTACTACTACTACGACTACCATAACTTGCATACTACTGCTACCATAACTTCCACCACCACCACCACCACTGCTACTACGACTATTTGAACGTGCATGCACATGCAGATGCAAATAGATGAGATGGTATGTATGCAAGCAAAGACGTACGAGGAGAATGGAGAGGCGGGCTCAAGCCAGCAAGCGGGCCACTTCATGATTTCAACACCACAGGCGTAGGCGCTCCGTCGGCGGACCGGCGGGCCGGCGCGCGCCAGACCGTAGCGATACCCCTCCCCCCCCCCCCCCCCCCGCTGTAAGTCCCACTAACGGCCGACTCGATCCAGGCCATCCAGGACTAGACCCACCCCACCCTGCCGAGAGGCATTGCCGGCAGCCAGGCAGGCAGGCGAGGGAGCAAGCGAACTAGTAAGCGACTTTGCTGCCGACTCCGACTCCGATCGTGGGAGCTTGTCGTCTGTGCCCTCCCTCTCTAAATATCTCTTTTTCACCCCCATCATCTCCCCTCATCTTACTCCCGACTCGCTCAAGATGAGCTGAGGATGATGACGACGACAACGACGACGACGACGACAATAACAACAACAACAATGCCGACGGTGACGGCGACAGTGAAGAAGGAGAAGCAGCAGCAGCAGGAAACTGCTTGCGGAGAGGGGGGCTGATTCACGATCCGCCTCCCTAGGGGGTAGATCCCGTCGCACGTCCCACCTTAGTCTACTGCCCGTCCGTCCGTCGGTCCTGTCATTCCGTGCCTCGCAACTTGAGCCCCTCGAACGTTGCAGCTCTCCAAAGTTTTCCAAAGTGAGATAGCCCTGAAGTACGGCCCAACGCAATGGATTGAATGATGGTGCCCCTGTCCCGCCTTGGCCCGAGGGGAAAGGGCAAGTGCTGGGGCGACGGTGGGGTGTTAAACACAGACGATGGCCAGAGAAGGAAGATGGTGATAATGATGATGATGGTGATGATGATGGTGATGATGAGGGTAATGGGAGGGCTTAGGATGTTCACATTGGCCGACTCGCTGCTGAACGAGCCCGCAGCGAAGACTAGCAAAGCGGCAGCCTGCGAAAACGATGAGATGAGATAGGTTAAAATGCGGCCGGCCGCTGGGGCAAGGAAATGGTCGAAACTTGTACATTTCAGTGGGAACTTGCCGAACTTAGCAAGGCAAACTTGATCCGTTTCAAGCGGTACTTAGTTAGCGACGGGGAGCCGTTTGAAGTAACACTAGTTTGTTGTAGAGCTGTTGTCGTTGCTGTTGATGTTGTTGTTGTTGTTATTACTGCTGTCGCTGCTGCTGTGATTGTTATTGCTTTTGCTGTTATTTGTTGTTGTTGTTGTTGTTGTTGATGTTGTGTTGTTGTTATTGTTGTTGTTGTTGTTGTTGTTGTGCATCAGTTCCAAACGGTACAAACTGCAAATGATGAAATCGTATTTAAATGGCCATACATGTTGTTTTTTAAAGGTAATACTAATTTCATGATTTTTATTTTATACATTATATATATATATATATTTCCGCATTTTGTCCTATATGAAAAAATTATTTTTGTTCGGCAAGCTGTACTCAACCTTAAAGTTTGTTGGACGAATTCTGAGATATATATATATATATATATATATCACGAAGACAATTACCTTAACCGGCGTGCATGGTGACAACCACGTGTTCGTTTCGTTTAGGTTAGGCCAAGACCACCACTGTTTTAAGCTGGCATGAAAGGCTTACTATCACTTGTTGATCACACGTCTGACCTCGGTGAAGCCTGAGATCAGAGAGAGAGAAATACCTGTCAGAGGAAGATGACACATCGACGAGTGTGTAGTTTTTGATTAGGGATTCTGCTGTCACGGGTGCCGTTGGTGCCTGTGTGGATTGTTTTTTTGTTGTTTATTTTAATTTAATTTAAATATTATTAGAATTTTCTTAACTCTCCTTAGTTTCTCATGGAATCCAACTGGCATCAAATGGAGTGGCTATTGATACCAGAAAGTCTGCCCGATCTCTGGGCGTGACCATCGACAAAGCCCTCACCGGCAATGAGCACATTGAGAAGGTGACCGCCAAGGCAGAAAAAAAATCGTCAACAGCCTGGCCAAATTCCTGCCGAGAACACGAGGAGCGGCGGAGGGCAAAAGGAGGCTTCTTGCCTCCGTGGCAGAGTCGGCCGTGCTTTACGCTGCTCCTACATATGCGCCCGCGCGCGATGAAGCTAAAGAAGAAACGGAAGAAACTTCTAAAAGCGCAGCGAAAGCTGCCGCTCAGAATCGCCAGTGCATACAGCACGGTTGAGACGATGGCAGCCATCGCGATAGCCAGACTCCTTTCATGGCCTTGGCTGATTGAGGAGCAGATCCGGCGGAGGCGAGAACGGCAGAAGAAGGCGGCAGCCAGGAAGCGAACGCTCGAAGAGTGGCAACAAGAATGGAGTCGAACGCCATCGAAGGCACCAGGAGCGTGGACCCGCCGGGTTCTTCCGGATCTCAAGAAATGGTATAACGGAGAACACGGACGTGTCACCTATCACCAGACGCTTTGGCGCCGGGGTTAGCAGTCGCGAAGACACGGATAGCATAGAAGAACCTTGATTTTTCATTGATGTAAAGCGCAAGCGGTTTCCTTGAAAAATGGTTGTAACATATTTATCAATAAAAAAGTAGTAGATGTTTTTACTTGACAACGCTCCTGAGGCAGTCCAGGGCAGCTAAGATAAGGACTTTACCATTCACCCCTCCCCCCTCAATTGTTTGAAGTATTGCTTGCGCAGTTTCCAGTTAGGTGTGGGGATGAGAACATAACTGGCTTTTAGTGGGTTGGAGCCCCACACTACCGGCCCACATTTGCAGCTGAGCTTTCCTGCCGTGGCGTCCGTGTGTGCAAACCGCATTTTCCAGTTAGTTCCCTAATAAACAATGTAGTAGTGGTAGTAGCAGTAGTAGTTACTAATTAGTCTAATTTCTTTTAGTCGCGTATTCAGTAACTTCTCTCTTAATTGTTAGCTACTTATTACTTGACATATTTTGTAACGGTTACTTATTCTTCGAGGATAAACATCATTAATCACACATGCAAACACATACAAAGCGTGTACAGACGTGAACGTGTCTGTGAATGTGTCAACACTGCAGTCTCAAGGAATAGTCATGCTGTGAGTTTCGCTCTGAGTTCTGTTCGAAAAGTTAAAGCGACTCTGCATGCTTTGCGGGCTCAACAGCGGCGGTGTCCTCGACTAATAGTAGACTAACCACTCTATGTCAAGAGAGCGACAGAGAGAGAGGCAAAATTATAGGGAGAAAAACTGGTTAGTTGACGCACAGTGAACTGTTGACAAACTTGTTCGTCTTCAACTTCACGCTACTCATTTGGTTTGGCACTCCATGACAGAAGCAGAACAAGCGATTAAGTTGTTCTTGCTCTTGTTGTTGTTGTTGTTGTTGCTGCTGCTGGTTTAGAAGGAAGCGAGCGGGATTCGATAGCCGACTAAAGCGTTACTTAATACTCTATTGCGGACAGCGTCTCTCAATTGCTGTTGTTTTTGTTGTTATTGTTGTTGTTATTGTTGCTCGGCTTGTAGGCAACTCACTATTGTCGCCGTCATCATAAATCAGACGGCTTTAACTTGTTGGTGATCGATCCTGCCTATCGGGAAATCAGTCGCACATGTCGTCCAAGAAAGATGCGAGTATTCCGACACGTTCACTGTTGCCTGTAAACAGAGATCGTTGAAATGGAGGTATTCAGCTTGCACCTACGCGAATAGTTTTAATGACGACTTATGAGCATTCGGTCGGTGCTTCATTGGAACGCCGTCTGCACCACTTAGTTCCTCTCGCAAGAATCAGTCGCCGTTTGTTTAGAAATCCCAATCGTGATCAATTTTTATAGAAAATATTGTGATGATTTATTAATCATTTACAATACGTTTGCACACTCGGCAGTGCTCGCCTTAATAAAAATGGTGGTAAAAAGGTGTCACGTGAAGTTAAGAGTCAGTTGTCCGTGTCCTTGCTTGATGGTAGCCCCCGCTCTTATGGACCCGGTGCGAGCGGTATATCCTCAAGGTTCCTTGCAAAGTTAAAACGGTGAGATCCATAAGATTCCTCTTCGTGACGCCGAGCCCCAAGAGCGTCCTCGCAGATTCGGAGTCCCATACACCACTCATAGAGAGAGTGATGGATCTGAATCTGCGAGGTTTTTGCGGGTCGGGGAGCGCCGCTCTTAGGAACTCGACGTCATATTTGGCGATCTTGTCTTGCCGTGCTTTTGCCAGGTCCCGGTTCGGGCCGCAAACCTCGGCATCTAAAACCCAGACCTCGGTAGGTGTTGTTATTACGAGTAGGTGTTATTACGGTAGGTGTTGTTATTATATATATATATATATATATATATATATATATATATATATTGCGACGTATACACACGCATTATTGATAATTTATCTGAATGTTATGAAAGCGGTGTAATGGGGTATATATATATTGAGAGAGGGAGAGAGCGAGAAAGAGAGGACCAGAGTGATATTTGCCTTAGTTTGTTGGCAACGTCAAATATAGGTGGCATTCGATTCGTATTGCAGAACGCCGCCACTGAGTCTGTCCACTGTCCGTCTCAGCCAGTCAATAAGCAAACACAAAGACAATACTCACGCATACACTTTCATATATATATCTGTATATATATATATATACAACAACACATACGTAGGTAGGCAACGAACGTTCCCACACACGGGCACGTGTATACTGGCATATAGGGAGCAACGCATGTACGGTCATATCCAGATCTTGCACACACAAGCGTTTTGTGTTGATCGTCATGTCAATGTTGTCATGCCAGCACCCCCCCACCCTCTACCCCTCAAGACTCCTGTATCTTGACCTCGAGACGCATCGCTCCTAGCTTTTTCCTACATCTTCTTTATCCTGTTTCTTCTTCTTCTTCTACTCCTTCGTCTTTGTTCCGTCTCGCGTTCTTTTCATCGGATCTGCTTTGTCACATAGCACTTGCATCCGACGTCCGTCGCCATAACGGCCAGCCAGGATACAGACAGGCTGGCAGTGATGGTGACGGGCGAACAGGCAGGCAGACAATCGCATTAAGCTGGTCTTGTCAGTTCCTGTTCCACACTGCGATGCAACAACAAGAACAACAACAACACGCTGCAACAACAACAACAACAACAGCAACAACAACAACAACAACAGAAACAACAACAGCAACAACAACAACAACAACAACAACAGCAACAACAACAACAACAACAACAACAGCAACAGCAACAACAACAACAACAACAACAACAACAACAACAGCAACAACAACAACAACAGCAACAACAACAACAACAGCAACAACAACAATAACAACAACAACAACAACAACAACAACAACAACAACAACAACAACAACAACAACAACACAACAACAACAGCAACAACAACAACAACAACAACAGCAACAGCAACAGCAACAACAGCAACAGCAACAACAACAACAACCACGTTCCGGTGCTTGCCGGCTGTCTGCACCGAGTATTCGGTATTCACTAGAGTAGGGTTGATGTTGGAAGAAGAACCGTATGATGATCGTTGGCATGATCGTTGTTGTGGTCGTGTCACTGTCGTGTCGGCGTGCCTCGTCGTCGTGATCCGAGGTGACAGCTGCTGCCGCTGCTGCAGCTAGCTCGAATCGCATACACCTTGACCTCTACCATTCGAGTGGAGACGCTTGTCGTCGTCGTCCTACCATTGTTTCTCTTCTTCTACATTGTTCTGCAGCGGTTGTTGTTGTTGCTGACGTCGCTACTGCGTTATTTGACTTGCCCTGACCCGCCGTAGACAAACAAGCACGTGACTAAAACAGATGAAAAGAAAGCGGTTGAAATGTAAGAGATTGCTAACCTTCCGTGCCTCCGTCTCGCCAGGATCACATGAACGGCGTCAGCAACATTCGCAGAAGCAGTTGTCGCAGTGCCACAGACCTTTATGTCTCCGGCTTTGCACACCTCTGAAAATCTCTAAACTTTACTCGTCGGCCGATCCCGTCATCCCTATATATCACTTTTCTCACCTCACTTACCCGCATTGCCTTATTACTGTTCAAGGTCTGTTGCCGCTGTCTCTAGCCTGTCCGTTTTTCATGTTCTCATGTATACTCCTCAGCTCCTGCCGTTCTGTGTGCGTTTTTCTTTTGCTAGATACGAAATTCTGTTATATCCAGTACGAGCTCTCGGAAGTTATATCCAGTACGAAGTAACGGAAGTAATGCTATGGTGTTGTGTTGAGCGCTACGCTTGCGGAGTATGATGACTTCCTCCAATACTCATTTGTATAAAGTCTGCGCTCAACCACTATATCTATACGCGGTGACATCCTTTCTACATTGTGGTGTTGTCTATGTCGTCACCCTTACGCTTAACTATATCAAAGGTATAACCACATTTAGAATGTTAGATGGCAACGATAATAATGTTGTTGACGTTCAATGACGCAATATCCGCGAAGGCGGAATATAGTTTGACTGGGTGGCATAGTTACATTTTCGGTCTTCATATACTCGTATATATATATATAGGCCGCGGCTCTCAAGCCACGTTTTTCTTGTGGAGGAGGTATTAAATGCAGTTACGCACTATCTAGCAGTGTGAGACTCGACCTCAAGGGTTGGATGTTACTCTGTTGAGACTCATACCCACTAAACGCACCTCCCCCTTAAGCTTCACTCTCTGATAACCCAGATCGTCACCGCATTTCTCCACGGCTGGTCTCTGATTGAAACCGTATCTGTCAATCTTTGCACTTTTCGTATTTCGTCTGAAGGACCTCGTTTGCCGTAGCGGTTTCCAGTTTTCAGGCCTGCTCACTAGAGTCTCACGCCCGAGGTGGATCGCTGACCTCGTGGTGTAAGACTCCCTTCCTGAGCCATTTCTCTGGGACGTGTTTGCTTGCCCTTAACCGCGCTACTTCCCAGGCCGAGCAGTGTATGACTTAAAGATTCCTCACATGCCTCTTGGTAGAACACGAACATATTGCTGACGGAGCCTTTTCAATTCGGACCAAGTACGAGTTGAAGTTCCTATGCTCTGTGAGGATCTGGGTGGGGTGATAGGTAAGGTCGCTCCCTGGCCTCCCAATCCATGCCTTAATATCTGGCAGCAATACGCGCGGGGATGCTCCAGGACCCCCGGGGGGATGGCGTCCAACTCAGTCTGCCATGCCTCAATTGTGACATTCCTCTCCTTGTCTTTTTCCGTCTGCGAGGGAGCACCTAGGTCCGATAATCGCTTTCTTTTGAGTGCTTTAAGATCGCTTTCCTCGTCTTGAGAGTCGCCTTACCCAAGCTGTCGCTCCGAATAATGCCATTGACATTAATATCTTCAAACGTCATTAGCAGTGGCCTCGTGCGGGCCCTGGGCCCATGGATGTTGGGCAGGATCTTGGTTGTTACACACTCTGCCCTGCTTTTGTCGTTGCCTTTTTATATGGCTTAGGCAATTTCGGGCTTAGGCAATTTTCTCTTTTTCGGGGACAGTCTAAGTCCCGCTACATTCATCCACTCTGACGTCAGGTGAACAGCTTTGTTCATATTTAGTTCAAGCTCGCCGTCAGTTTTAGCTATCGCCAGGTCGTCGGCATATGCCACTGTGTCTACTCCTTGGGGGAGGCCTCTCAGACAATGGACGTCGTCGTAAGCAAAGTTTCAGAGAGGTGGGCCAAGCATAGATCCCGGCAAGACCCCGGCTGTCATTTTGAAACTGACCTGACCGTTGACAACTGCTAGTGTCTTGAGGTAGACGGAAATATTTTTTACCAGATACGAGGGGACCTTTTTCGTATCAGTGTGTCCATAATGGTCTTCCATAGTAAACTATTGAAAGCGTTCTCAACGTCTAGGAGGAGCTGCCTTGCCTGTATGGTGGAGCTGCGTAGCAAATACGGCTTACTTAATACGCGATGTATTGCAGTTAAAACGGATCGGTTTTCACGTAAGCCGTATTGTGGGTCCCATAGTAGGCCGCGTTCCTTAGCAAAGGGTCTGAGTCGTTCCTGAATTATGGCCTCGTATCCTTTTGCTAGGAATGAGAACGACTTCGGCTTGCTTCCACGATAGCAGAGAAACGCCGGTTTTGCTGTCGGCTATGGCTTGCTTGAGTGAGCCCAGTTTCTCCTATACTCTAGCAGTGCCTGAGCTGATCGGAGGTTTTGAATCCTCAACCGTGTATTATAGTGCAGTGATGGTCACTGAGGTTTTCCTCGTCCACCAGAGTCTTTCAGCTTATAACTTTTGATGCCAGGATGTCGTTGCATCACGTGGTATTCACGTGCGATTCGCTGCTGTGGCGGTATAGCGTGGTTTCTATTCCATCGTCTAATACTTTGAGATCGAATGATGCCACCCATTCTAGCAGACTCCTGCTTGTTCTATCGGGTCGAGGTGAGCCCAGATTTCTGACGCTGGGATAAAATTCCCTGTTATTAGAATTCCATTTCCGGGCTTTGTGTCGCGTATCGATTCCGCGAGGTCATCTAGGAATTGCTCGAAATTCTCGTGCAAGCAGTTGGGACTGATGTAGGCAGAATAGACACTGCCGACCACCTTTACGCCAATCCAGCAGAACTCATTTCCGTGTTCTCTCTCAAGAACAACCTGTACAGTTTGTTTAGTAATAGCGCTGTGTTCAGCATTGGATCCTTGTCGCACGTCTCTGATTCTTCGGTTTTCCTTCTGTTGGGTTCGCTGTGGGCCATCACATCAAATTTTCTTCACCATGCTATTTCTTCTATCATATCATGGATCGGCCTGCTCTTGTTGCAGTTGGCCTGAATTATACTAATTTCACCTATTATTTTTTTGCGAAAGAGTCTCGCTGGGTTAGGCCTCGAGCCGCGCCCTTGGGCCCCTGTGTCCTCTGTTCGTAGGGTCCCTTTGGGATAACGTGGTAACGGCTTGCTGCTTGGTCTTGTCTCCTCGTTCCATTAATTAGTATATACATTTCCTGTCTTTTACGTACGTTACATACGTCGTTACCAAACATTCTATACGTTTTTAGTTGGCCTCGGTATGGGCAAAAGTGGATGCCTTCTGGTCATGCTGATGGGTCTAACAGAGCATTGCATTTATTGGTGACTACTTGTACATGAAAACTATTGTAATATGCTTGGTTCATGGCAAAAAGTTTGGTTACCTTCATTTCTGTTTCGGTTCCGATAATTCGAGAGACGTGTTCTTTGAGCACGTCTGCTAAATGTGACAACTGTAAAGGATTTACTTTTAAAGCGCTTTTTTCGTGGACGTTCAGGCACGTTATGCGCCTCTACCGCTTTCAACTGTGTCATCTTGTTAGTACCCATCGTCACCTACACTACACGTCCTTTCCCTTTTCCAGCTGTGTGCCATGGATGTTGGCGTCGTCTATGTTCTTCGTTGGGTGTTGTGCTGTCATGTTGTGCTGTTAGTGCTGAAATGAAGAAAATAAAAAAGAAAGTGCTGAAATTCCTCGGTCTACGTTGGCATATGTTGCTGTTGTCGATGCTGTGGCTTGGTAGCTGCTTGCTGGCGTAATCGAAGATCAGCTGATTTTGGTACAAGGCTGCTGCTACCTAAGATCTTTTTAGAAAGATGGTCAATTTATTTCTTCAATGTTTGTAGCTCTGCTGTGCAGTTGCAGGATGTCTTGCCTGCTTCCTCCGACGGTCACGATCTTCTTCAGCAGCATTCTACGGGCTTCGCTTCTTGATACGGTGACTGAGCACTGCCAGCTACCTCTGTTCCTAGTGGCCCTGGGAGCTTTCGTGCGAATCCATGTAGACTTGGATTTTAACCATCTTGCGGATGTCCTGTTCTATGGACTGTGCCGTGAGTAGCGGGCTGAATCCACGAAGGACAGCAGTTGCTGCAGGGCCGCTGTACTGCCTGGTGTCGACCTCTCCGCCCGTCGTTTGTCTGAGAACGTCTGCAAAGGTTGTGCTGCTGCCAGGGCTTTGCCCTTCAACTCTTAGAATGATGTTCCCTCCCTTATTAGTAATGACCGACTCTATTTTAATCCCGGTGCTCGCTATGTTGACCAGTGGGCGCATCTTTTCAATCATTTCTTCTGAAGAAAAGCCCTCGACAGGTCTGATCCTAACAGAAATGTATTCCTTGTGCATTCTCCGCAAAGTTGGCTCGACATCGTGTTGGCGCGGCACCCGTCTTTCTTGGGTGATGTCAACTCTACACCCTATCTTTCTGCAGCATGCCTCTACTGCATTTCTCATAGTGGGCCCTGCATTTCTTATAATGTACAAATCCATTGGGTTCTGGGAGCCAGTGCTGTGTCCTTTTTCTAGCGTCTTCTGAAGAGCTGCTAGGAAACCAAGTGGCGTTTCCTTCCAGGCATCCACCGCAAGGGCTCCTCCTCAGGTTCGGTTTTATCTGGGCTTTCTAGCTTAAGTTGAGCGCTATTTCTAAAGATTGTGACTCCTCCTGACCGTAAAGAGGTCACTTTTTCCGCTATTCGGAATTGTCCTTATACTTTCTTGTGCAGTTTCCGCTATTCGGAATTGTCCTTATAGTTTCTTGAGGTGTTCTGTAGGGTTCGTTTTTCTTGGAGGACCTCCTCACGGCCTTAGTCCTGCTGGTCGTGCGGGCTCGGCCGCTCTTTGCTGGTGTGGTCGCCATCAGCCTCTTTCGATGTCCCCTTGCGCTTGCCGCGTCTCTGTGCTGACCGTCGCCCTCAGTGTCGATATCGCGCTCCGAGTCAGCATCTGTATCCGTGGCAGGTCCGACCTCTGCCAACTTGGCGGCCTTATTTTTGGCTGCCTCCGCCTGGTGTCCCCGTTCAGGAAGCTCTCCATCCGGGAACTCGCTTGGACCCCTAAACGGGTCTATAATATTTTTTTTTCTGAAGGTACGTTGCTAAGTCCCAGCAACAGTATGTTGCTTATTTTTATTATTGTCGCTGTTTATATTGCTTACTAATGCTACCACAAACACTTTAATATACGTTAGTACCTGTAATTAAAATGATACCATTAATTGTTGGTATTATTGTTGCCGCTGCTGCCGCTGCGGTTGCTGTCGCTAAATTACAAAAAACAGAAAGACGGTCCTTGCAAGTGAAAACAGATAAAGAATATTTAAAACGAAAAAAAACTCGGTGTATGTAGACGTACGTTTACTTAATTAATTATTAAAGTGACTTTACTTGCCTGTTGTCGCGCGAGTCTTTGCATGCGGTTGCGTACCATTGCAAACTAGTGCCTAAAGCTATAAATTCGAAGACTAAGTGTTAGGCAAAGTATTATAGTTGAACATTAAGGTGGGTAAGCAGACTTGCCCAGGTCACAAGTCAGTCAGTCACCACTCGCCGCAAGGGACCGCTGTACAACACGCCAATAAGTCCGCGGCGTCAACACAGATTAGTGGGAAAACGTTTTATTTTGCTATCGGTACGCGGCCGCTGCCAACACAGCTAGTGGTCATAGCAGTTGAAATTGGCGTAGTGTTAGTAGAAATTGAATTACCAGAAATGACAGTAGAATCTGACAGGCAGTTTGCTATTCTCTCTGTCTGTGTTCCCTAGCCAAATTGTTGGGTATATATTTAGACCAAGTGTTTTACTATCTACGAGTCCTTAGTTATATATTGCGTTTGCACATGGCTAGGCTAATCAAAAACCTTAGAGCGGGTGCGGCATTACCATACATACTAATACATGTTGTCTCATTGAAATTCAAGAGAACAATGTACTATGCATTTAGATGCTCACAACTAAAATATGGAATCCTTCGTTACGGGGCTACCTTCCAATCCAAACTTGGGCCCATAATCATCCTACAAAAAAGATGTATTAGAAATGTTCTTAATATAGACTGAAAAGAAAGTGCCCAACATATACAGAAAAAAATACTCTGCACCGAGCAAGATGGTTTAGTGGCAAAGCCTTTGCCTTGCATTCGGGAGGACTGGGCTCGAAACCCAGACCGGCCACTCTTAAATTGGTTTGCATAGTTTCCAATTTAGACAAGGTAAATGCCGCATTGAATAAAAAATTAGCCATGCCATGATTAAACCGTACACGGGCGTTAGCTTTACGGATAATCTAAAAAAAAATTGGTATATATATACATTTTTTTTCGCATCATCTACAAACAGTAATATTATGGCCCACTCTTGGATCCAGCCGTACCTCCCCGCAATGCCGGCCTCGTTAATTATCTTTAAATTCACAAATGTAGCATATTGGCAACTCTTCGGCTCGACGGCGTATCCCAAGTTACCTCGAGCCGCTCCTCAATTGCTGAGCGAATTGATTTTCCTCTCCAGAATCCATGTTACTCCACCAACCAAGAAATACCCCAGTCTCCTCGGTATTATTTCTGACAATATATTGTACGGACGGCTTTTTATTGTTATTCCCCTCAAACATTTGCTTCCGTTTCTACTTCATTTTCTGCAGAAACGACTATTACGACTGCAGTCGCTTTCCTATAGAAGAATCTAAGTGTTTAAGGATTCACTGAGTACGGCTTACCAGCACGGTGAGAGAACCAGGGTATATTTCATGTGCTAATTTATTATCAAATCCTTCTCGTGCGCTTTCCCCCGTGGTACTCTGTTGATTGCTTCGATCAACTCTCCGTGAGATCACTCATTATTTAAACCCTCGCCTCCTCCGTCGTCTGATCCCACGGGCCTTTATATTTAAGCAGCGCTTTCGGGGTTGTGCCTAACCCGGCCGATATCCTTCAGAAATGCTCAATGAGCCAGCGCGTCGCTACCGAACATTATCTCCTCCCCGTCCGCCTCAGCCATGTATGTGGGCGTTCGTCAGCCTCCTTTATTGCTGCCCACTCTTATTTTCCAGCAATGTGGCTTCTATTCCCTAAACGATGTTTTAACTAACTGTTTTATGATAAAATAGGCTTGGTTAAACCAACGGCAACGGTCTTTACGTATTCTTCTATCAATTTACTAGCTTGTTTAGCCGCCCTGCACCGCTCGTTAAAGCAAAGCGTTTTGCTTCTTTTATGCGGTGGTAACATCGCAGATCTTAATAAGCCCACGTTGTAACAATCTACCTGGATTGTGTACCTGGCACCAGGAGTTTTCTGATAAATCTCTGTTAAAGGCCTTGTAGGAGGAGGATCTTAGAGGAGAGGTTAAGTCTCCTCCCTGAGCCTTCCGTACTCAATTGCTCTTAAATATTTCCCCTTCTTTTCATCTACATACCCATCAGTATGTATTTTCTGAGGCCAGTGTCTTCCTGCAAAGAAGTGTCAATTTCACGCTTCCTCGCTCTATTTTGGTGCAAAGAGGTTAATAACTGAAGTCTCAAAATAGCATTCGAATGTGCTCACATTTACCCTGCTGACTGCCCAGCAGCCGATCTCATCCAGTAAGTCTAGCGAGGCCACCGTTCTTTCCGAACCAGTCCTGTCTAATCTCACAATGTTCGGTATGGCGTCCTAAATGGCCAAAGCCGTCTGGATGACATCGCCATATTTGTCGCAATAACTTGTTTTACTATATCCTCCACTCTGAGCAGCGGTACCTGCTAGTCACTCAAATTACACCCGGTGTTCTTAAGAGGGGCTCTTGTCTCTGCTGGATAATTTTGTGGTTCAGGTCCTTGAGGTTTGCGTGTCGCCTCGTTGCATTGACACTATTTTTACAGCAGAGTACCAAGTGCGCCTTAAGAAGTCGTCAGAAGCATGACCGTGGGTCATGGATGTGGGGAGTGATATCACGGGGCATCCAAACGCTTCTGAATGATGTTTTAGGAAAATTTTTAAAACAATTCCATGCGCTTCAGTTTATGTGGACATGAACCCCAAATTACTTCTTGTCCTCAAACACACAAATGGCATCAGGCCGTGGCTTTGCAATCCTTGCTCGGGTCCTGCGTATAATCACACATTTTGCATCTCTGTTTAGGCGGTTGTTGTCGTCGTCGCCATACTATTTTTATTTTTGTCATTTCACGCATGAAACCACAGTCGGTCAATATGAGAAAATAAGCGGTGGTTTGGTATCTTGAGGGTAAGGAAAGCACTGCATTTTCAATTTTGTGCTATACGGGCGAACTCACATGCGTAGGCACGGTTGACAGTGACTAACAAAGGAAAAAATAATGCTCATAGTTCAGACATGCACACATGTTGTACGACAAAGTCACTCAAATGTGTATACATGTATATACAATATATCTAGCAGCAGTAGTAAGATTGTTTGTTATTCAGTATCTTTAAAGGTGGATGTGTGTATCATGAAATTGTATGTTGCTGTGGGCATTTATCGAGCTCTTCGGCGGTTGTTTCCGTCCGTTGGGAATTGTTTGTTCAAAAAGGCACATTGGGGCGCTGGGGCGTACCCGACCCCCGTTGCGGGTTGTCACATAATCCGTTTATTGCCCTGCCTAAGGTCCGTCTTCTGTGGTCTCTCTCTCTCTCTCTCTCTCTCTCTCTCTATATATATATATATATATATATATATATATATATATATATATATATATATGTATATATCATTCTCCCTCTTTCTACTGCTACATTTTGCCCTCTGCTAATTCCTTTTCCTGCACTGGCTGATTCGGCCACTGAAGAATTGTTCGTCAATTCGCCGATGCAGCGATGCGGCCGTCAGCCTGTCGGTTCCTGACCACCACGGCCGGTCGAACTTTCCCATCTTCTTCCCGATTTGTTCCCACAACGTTCGCTGTGTCGACGCCAGCCGTCAATCAATCAGCTGCTAGAAGGGACCGTCGCTTCGGCTTCGTATAAGAGCGCCCACCACAAACGTCTTCTACGGTTAGGTCTATGGCTGTGGTCGTGCGAGCTCAGCAAATCCCGGGACCCGTGACTGCCGTAATAATGGCCGCAATGTCGGGTCTCCAAAAGCCGCGCAAAAATCTCGCCATTGCGTTCCGATCACACGTCATATTGACTATGAAACGTTACTATAAGGGTAGTGGGAAAGATGATATTCATCTTTCCCACTGCCCTTTCATTCATAGAGAGAGAGAGACATTACTAAATATTATATGTATGGACGGCTGGGCAACTATATTGATTTATATTTATTAAACAATAACTAGTTATATTATAGAATTTTTTTTTAAATAATATATATATATATATATATATATATATATTTTTTTTTTTTTTAGTTTGTAGTAATTAGTCTACAGGTTTTATTATAATTTAGAAGAATACATATAATTCTTCACGGCGTTGCTGCTCTATATACTACTCTAAATACTAGTTATATTGATATATAGATAAATTAGTAAGTATACACACAGCTAGATACGTTTAGCTCATGCGTGCATATCGTTGCCGGGCGAGCGAATTGATGACATGCGTGCAGCCAGCCAGTCATGCAAAAGCTTCGGACTTCAGATATTTCAGTAGAGGCCGAAACTGTTCGCTGTCATCCGCAGACTGCCTAATATCATCTACGCGACTAGAACTATTCGAGTAGATCGTCGAACCTCAAGGTGCAGCACAAACTACAGTGTTGGATATATATATATATATATGAAATTTGTATTTAACAAATCAATAGTCTAAAAAAAAACTGTCTACAAAAATATTTTAATACAAATATGACCGGTCCAGTAACAATAAACACTGAGCTGAGGGAATAGCGTTAACATTAAACATTAATTTGCACGGTACTTGACCGAAAATAAAGCATACTGTTCTAGTTTTACCTTTTCATTATTTATTACTCAAAAGGCTCGTACAGTACAGACTCAGGGTTCTCTTAAGAATATATTGAGTAAGCCGTAACATAGTGGTTCAGTGGTTGTCTGTCAGTTTGATGACGTTTGGTGTTTTTTTGTTGTTTTTCATAGCCGTATTTTGACTAACCTGTGTTAAAATGTATATTTTTTTTAAAAGTGCGAACACGTACCATTTCGTTTCACTGCCTCTCACAGTCTGAAAACTACCGGAAGCACTTAATGAAATAATAATAATAATAATAATAATAATAATAATAATAATAATAATAATAAGAAAACCTGAAAACTGCCTTTGCAGTCGTTGGGCTTTGCAATTATTCCTTCATTAGAGGCGTCTAATAAAGCGTGGCAGCTTTTGCTCGCCCAGTTGAAATGGCAGCAACAAAAGTTGCTTAAAGTAGCCAGTCTCGTATCTATCCTCCACTAACTCCCTTCGCTGTTGAGCTTTTGATAAACCTAGCTATGCCTTTGCGTGCCAATCCTATGGTGCCTCGATGGCCATAGGCATTACGTAGTATGTATTCTTCGGCTATCTCGGAGTATTTTCGTTGATTTTCTTCTATTTGGGTAATTTCCTTGCGCCTACAGAAGTATGCCTACGCCGTCTGGTGGTTTCTGGTCTCAGGTTTTCTTATTATTATTATTTATTAAATGTTACAATTGTGAGGTGTGAACGTGTACTCCTTGTCTTCTCCTAACTCCTAAATATTATTCCATGGAACCGACAATACAGCCGGCGTTTCCTCGGCAAGCGACAGCAGTTGCCGTAGAAACTCGCCTTCTTCTTCTTCTTCTTCTTCTTCTTCTTCTTCTTCTTCTTCTGCTTCTTCTTCTTCTTCTTCTTCTTATTATTATTATTATTATTATTATTATTATTATTATTATTATTATTATTATTATTATTATTATTATTATTATTATTATTATTATTACTATTATTATTATTACTATTTCATTAAGTGCTTCCGGTAGTTTTCATCCACTCATATCGCGAATCATAGAAACAACGTTGCCCCTACAGACGGTAAGTGGCGGCAAGCCATCCGCCTCATTTGCACGTCCACATATCGCACAAGAAAAAAGTTCGCAGGTAGGGATCTAGCATGGTGTGCCACAAAATAACGTGCGACATATCGTAGAGGAAAGGCTATCCGAAATATTGCTCGCTATTTTCATGGTCTTGTCTGGGTCTAGCATGTGTTGTCTTAGGTGTTCCTCTAATGTGTTCAATTGGACAGTTACCCTCAGTGCCTACTCTGCCCTTCATTTTCTCATTCTTGAAATCTCAGGTCCTATATTTATATCAAGATTATGCTGTGAGATGTGACAAATATGAACAGTTTTGGTTATTGATGGTACTATTACTGCTGCGGCGTTTCTCTTCATTACGGGCACCGCGGGCAGCTTTCTCCTGCTACGGTGTTTGTTATAGTTGTTGTTGTGGTTTTTGTTGTTGTTGTTGTTGTTGTTGTTGTTGTGGCTGTGGTTGTTGTTGTTATTGATGTTGTTGCTGTTGTTGTTGTTGTAATTATTCCTACTTGTAATTGTTGGTGGGTCCGCTGGTTTGTCTGTTGCAAAGTGACAGCGGTGCTGGGGGTTCGTCGGCCAATGAAGCGCATTGCAGCCGCACGTAGAACGTAACTCGCAATCTGTATCGGGCAGACAGTCCGACGAAAACGCGTTAACGCGCAACAAGTAACGAGTAGATTAATGCGTGCGTGCGTGCCTGCTTGAGTGAATAAGTGCGAATGCATTTGACACAATGAAATAGAATTGGAATGATGATAAATTACAGAAACACCGACGGTTTGAATTCGTTTCGTGAATGTGGGATAATGCGAACTTGGTGGTAAGTGTTTTGGTGTGGTGGCGGCAGCGATAGCAACAAACAGCGACAATAATAATGACGATCGGAATGCAGCAATAACGACAGGAACACCAACAACAAAAACAACAGCAACAACAACAACAACAACAACAGAGGTAAAGTAGGATATCCAAAGCACTACAGTCGCTCGGGTGGCGGCGTTATGAAGCCGTAGCGCATCTCGACGTGTTTCAATATTAGCTTGGCTCGGACGCTCGATTCTGCTCATCTGATTGTCTATCTATCTATCTATCTGACTGTCTGTCTATCTGTGCAGCGAGGCGGTACTCAATTCTGCGCGATTTCTATTTGCCGATTCGTAGTGTGTGTGCAGGACGACGCTTGCGGATTCGTTGACTATGTAGGTAGGAGGTATGTCTCGTTGTCGCCGTTCTTCACCCTGTTGCCGGCCTCCATAGGGCTGGAGAAGATCACGGCGACAGAGGATATGGTGATGACAACAGCAACAACAACAACAACAATAATACCAGCAAAAACAACAGCAGCACCAGCAACAACAACAGCAGCAGCAACTGCTGCATACAACAGCAACAAGAACGACAACAGAAGCAACAACGACAACACGAACAGCTGCAACAACGGAAACGATAAAAATAACAAAAAGCATTGACGGCAACGACCGTATCATTTGACGGAAGTTGTAACAGAGAAGTAGTGGCTACAACAACAACAACAACAATACAAACGGCAGCAACTTCTGCTGTTGGAACTATTTATAGTACAATCGCTCTAGTTGAGTAGTCTAGTAAGCAACCAACGATAACGCATACATCATTGTCCAAGAAAATTATATGTATATATATATATATATATGCATATATATATATATATATATATATATATTTATATGCATATATATATATATATTTTTTTTTTATGGGACCGTCTTTTCCGGACGGCAAATTTATTTAAGTTCAATAACTCTTCATTGAGCTTGAAACTTTCATTATTACATAAATTCAAACAAATATAACTTTTTAGGTAGTTTTGCAGAAAAGGCTATCGCCCGTGTCTAATAATATATATATATATATATATATATATATATATATATATATATATATATATATATATATATATAGATACTCTCGTTTGCTCCGAGATCGACGGTGATGCGATTGAGACAAATTGATTTTGTAGTGACCCTGATGGTATCCTAAGGGCGAGACCGTCCTCTGACTCTAGTGCTCACGAAAGCTAAAACTTTTCTGACTCTCTTGATATGGTCCGTGGAACAAGTTCCTGGTGGTCGCAGGTCGCGATCAAAATTGATATGCTCTTGACGTTTTCAATCAGAAGGTCCAGCTGAACTTTATCGTGTTAGTCTTGCAAGTGCCTCTTTATGAACTCTAACTCGTGAAGGCAAGCTAACAGTCTTTTCAGCTAGGATCTCATGTGGGAGATTGTTGGCAGAGAGTAAAAGATGACTTAAGTCATTGCGAAACGGGTAAAATCGGTTACGTAGGGCATTATCCTCATTACCATAATTCTAAAAAAGGTTCGTAAGCGACTCCCTGAGCGGCTTCTTGTGCTGTTACACCTCCCCGATGCTTATGGCCATCGAGATCTTAAGCTATGCAGCTAAAGCCATGAAGCTGAGGCGCCATTTCTTAACTGTCAACTGTACGCTAGAGATAAAATGTACAACACATCAATAACAAAGGAGACAATACTAGAGACTGAGCGGCGCTCAACTTGCAAGTACACGTTACATTTTTGGCATATCAGACCTCAGTTCTCCCGTTCTTATTCGTTCACTTGCAACTGCGCACACCGTATCTTTAGAGTGCGCTCCAGATTGAGGTATGGGGCAAACACCGATACATTAACAGACATTTAATGGAGATTGTGAACAACGTAGAGCAAACCCTTGGGCTTTAGTAAAACGCAATAAACGCCTTAAGAAACTTTGCGTTTTGCACTCTAATTGACTGGGGTTTGCAGTGGCTTACTGCATACGAGCCGTCACCTCCGTACCCTATGACGAATTGAAAAAGACCTTTTGTCTGTAAATTTAATGGAGAAAATTGATCATGCAACAGTAAGCTTTTGAAGTATAATTCGTAAAACTGCTTACTGCTACATTATTATTGATATAATGCAAACGCATCTTTTTCTAAATGATTGTTTCTAGATTTCTCTTTAATTATACCGAATCGACTCTATCCCAAATAAGCAAAACAGCTTGCCAGTGGCGAAATCAGCTCTAACAACATGACGGATCTTTTAGCGTACAGCCCAGCTAGAATGCCTTTGAAAAAAACGGGTAAAATATCATTTAATTGCCTCACATGCTGTCTCTGTAGCCTTTAAAGCAGCAGGGACATGATATCCTTAACATTGGTAAAACAAAGACCGCCGATTCCTTTCCTTTACAAAATGTGCGCCGTGTTTATATATGTAAGAATCCTATCAGTACGAGATACCTGTAAGCCCTTCTGCTGATCACAGAAGTGGACGAGGAAAACAACCTGAATTCACAACCACATATAGGAACACATACAGATATATGTGTTCCTATATGTGCATGAGCAGTCATTCAGTATCACAGCGGCTCGTAACTGTATCCGTAAAGTAGACACGTTTCTACCCTTTCAAATGGATACTTGTATCACAATGTAGCTGTTGACTCTTGTTTTTTAGCTGGCTATTTAGGCGTTTTTTTTCTGTAATTTCCAAGCCTGTGTTCTCGCTTGCTCTGTCCCTCTTCTACTGAATCTCCTATATCATTCGTTATTTATCTACGGTTCTTCTAAATGTATGTACATACTGTTGACGTTGTTTAATGATACAAGTATTTTTATTTTATATTCACATCGTTCTTTGCTCTATTTCCCACCTGCTCCAACAGCGTGTCCAAATGTAGCTCGCCTTCTATATCCGTTAGACATCCGCGCAAAGCTATGCCGTAGGCTACATGGCATAGCCTATGGCATGGCTTCGCGCGTGCGCTACAAGATTTTGGACATTCGGTTCGGAATCAGTAGATTCATTTTGAAACCAAGTCGCTCGACAGTCACTCGTTGTTGGCTATCACTTTATGCATCTGTCAGTAGAGCTGATTTTTGAAACCACACGCAGCTATTGCACTTGTTGACGTGGATGCGGTGTTACTTCTCCCATTTTTCTCTGAGTTTCTGTCGTTCGTGTTTTTGCTGTACGTTGTTTTCTCATTCAGTTTAAGCTACTTTAATAGTGATAATAATAATAATAATAATAATAATAAGAGCAGAGAAATTTTAGACGAGCTAGTTTCCCGGAGAGACCGCGCCGTATTCTTAGCGGCACAAGATAACTTCAGTGGGGGTTGGCTTAAGGCCGTACCCTCGCCTCAGCTCGGCACCATGCTGGATCCCAACTCTTTCCGCATGATGTCAGCACTTAGAATCGGCGCTAGCGTTTTCTGCGAGCCGTTCAGTGCAAACTGTGCGGGGAGATGGTGGATTCCAGTGGCCTACACCTACTGAGTTGCCCGAAGAGCGCCGGTAGATCGTCCAGACATGCTGAACTAAACGGTGTGATCATAAGGTCCCTTGGGAAAGCCGGTATACCATCTACACTTGAACCGAGAGGGTTAGTGTCCGCTGGCGAAGAAAGACCTGATGGGGTGACCATTGCATTATGGTCTCATGGAAAGTCCCTAGCTTGGGATGCAACGGTTTCGTGCACAACCGCGGCTTCCTATTTACACCACAGCTCTGTTGAGCCGGGGTGGGTAGCAAAGCACGCGGACGCCAGAAAACGGTTTAAATATGCTGGACTGGAAACAAGATATATTTTTGTGCCTATTGCCATGGAGACACTAGGACCAATCAGCAAGGGAACCGAAGCATTTCTCAAAGATTTGAGTAAGCGAATTCAGGAGGTCACGAACGACCGAAGAGAGGGTCAATTCTTGAGGCAAGCGTTGTCCTTGGCCGTTTGCAGAGGAAACGCGGCATCTATTTTAGGCGCCATGGAGTGAACTAGATATTTAAAAAAAACTTTGCAATAATACGTTCAGACCTCTCAACTGTAACATCGTTTAACATGTAATAAATAATAATAATAATAATAATAATAATAATAATTATTATTATTATTATTATTATTATTATTATTATTATTATTATTATTATTATTATTATTATTATTATTAATTCGACCAACCAACCAACTTACTGTTGTAGGAGGCAGTAAAGAGGAGAGATGTATAAGAGAAGAATTGAAGACGACGATGACCTCTTTGCTACTGCAATTGCTGCTGCCACTGTTTGCCGTCCTTGGGATCAGTTCTTTTACGCATTGCGTTGTGGGGCGCGAGAGGATGAACGTCCAAGTGCGAAAATATGATCGCCCCAGCGCAAAAGTGGTGGGAGTGCCTCTCCTCACCACAAATCTACGACAATACTCTGCTAAAATCTTACCGGAGAGCTTTGTCAGAGGCCCGTATCTTCGCGAGCACCTGCTTTTTCTGGGCCAGTTGCAAATCTCGTGTTGCCCTTGTTATCTTTTTTACGGCTTTTGCTGTTGCTGCTGCTGCTGCTGCTGCGGCAGTTGTCATTTATCCTAGCATTATTTTAATTTCAGCAGCTGCACCACTTATTAGATTGTGTATCCTTCATTTAAATGAGCATTTTGTGATTATTGCTGGGATTTTTGCGACTACTAATAATTTAATTTGTAAAATATTGTCATACGCAGCGCAGTCATTACAACCTTATTGACGTTTTAGTTGTTTTGCCGGTGGTGGGTCACAATTACAGTGGTATTTTTTTCGCATGTTCCATCGAAACCTGCATTATTTTTGCCGCCTCAGGTGAAAGAGGCTGGGCGAGCACTCTTCTGTCTAATGATTTTGTCGTATTTTCCCCAATTGAAAACCATCGTATTTGCTGCATTTGCACTCTTTGCTTTACTCTTCACCCTTTCTGTCACACTTTTTATGAGGCGCAGCTTCAAGTAGTATCGTTCAATTTAGAACGTTAAAGCTCCCTATTTTGAGCGGGATATTTTTAAATTCGTTTGACTTTTGCATGTTAGCTTCCCGTAGCCAATAATGCAACCGTCACGCCGCGGACTTTTACAGTCTTATCGCCTTTAATTTCTAGATTGTATACACGTTGTGTACTATAGACTATTGCAGTCATTGTTTACTATCTGGTCGTGAACTTTTATGTAAGCCTTTTTCAGTGCATTTCAAGATGCGTCCCCCGACACAAGTAGCAAACAGTTCAAAGCAGTTAGAAGACTACCAGAACATGTTGTTGCTTTGCTCGGCGTTCAGCTTTACCCTGTATCTTTCCAGAGCACTTGTGTATATAAACCTGTGCATTTTCGTATGCATGCTCGAGTGTGGGTGTGTGTGTGTATTTTTGTATAGAGTTGATCTTTTCCTTTGTGTGTTGCGGCGATCCAGGCCAGTAGCGATTGGACAAACGAAATTACTCATTAAAGCTTCTGCTTTACCTTGTTACCTGTTGTACGAACGTGCCATACAATTAAGCAGCGTGCGCCCGAGACTGGCTTAACAACAACAACAAAATCAACAACAACAGCAACAACAACAACAACAGCATAAGCGGTGTCTTCGGCGCATTCAGGCCAAAGACGGCAGGGCGATGACAATGCTGATGATTAGGATGGTGACTTCGACCACTCACTTCATGAGGAAGTTAGAACCGGACTCGGATCAAATACGATTGCAAATTGAGTCGTTGGCTGGC
This sequence comes from Dermanyssus gallinae, assembly GCA_003439945.1. Lineage (NCBI taxonomy): Eukaryota > Metazoa > Arthropoda > Arachnida > Mesostigmata > Dermanyssidae > Dermanyssus > Dermanyssus gallinae. Next base: position 6,609 of record QVRM01005605.1, on the reverse strand, counting down.
TTCAGTCAAGCGACTGTCCACCCGGGCAGTCTTTCGCTGACCATGTTAGTGCGCGCAGCACTAGGTCATGGGAGCGAGAAGAATTTGCTGTTCTTCGCAGTTTAGCGTCGGATTGCGATAGACTGTGTCCGGTAGAGACCGAATTAAGCAGCGTGTGCATTGTTGTCATTCGTTTGCCATATTGTTACTGTTATTGTCGTTTTGTCTATATGTTCGTGGTATGTCGTCGTCGTCGTTGTTGTTGTTGTTGGTGGTCGTATTCTGGTGTCGTCTGTTATGCTTGTTGCTATTCGCTGCTAGTGTTCTGTTTGCAGGTAGAATTGGCAGGCCAACCTTCGTATATCATTTTCACTAATACCACCAGAACCACTACTGTATTTAGAACGAGATCGTCATAGTCCTATTCTGCAAACTCCTTGTGAGCTCTGATGTCGACCAGTCGAAAAATCATAGCATGTCGATCAGACGCGTAGCAGTGATTCATAGCCGTGATAACAAGTAGTGAGAGCGAAGCCGTAGTTTGAGAAGAACACGTAGTCGTAGTGTAGACCGACCTCTGGTAGCGGCTTAGCATCTTCAATGACCCGTGACGAGGACGGAGTCTCGTGATGAAGCTGATTGAAGAAATTGTCGTGTGGCAGCTTTGACAGACCACTTCATCGCTCCGAGCGTGTGACTACGTCGCGACGTCTCAACGCCGACCGAACTCCACTGGCCTTCGTGGGCAACAACGCACGGGTAACGAACGCTAAGCTGTTTCGGGCGTCTCCGTCCGGAATCTTCGCTTTACCTAGACGCCTGCCATCACCCCACACCACGAGCACCATTCCCATACTACAATCACTGTTCCCATACTACGATCACTGTTCCCATACTACGATCACTGTTCCCATACACACTACCCACCGATCATCACCATTATCCACCTAATTCCAAATCCACCGCATTGCCAACGGCAGCAGCAGAAGCAACAACAGTACTATTCGTTTTTTGTGTTTGACAAAAATTAAGACAAGCGACGCAAAGAAAGCGCGCGACCTTACTCAGCGCACACAGTTAGCAAGCACACTTTGATTAGCCGGACAGGTCGCGAGTGAGGTCTTGTGTGCGACTCTACAGAGCAGGGGTAAGTAGAGTCTCGGCTAAGCCTCCTGGGCATCAGGTTAGCAGCTATGAGCAGATTCGTCATGCTCGCGAGCGCGCTTTTTGCCGGCTTCCCCTCTCTAGACGTGAACGGACGCTCGCCGTGTCGGCTCGCAGCATCAATCAGTCAGTGATCAGCCGGTGGGTGATGGAGTGGTAGAATCGAGGGAATGGTAGGACAGGGAAGCGCACGTGACGGTTGACTCGAGAGCGCAGCTGAGAGGTCGAGTTAAGTGAAGAAATTCGTACAGTGCTCGCATAAACCTCTCTCTCTCTTTATATATATATATAGCTACTGATCTATGTATCCACCTGTCTTTCTGTTTCTCTGTGTCTATATATATATATATATATATATATATATATATATATACATGCCGATACATCTATCTATTTACCTGTGGACGAAGTGCAACAACAGTAGCACTGGCGGCGGTCATGGCGGTGGTGGTGGTGGTGGTGGTGATGGTGGTTCTGATGCCGCTGGCAGTGGAGATTGATCACATGATGGTCAACACATCTTTCCTCTTCTTCTCTTCGGCCCTCTATCTTCGCTGTCGTCATTTATTTAGCTATCTGCATCTGCTGCTTTTTGCTGCAGCGGTATTAGCAACATTTGCTTGTTGCAGTTCAACTTGATCGAGGCTATGACTTCCCGGCATTCATTTTAATGCTGGCTGGCTATAAGGAGTTGTTAATATTACTATTATTAGTAGACGGAACAGTTCATACTAACCTCCGGCTTCGATAGGCTTCAACGACGACAAGCAACGACGACGACGACGACAACAGGAACGATAAAACTGGCAAGTAACCGCGATAAAATTATTGATTAGTGCAGTGCAACGCCGACGACAACTTAGCCGTCAATTGTCTTGACTAGCGTCAGACTGTTGTGGCAATGCGATGTGGTATTGTCCTTGTTTTTGCTGGTACAATAAGTTACTTTACAGTTTGCTGGCGCAAGTGTTATCCTGCCAATAGGCTTCCCACGCCTGACGAGCACTTTGCATTATCACGCTTGATGCTATTGTTGTTGTTGTCATCGTCGCCGTCGTCGTTGTTTTGTAGTTTCTCTGGTTGCTGTCTGCAATGCATTGATTGAGTTGCAATTGGCCGGTCATGTTTGCGCCAGCGACTCTACGCAACAACAACAACAACAACAACAGCAGCACAATGCTGGTGGTGATGGCATTCGCGTATCATTCGCTGTTGCTGACTTCGCTTGCTTTGCTTTGCTTGACGACTTGATCAAGAAATCCCAGCATCCGTGTTCTCCTACTCTTCCATCTCTGTGTTGCTCTCACTCTCTCTCTCTCTTCCATGCGTTTTCTCTCTCCCATTACTTCCCAACCCAATATCCCCAACCCAGCAGCCTCACGCAGCTGCCTGTCTCAAGTCTTTGCTATTACTAGCATTAGGATAAGCATTGCTGTCGCTGGAGTTGCGCTTTCCACGGTTACCAACGCCGCAGTAACTAGTAGCACTACTCCTACTAACTGTGATTGTTAATGCTACTACTACTACTGTTACTACATCATCGTCATCAACAACAACACTGACAGCAAGAGGGAGGAACTTCACCATCATATCAGCACCAACGCTAAGCGTTTTGCGTCTTCATCGCCTCCTCATCACCGTCGCCGTGGTTTTCCATTTTCCAGCGCGATTTTAATCGGCGCTCGATCAGACCCAGTCGTAACGCGGGCTTCTGGACCGAAGCCCACAGCTTCGTAGCGCTTCAAGTCCGTAAGAAGGGGCGGCGAGCGTCGTTTGAAGACTTCATCTTGTGTGCAGTCAACGGTGTTAACCTCACGTGCGTGCTTGGCAGTCACGTCAACCGTCGAGCGCTCTGCCTACATAGCGCGCATACTATGTAGGCAGGCGCTCCGCCTCCCATCGCCGGCGATCAGAGACTTCACTGGCGGCCACAGCTTGTGGTTGTTGTATCATTGATCTTTTCACTCTCAGTGACTCAGTCACACACACTCACTTACCAACCTAATCAGTAGTCGTCAGCAGCAATCGGTCGTCGCCATGGTTTCTCGTCATGGTTTAAACTTACGAACGCCTCACGGTCTGCTAATCGTTGCTGGTCGTTGCTGTTGCACGTGTGTTGTACTACGGCTTCTTAGTAGAAGAAAATAACAGAAATTGTAAGACCAAGAAGCCACATTGTGACACCTTGTAAAAATTGAATCAACTGTCTACCAATTTTGTGGTGAAATAAATGCTGAATTGAATTGATATGAAGACTAACAGAAATCATACTTGACAATCTGACGTACTCTAGAGCAGTAGCAGCAGCAGCAGAAGTGGCAGTGTCGTCGCTGCCATACCCACGTCATAACTCGCACTAAAGTCTGGACAGAAGTTTGCAGAACACGCAAATTCGGTTGAAGCGCGGAAACAGCGGACTGCGACTCAGAGAAGGCCGCTTGCCGTAAACGGTTTGCGGGACAAGCGGTGAGATATCCACCGCGCAACCGGTAAATGCCACCTTATACCAAACGCCAGGGTATCCCTTTTTTCTTCTCTATATTTTATTATTTATTGTCGACTGTGCTTGCGGCGCGATAAATGTCGAGTCATCAGCTGTCGATACAATCCACATGCTCCGAGACGCCAGTATGCTCAGGAGTGACGCTCTTTTTGGGGTGCGTTGCCTGAATGAGTGGACAGATGAGATCGCCACAGGGTACAGTTATTTTCTGCAAGTCTACCATATCTAGACAAGCTATCAGTTTCTTCAGCAGAATTTTGTGTATCCTCCGATCGACTAGAGTAGGCTGCAATCACGTTTATAATGTCTCCTGTCAGGACTACGCAATTGTCTTCACTGTAACAGGGTTGGATTCCAGGAAGTTTACAGTTATATATGACAGCAACTCCTCCACTCGTTCGACCTGATCTTTCTGACTGGGCATCCAAACATTTCTGACGACTTTTTGCCTTGACTAGATTGTGGTTTCGTTGATGCCGGGACGTCATGGACTTGTATAGGGCGCAGGCAATGATAAGCAACTCGTAGAAGGATGCCAAATACAAAACTTGCCACCTGTCTATGCGTCACGCAGTGCATGGCTTTTATCGCACGTGTGCCCGAAAGTTGGCTTTCACGAGGCAGACGAGCACCTGGCGACATTGTGGAACAATTACTCAACTTACCATACATTGTGTTGCCGAAACGCATCTGCACTCCATCGTATCCACATTTAGCTTATATAAGTCGAGTGTATATACTCCAAATTCAAGTGATATATTATAAATTGTAATATTACGTAAAACAAACGCACAGTCCCATAAACTCAACTCGTACATAACCTGTGTTGGGTCATTTCGAACTTGCTTGGCGTTACATGCGTCAGAAAAGACGCACTAATCAATTTTGTCCACTTTGGCATAACCCGCCAGTACAGCAGCAGCAACACAACAACAACAACAACAACAACAACAACAACAACAACAACAACAACAACAACAACAACAACAACAACAACAACAACAACAACAACAACAACAACAACAACAACAACAACAACAACAACAACAACAACAACAACAACAACAACAACAACAACAACAACAACAACAACAACAACAACAACAACAACAACAACAACAACAACAACAACAACAACAACAACAACAACAACAACAACAACAACAACAACAACAACAACAACAACAACAACAACAACAACAACAACAACAACAACAACAACAACAACAACAACAACAACAACAACAACAACAACAACAACAACAACAACAACAAAGAACAACTGCCACATCAAGCACGGCGGGAATGGTAGAGGCAACATTAACTTCTTTCGACATACATCGCTCATTGTCGGTAATAACAATGTATCAACTCTTGTCGTGATGTCGGTGGTCATGGTGGCGTCCAGCCATTCGAGTAATAAGCCAATAGCGCCGACAACAGCAACAGCAGCAACAGTCTCGGTAATGCCGGCCGTGGCCATATGTGTGTGTGTGCGTGTTCGCAGTAGCCCAGGCCCGGGGCAGTAGTAGCAAAAGCAATCACAGTATTCGGAACTAAAGCTAACCACAGATGCCTTCCTCGCCATTGTAGTATGAGTGAAAATAACAGCAACAACAGCAGCAACAACAACCACAACAACAACAACAACAACAATGACCGTAATGACAGACGAGAGACAACAGAAATCAATGAGAGAGAGCATGTGAAAGTGCAACAACAACAGTCGCAGAGAGCGGCAATATCATGCGGTAATAAATACAGCGAGGCGTCGATGGAATTAAAACTTAGCACTGGCAATAATAGCAATATGTTACTAAAATGTTGATTATTGTTTATTTGATTTTATAAGTTGTATGATTGTTAATTAGATTTTTCAGTTTTTATTATTGTTAATTAGATTTTTCAATTTTTATTATTGTTTATTTGGTTTTTCAATTGTCGTTACTATTAGAAATGTCTGTTAGAATGACAAAAAAAACTAAGAATTGGTGGTAAACACAGAAACAAGGCTAAAAGCAACAACAACAACAACAACAACAACAACAATAATAACAACAACAACAACAACAACAACGAGCAACAAGAAGAATAATAGATGAGATGACGATGGCAGCGTTAACGGCAACACAAATGGCAGCAAAGTAACAACAAAGACCGACTAGAAGTGACGCCGGGTGAGCATCGTGTCGGCTTCTAGATACTTACTCACTCCAGTCGGGATTCGATTGAGGTAAAGCGTCTGGTGCATTGGTTGACTGAAAACATTGTCGGATCAGGTCATCTTTATGCGCCACAGGGTTTATACGTGAGCATACAAGTACGCGTATGTTTGCAAACCAACGTGTGCACGTACAGAGCTAACCTCGATCAAGAACACAAGAAAAGAGGAACCAGGAACAGAAGAGCAAAACGAAAACGAGCAAGAATAAATTCAAAGAAAAGAGCTAACGAGAGAAGAGGGAGGCAGGGAAAACAGAGGGAATGATTGGGAGAGAAAGAGAGATGTGGAGGGAGAAGGCTGTCGGTTATGGTTAAAACTAACATGCGACTACGGTGTGGCCGTGCTAAATGAAACTCTTCGGGCTGACCCTCAGCCAAGATTTAACGTCCACGGGACTGCTTTTCGCATTGCTTCATAGACGGACCCCCCCCCCCCCTATAAATACAAATGTGCAACGGTGGGGCTCGAACCCGCGCACCTATGTGTCTTTTCCGGCCGCGAGGCGCAGGCGAATGCACCCACCACGCCACCGGGCTCGACAAATGAGCAGCTGCAGCAACAACAATAATATATATATATATATATATGCATTTATACGTAGCTAGATAAGTAGCCTCTGACAGATAATCAGCCAATCATTGGTTAAGAACCTTCACCCTGAGCATTGCCGATTTTTGGTGAAAATCCTTGCTAATGGGAACATCACGCACACAGCTTGTAAGGATTACCGCCGGTAGTA
>QVRM01005604.1:0-65342 GCA_003439945.1 Dermanyssus gallinae | reverse complement strand
ACCTGTAGATATCAACGACTGCATGCCAGATTCTGAGATAGGCATAGTTCATAAACGCGGAGCTAATTTTTTCCTGGTTAAGTACATAACGTAGCGATATTTTACACTTACTCATATCAGAGCATTTAGACGCAGTATTAGTAGTTTTGCTAACTATAATAGCTGGTTCTACTCGATAATATACACCACCCCTAAAGTGTGCTCTCTATGCTCGCTCCTACTTGATCTGGGCAAAACAATCTGAACCATTTTCTCTCCGCCGTTGATTTTTGCTTGAATGTTTTAAAGTCCTTACAAGTTATGGCCGAACGCTGCTATTCTCCCTCGAGTGCTCAGCTCTGACGTATGTAACGTGTCTGGGTGTTGGCAGCCTGAGACGCCTCTGAGTCGTGGCGTTTTGGTCAACAGCTCGGTATTCAGCCGGCTGGTCCAAAAGGTGCGCAAAGCAAGCGCGCTCAGCAAAAACGGCTTACCGTCAAGAACTGGCTGACGACCATTCTGTGAACAGCGACGACGACTACGAGCTTGTGGCTACGGAAAAGCACGTCTAGAAGCGGCAAACGTGGCGAGATTTAATTTTTCTATACGACTGAACGCTACCGTGTGGCCCAAGCACTCGCATATACTTTGCACATTTAAGATAAAATGAAAAAATCCTAAATAACGCCAATAACAAATTACAGTTTTCGAGTGGCCCAGATTGCCGAATGTGCTCGTAAACTCCGTTCTGCGTTGCTTCTTCGTTTTTATACTACAATTTCTTCTCTTCTTTTATTTGATCTTTTTTTTTTTAAACCTTTTGAACCGTATAAAAGTCACTGAAGCTCTAAGAGGAGCAAATACTTTCGTCTAATGCCTAATCTTCCTGTCGGCTTAGGCTCGCTAAGGACTTGCCGCTTTCCGCCGCGTGGGCAGGGTTTTTTCTCTCAGCCGTTAACAAGGAGTCGGTTTGTTTGTATTAGATTTAGCGGTGTCAGTATCCAATCAGATTACGGACAACCTTTTCCGTTGAGCCGATGACGTTTTGTACGGTAGATTTGACGACTAGAATCGACTCGTGACATCACGAGCTGCAAACGGGCTGTGACGTAACGCGCGGTTCTGCGACCATCCACCTAGCTGCCATGACATACGCTGTCAAGCAGAGACTATTTTTATAAAAAAATTAATTTCGAACAGTTGCGGCGGGCGCGAGAGTTTTGTCGGATATTGTTGTCCGTGTTTCGGTGCGAAAAACGCTGTACGGACAAGCCTTCTAAAGGGTAAACGCATATAATAGAATAACTATAGATATTAGCCTAAATGTTAATATCGCAGAGTTCTGTCGGGAAAGGTTTAACGTGCAAACCGTTTATGACGTCGCAATTTGTGATTCTTTTTATAGACATTAACTGATATAATTTATGATGCGCCTGAGGCGTCCCTGTTAAAGCCACCTTGTGCGGGACTAAAAAACCACTAAAAATCCGGGTTGTCCTCTTTGCCCCCTTGTCGGGGGTGGCCGCAATACTGTCTTTCCCAGACTTTGATACTTGTCTTTCCCAGACCTTGATACTTGTCTCCTCCTCCACGACCTTGGCCGCAATACTGTCTCTCCGAGACCTTGAGCAATTCTGAGTGGTTCCTTGGCATAACGAACATTTAGATTCCAGGCAAGTGTACTTACATGTTCAAAGCCTTCAACCCCGTTTACTACCACGAAGGATTGATTGTGATGTCTTAACGGCGAAGGTATGGCGTAATTACGGGTCTGAAGCTACGGGCGCGACAAGGTTGATCCAATCACATTGCAGTGATTCGATCGCTATGAGGTGAAGAGTTTGATGTAACTGGCTATGAACTGGCTGGCCTTCCACAATTAATACAGCAAAAATGATTCCTCTTTTGCTATTATATTACAGACTTAAAAGACGACAAAGCGTACTAGCCCACGGATTGTTTTGTTCGCACTTGTCTTACCGTGGGTAGGTAAAACATGCCGATGACCGCATATCTTCACAAATCACACGCCACGCTCGAACCTACAAAAAACATAATTTTCTGAGAAACTTGATTCCCGACGATTACTAATGGATCGTTTATAATGTTTGCACACAACTCGCAAATGGTCACAGTTAAAGCGAGGCACCAAGGCTCGGCATCACTGTAGTACCAACACGGCCTTCAGGCAAACTCAGTGCATAGATAGGCCTTCAGCTAAACATAAAGCGCAACTATTTTAGACTTTTAGGCTATAAAGACTGCGCTACGTATTGCTAGGGTTTTAAAAAGGCGTAGCGCGGTATGAGGTTCTGCAAGAATAGGGCAAAAATCACAAGTGTTAGGTACTGCCAGAGCTAAATTAAATTAATACAGGGCCTCGTCGAGGAGCGCCCCGAATTATGCAACCGAGTTGTCGTTGTCTCATGGGATATCTACCCTGAGCGTACCCGTGTTATGGTCCGTGATCTTGAAGGCTTGAAAAACATCCAAAGTCACGTTTGATCACTTCGCCTCCGTCAAAAACGAGAAATTCTGGAAGAACGGAATTGTTTAAGCTAAACGAGCGTTCCGTGAAGAATACAGAAACATATATTAAGTCACAAAAAAGGCAAGCCCTATTTCGGACAAACATGTTGCTTTTCTAAACAACAAAGTCTAGGCGGGGGGGCCTGTAAAGCGTACAAAACGACGCTTAAAACCTTCAAAGCACATACTTACAAGCACCGAGTAATACACCAGTGTTCTAAACGCAGAGGCGACGGCGACCAGAGAGCCCTAATGACACAAAATTGGGGGGTCTTAATGAGATCAACCAGCGACGATGTTGATGAGTTATTTTCTTTTCATATATATATATATATATATATATATATTTCCTGTATATTTATTCAATTTTCTTTCATATATATTTATATATATAAATATATATATACATATATATATATATATATATATATATATATATATATATATATATATATCCTGTAGATTTATTCAATACAATCAATCATTCACGATTTTTTTTCTAAACTTTCCTACGCGTTAGGCAATATATACAAGATGTATCAAAACGTTATGTATTTATTTTGATGTTTGGCAGAGCTCGGCAGGAAAATTGTTACAAGCGTTGCTATTCTGTTTTTTATTCTTTTATATAGTTGTGCAAAATCTACGTTTGCGAGAGAACCAGCCGACGCCTGAGGAAACCGATCATAAAGGCGTGTTCGGCAGAAAGTCCGCATATTATTAAACGACGCTAAATGCAAGTTAGCCAAAAGGCGATTAGCCAGATTAAAAAGTCTATATTTTGCTATGTTTTACGTTGGAGCTTTGACGTTCAGAACCGCAACATTCCCATAACGCCAAAAATAACTATTTCATGTCCATATTTGTCGTTCCAAAGTGAAAGTGCTGCATTACGTAGTTGCCAAGTAACTAAGCTTTTTTGGCAACCATGTCAAAAATGAAGGCATGCATACTCACTAGCGTTTTGATCTGCTCCAGCGACTAAACTACTTGCGCTCGTTCAGAAATACACTAGATTTTTTTATTCTGAGAAGCGCTTGAGGTTTCGTCCGCCAACCATTAACATATTTTGTAGCGATTGCACAACCTTTTTTTGCACGCATTTAAATATTTTATACATTGCCCGAACGGCGTCAGCAACGTTGAGACGACACTCTTCAGATAGCCCTACGAGAAAAAGTCGAGACTTGTTAGGTCGGGTGATCAAGGTGGCCAAGCGATCGACACGCCTCGGTCGATACACCGACGCGCGAATCTCTCGTTTAGATATTCCCGAACCGTTGCAGATTTGTGTGGCGTCGCGCGGTCAAGCTGGAACCACGTTCTTGGACGAACACTTTCTAGAACGCATTCCAACAGCTGCGTTAACGTGTCGCTCAAAAATATGCGATAGGCAACTGCATTTGATCTAGCGGGAAGTATGCGGTGACCTATAAGGTAGTCGTCCACCATGCCCCCAGATATTTACCAAGAAGCAATCCTGCCAAGGCGTCTATGCTCGCAGGTCATATGCGGGTTCTCGAAGGCCGACCAATAAGTGTTGTGTGCATTAAACACACCACATATTGGCTACACAAAGCCTCATCCGTAAACAGAACAAGCGCAGGGAGCCTATCTTGTATGTCAACATTCTCCAAAGACTGTCGACAGCATTCAATGCGTAGCTGGTGGTCACTAGGCCGTAAAGTTTGAATTTACTGAACCCGGTATGGATGCAGTCGTCCTTTGTTGGCTAGTGTCCTTTGTACAGTAGCGGAACTAACACCGGCATCCACAAACACCTGCCTAATGCTATCAGAAGGTCGCTCGCCTAGTTCTTGAAAGATGAGCTTTTTTGCATCTAATGTTCTCGTTGTCCGTGGCCGTCCAGTTTCGTCGTAACGGCTATAAAATGGCCCAGTTTCACGTAGCCGACGGTATATATTGTAATCTATTTTAAAGCGCTCTGCGTACAACTGTCATGCGGCTTTTGCGTTAAAACGTTCTTGACCATAAATGCAGAGCATATCAGCTTTCTCGCATTTGTAATTTTCCGGTGTTCATCACGAAATTATAACAGAGTGTGCAGTTTGCGATAAAGTAAAACGTTGTCTTGAGAACCCCCAACACTTAATTTTCTATTCCCAGCTCTTGGCGTGTCATTTGCTTCCGCTTTGGCGGTTTGTCATATTAAAACTGCTAGCAAATATATGCCTTATTTTCGATATGGCTGTCAAACAAACTTAGTTACTCGGCAACTATTTCACACAGTACCGTTACGTTAACCAAGGCTACCACAGAACTCTCAGGATTAATGCCGCATACAAGGGGCGCCTCCGATGATCGGAGGTTCCGAGGAGACAAATGCCTCCTGGCGACGCTAGTAGACAGCATTATGCTATACGCAGCCCCGCCGTAGCACCGTAAGGCTATGCAAGTTACGTTCTGGCGGCTCCTGGATAAAACGCAGAGGCCGTTTGCCCCTTAAGATCGCAAGAGCCAACAACTGCGTCCACCGCTGCTGTCCGAGTCGAGCCCGGTGGCGTGGTGGCTTAAGTCTGCGCCTCGCAACCGGAGGAGACACAAAGGTGCGCGGGTTCGAGCCCCACCGTTGCACATTTGTATTTATGGGGGTCGGTCTATGAAGCAATGTGAAAAACAGTTCCGTGGACGTTAAATCTTGGCTAAGGGTCAGCCCAAAAACTTTACCGCTGCTGTCCAAGTACTATCACGGCAGATCCCATGGGATCTACGGGTTCTAGAAAGCAAAGTCCTAGTCAGACACTAGGACACGCTTGGAACAATATATGGATGGAAACCCAGGCGTGCCAGCCGGGTTGTTGGACCCGCTCTATTATCCCTGATATTAGGGATTGGTTTAAAGGCGAGAGGGATCGTTATCCTACCCTCTGACCCAATTTCTGACGGGCCACGGCACCTTCAGAAAGTACCTGCATCCGATCAAATGTGCCCCGTCGCCATCTTGCATTCTCTGCGACTCAGGAGAGGAAGACGACGCCAAAGACACCTTCAAAGTATGCGTTCAGTGCGGCCAGGGTGGAGCTGGCGCGACTCTTGGGCCTAGTAGAACTCTCAGTAGAACACGTACATAGTGTGTTCAAAACGTATCGCGACTTTTGTGTTTTTTCAAAAATTATTCATTTATTCATGAATATCTATTTTGTCCCCTTTAAAGTAATCCCCATGAGATATTACACACTTGTGCCAACGGTTTTTCCAATCTTCGAAGCACTTCAAAAAACCATTTTTTTAAATCTTGTTCAGCTCCTCCTTCGATGCCGTCTTTATCTCGTCAAGCGTAGCGTAACGTCGTCCTTTCATGGGCCTCTTCAGTTTAGGGAACAAGAAAAAGTCACAGGGGGCCAGATCTGGGGAATACGGTGGCTGCGGCATCATTAGTGTGTTGTTTTTGGCCAAAAACTCGCGCACAAGCAACGATGTGTGAGCAGGGGCGTTATCGTGGTGCAAAAGCCAATTTTTGTTCTTCCACAAATCCGGGCGTTTCTGGCGGATTGCTTCGCGCAAATTGCGCATAACTTGCAGGTAATATTCCTTATTTACCGTTCTACCCTGTGGCAAGAACTCATGATGCACCACGCCCCTGCAATCGTTAATCATTAATTTTTTCGTCTGTTGTTGAAGTGCTCGGGCGTCCGGCACGCTCTTCGTCGTTCACATCTTCTCGGCCTTCTGAGAACATTTTGTACCACCGATAAACGTTGCTTCGGTCCAAGGTAGCTTCTCCGTATGCCACAGTCAACATTCGGAATGCATCCGCGCACTTAATTTCGTTTTTCACACAAAATTTGATACAGGTTCTTTGATCCATTTTTTTGAATAGGTAAAAATCGAAGACGATCCAAAACACGTGCAAGCAAAGCAGCTGTCAACAATTAGTGAACATTCAAAATGGCCGAGCTTGTCGGCATAAGTGAGAGACATGAGTACCAACATAACGCCACAAAAAATCGAAATTCGAATATACGTAACCCCATGAAAATTCAAAAGTCGCGATACGTTTTGAACACACCTCGTAAACAAATGGCGCAGGGCCTTGCATAACACCCACAGCTGGCACATCGTGAAGGATTTTTCGCGACCATCATTGAACGAAAACAATTGGTGCAAACTGCGATGTGTGCTCTGCCCAGCCAACCCCATGGGAGAAGTAAGAGGTTAAAGTAGTAATAAAGGACGGTTCCAGCTCCTTGCCTCTTCTTAGTGCCATTTAGGTGAAAGGTTTGTAATGGGTATTATACCAACAACATTGGCATCGAGTCTAACACTGTCCGTTTCGGTGCGCGTAAAAGCATTTTTCTCTCTTACCAAAAGCACCAAGTACAAAGATGTGGATGATTAAAACTGCTATTGCCTGATATAAGTCGTTTTGTGCATTGCGACAGCGGATTCTATGATTAAGTTACTCAAACGGTAAGAGTGGTAAATGAGCAGATATATTGAGAAGCATATACGGCATTCGCCTTACGGCATAATTAAGTTACGTTTGTTGTGTGACAACCTAGCTATGCACCCGCATGCTGGTGGATCGCCGGTCTGACTAAAGATATCCCTGTAGCTTCTAATAAGTTCTACGTATGCCAGTGTCTCTGGAAACGCTGTATGTGAGTCTCAGAAACACTAATGCTTTTAACTCAGAGACAAGCTCGGACCGAAGAAAATCTACAGACACGCAGTGCGTATACTCGGCCCTTCGTGGCAGTATGTGACATCTATAACAAGAGCAGCACATGCTGTAAGGGTTGAACGACCTGGCCGGAATTCGAGCTATTCCTCAGGCAGTGTCTTCCTGTGTGTGGTGAACTGCGTCAACCGACGCACTAATAGCCTTGCCATTACCTTGTACACACAACTACTTTCGGCTGTCATTTCAGGAGATAGGGTTCGTTGGAAGTTCTTTTTTCATAGGTATGCGTGTCATAAGGTAACGCCGCAATGACATGGAAGCTATTAATTTGCGCATATACGCAATTAACAATACTGTAAAGCATGGTGTTGATGCTACGCCATACTGGAGATGTTCGTTGCGCAGGTCGCTCGGTTACGGGGTCTTGTTCCGTGCGAATTTCTGGATACCACAGTTTACTTCTTGTGGGTATGAAGTCCTTCGCAACAACGCGTATTCATACGGCGCCTTGCTCGGTCCATACATACACACACGGAGTACGAACGTGTCTTTAGAGCGCTGCATTTCTTGCGGAAGGTCTTTTTCCAAAGCGACCGCAGGGGCGTTTATGTGCTGTTTTGAGTGGTAGAGCCAAACTTTTCCCGAGTCTGGAACTATAACGTCCTTTCTTCAGGGTATTACAGCCTCCGCTATGGGCGTCTATATATTTCACGTAATGCCGCAGTTCAAGCATTGCTGTAGTGGTGAGATACGACGGTTAGATGGATAATTCATTTCTCATAGAAATGTGCATCGCGTCGAGCTTAACCAGTGTGCCGCAACGTATTGTTCCTTTATATCAAAATTTACTAAAGAAAATTATAATTTGAATTGGGGTTATTTTTATTTTCTTTGCCATATTTTTGCACCCATCATTTGCTTTTAGAGGCGGATCTTCCAAGTTTCCTTCCCTGTTTGATTGTAATGCGCGCGTTTTTTTTTATTTTTCCCCTAACTTTATCCCAAGGCTGACATAATCTCGAGTGTGGAAAATAGTGTTACTAATAAGTGGCCAACTGATACAATCGTCTTCAGTTTAATTGTTTATTTGGTGCAGGTGAGGTCCACTCCGGACCCAGAGTTGGGTTTGCAACTTCTACAGAAATAGCAGACCCGAATCACCGCATTTACGGTAAACATGCTTCAAAACGTTTCATGCATTGCACACGTGCAAAGCTTTTAGCGTTTTGAACTTGATAAAGTGCAGTACGGACAGTGTCACCAAGTCAACTTTACCGCGACAGTAATGCTCAGTCCCCATAAATGTACGCACTTTGTGAGCCTCAAAGTATCTCATCAGTTGATTGCTCAATGACGGCATCTGACCTTGCATCACCGCCCTAACTTAGTTCGTCGTCTCCAAACGGACCATTCAACAAAAAACGAGGATAAACCGAACTGCCAACGGAAATTGGCATAGTCGCTTAGTATGCATGTATACCTATCTCAATGGGTCTCTTGTGCGACTCATAGAATGCGACCCTTTGGGGCAATGAAGTAAGTCATCAAGATGACCACCGAAGCGTAAGCGGGGCCGGGTGAATGCATACATGAGCATTCCCAAGTTTGTCAAGTCGCTTTAAGTTCTTTCTCCGTTCTTGTTAGTGCTAGGTATACGGCGAGGCACCGGCTATTTCTGCGTGCCGACCAGTCCAGCGAAAGACTGATTTCTAGTTACGGCGTTCACTTCATGACTGCTGTGTCGACAATGTGACTGCGAGTCAAAATTGAGAACCACCACATTAGTAGCTAAGCGTCAAGTAAAACGAATGTAAGCGGCGCACATAAAGCAAAACCAAACATGCGGTTATATTTGATCGATAAAAGTGAAATTATTAATTACTTCAGCCTTTTGCTAACTGAATAGCAAATCATGTTGCCTAGAACATACAATTGCCCACTGACGCGCAAATATCATGAAATTGTAGCAAACGTCAACATTGTTTAAATGTAAGAACGAGTGTTCGTATACCACACAGGAACTGCGAATATCAGAAGCAAACGCCAGACATCTGCTAAATAAGATACCTCCTCCCCGTCGCTTAACAAGCCGAAGACATCAACTTTGGGCGGAACATCTCCACAAGAATGTATGACATTATCCTTTTTGATATAACGCCGCCCGTGGCCATTACGCCTAGACTGCAAGGCGTTCAGTACTACTATACCTTTGTTCTCTGTATATGAACTCTTATTAAAACGCTAAGCACGGGCGAACTTCTGTGTAGTAGACGGTATAGGACGCTTAAAAACATTATATGAATCGGATCATTAATGTTCCTAAGACTCAGAGAACCGATGGGCAGCCGAAGCAGGGAGAAGCAAAATGTGACTAATGAGGATAACCGAGGAGATTCCCTAAATATTCTAGCAAAAAGAAATTCCCTTACGGAAGCACTTCGACGGGCTATGCAGCGAATATGGAGAGAAGTGTGTGAGAGGGGAGATCCATCGATCCAATAAGGTTAAATGGGCATTCAATTTGTCAATGCTACGTAGAGCAGGTAAGAACAAATACGCGTGGAAACTGGGCACGAATAATATGTGGACTTGTGGCTTCTTTTCCTAAGCCACAGGCCCCTCCGGGTCAGTGGTTGTACGACTTCGCACATCCTTTCGCCAGCGACATACGGAGTCACTTAGAAAGTTCTGTCCGATTCGTAGGGCAAATTTAGAAATGTAGTTTGTACATACGGTATTCCAAAGGTCAATCGTAGATACAACATGTATTTTTGCCGTGTTTAAAAGATATAATATAATAAGAATGATAGGCTGAGGATTAAGAAAACAGGCGTGAGAAAACAGGTTAAAACACATATGAGTGGAGAAAAACATCTCTATGTTGACATCGGTGGTATAGTTGACACGCGCCAAGTACAATAGCCTACTAAGCACGTTTCTAGATTACACTAGAGCAGATGCCTGACGACCGAAGGTGGAAGGCTTCAGTAGTTAGTTAAATTTTAATAATAATAATAAATAGCTGCACCTGGTTTTCTCTGCCGCCATACCACTGTGACTAGTTACGTATGAACAGCAACCCCAAAGGAAATAGCTAGCTGTATATTAATGTATTGGAAGACGATCGAAATCAAAGTACTCAATTTTCCGCCGCTGTCCCAAGCGTTAACAAACCATTGCCCGCTGATTTCATTGATTAGTCAGTATCCATGTCGAGCCTCCTTATATTTACTGAATCTCCCCTTGCGTTTTTTCTTTGTTGGTTTTGTGCCTAGATAGTGTAGATAAGCGAATTGTTTAGTCCAGGTTACGGAGTGGTGAGGTTTGATGTAGAGCTGCTACAAGCTGTTATTTTTGCTGTGACTTCGTCTTGCTGCTAGCTTGCGTCTTAGTGCAGGTAACAAGTAGGTTTACTTCAAACATGCACGATTGAACGCGCGCAAGCTCTGCTCCAATCATAACGGAAGGTGAGTTAAGACTTTTAGATGTGCTGTCATGTAAAAAACCTGAAGTCATACCGCTCAGTTTACGAATACCCTACTCACGTTTCTAAGGTCGCTTAGTTTACAGTGTTGAAGTTTGTCACTTTGAAAGTTCTTACACTACGATTTTGTTTTACGCTACGTGACGATCCCAGCACATAGTAATGATCTGGCATACGACGACCCGGCGCCAAAAAATTGACCGATAAAAAATCAGAAGAAAAATTCAGAACAGAAGAGAGCGTAGCACTTTTTTTAAAAACACTACAAAGAAAGCTGTCCGTGCTTTTTTCCATTCTCCTTGTTTCAGCTCTGTCACTGCCTATCTTTCTGCATAGTTAATGCTAGTATGGAACTCGTGTGTCATCCATTCTGCTTTCATGGAAAATGCTAATCACACAATTGTTGAAGATAGATACCGTTTCGAGAGACGCACAACAATTCCAGGATGTCGTTTTGATGTCGTTTTTCCAGAACACGGCTGGATTGGCCATGACCTTTATCTGCTGTTTACCCATCTGTGGGGAGAGGTCCTCAAATAATAACAGCCTTTCTTACTACATTCCCTCAGAATATACCCGAAAATTGTAGACGTCGTTTCAGTCCACATTTAAGTAGGTATCATTCTTCGCCACAATTGGCATTTAAATATAAATAAATAAAGGTATAATTCGCCACAATAAGTAATACCGAGCTTTGTCGGAACTGAGTACTACACACACCCACCCACATGTTACACATGATTTTGGTACAGACAGACAGTCAACCAGAGCAAACACGCTCACCCGCACCACCTCTCCTATTCGTGTCGTCAAGGAGAGACTGACCGACTAGGTTCCCTATGTAGCGAACACTTTTAAGAGTTAGCTACATAGGGAATGTAGGAATGTAGGAATCTCTCTCCTCGCGTCCTTTGTTTCTTTAACAGGCAACGGGATGTGACGCCTAAAAAATTTTCTGGCGTCCTACGGGAGTCGACCTTGGCGGTCGCCAGAGCGGCACGCTTCGTTGTTTCTAGAAGAACCCGTTAATTAGCCAAACCAACCAATGGCTCCTCCTATTCTTACGGGTACTTCTCGAAGTGATCTCGCCGGGTTTACAATGGCACGGTTGATATAAAGAAACTTCAAGTGATCTCACTGTGTTTGATGTAAAGAAACTGCAAGTGATCTCACTGTTTGATATACTGAAAAAACGCGGCTTTATTGTGACACGCAGAAATTAACACGGCGACCAGCGAGCACGACGATATGCCAATTCTCCTAGATCAAATATTTCATGTATGCGTGTACTGTGTATGGCATATTTTCATTTTGTTCGATGTTGAAATAAATTATGATGCAGGTGCATACGCTTATGGCTTTATCGTGACACGCAGAAATTAACATGACGACCAGCGAGCACGACAACGGATATGTGCCAGGGGATATGTCAAATCTCCTAGATCAAATATGTAACGTATGTGTCCTGTGCATGGCATATGTTCGGCATTTTGTTCGATGTATTCATTCATACATAGCGCCTCGCACCTTACCCAGCATGTGCAATGAGCCAAAGAGAAGCAGCAGGATGACGAAAAGAACGTCACATCGGTAAAATAAATTACTTATCTTACGTAGTTACCGATCTTACGATAAAATAAACAATATTAGTTGTTGCACACCAAATAGCATCTAACAGCAGACCTAGCAGCAGACATAAACAATAATAGTTGTTACCATGGTCCATTTGGCTTGCCGGAGGGCGGGTAATATCTAGGGCCGACGCTTTATCAATTTTAACAACATTTCACACAGTTCCAAGCCTGCAGTGGGGTTAAAGTTAGAAGGGGATTTGTGGATTTGTTATTCTCACATTAGTCGGTGCTAGCCTGCTGCCAGCGACGCATATTCATCTCGCGCGTCTCGAAACTTGCTCCCATATTAAAAAAAAAACGTATCTAGAAGACGGTTCTTAATCAAATTAATGCGATGCGCATCTTACGCATCGTAAGACGACTAAGATTAATGCACGGAGGAATGATAGTTCTAGCAAATAAAATTGATAATTGATACCAAGTCGTGTAGTAACACTTCTAGCTGTTATTGTACGGTGTAGGTTCCAATAAGATGTTGCCTTTGGAAGTCTGTGTTATTTTTTTTCGCGTAGCAGCCTATACCACGCAGTCTATCACCAGTAAAACCATAAAGTTAACTTGCCTACGTAGCCAGTGTTATTTATTGTATTGCCACATTTCTCAGTATTTATCGTAGCAACCAGTGAAACTATAGACTTATTAATTGGTAATTGAGCAAGTGGGCACGAGACACCTAGTAAGAATCGTAAAAGAAGTAATGTCAAATAGGACATTTAGAAAATTAAAGTTTCCCTGCGTAGAGATATTGTGACAAAACGCTCCACCCTCTGGGCAGGTACAATAAAATGGACAGTACAATAACGATATTAAATATTGTGACAAAGCACTCCACCTTATGGGCAGTACATTAGTGTTGGCCCCAACGTTGTGGCGCGGTTGAAACCAGTCATCTCCGACCTCATCCGAGCGCTCCACCTTCTGGGAAGTACATCAACGGTGGCCCCAACGTTGTGGAGCGGTTGAAACCAATCCTTACCGACCACATCTAATAGCCACAGCCTTTCACGTCAACGATATAAACCTCCCGCATGGGTCGCCAAACGATGACGATATGCTTTAACTAACCATTCAGATGGTGTCAATTCAAGTTAAACCTCAATTAATCAGTTTTGCTCAAATATAAACTGACGTCAATTCCGACCGATACCGATGTCAATTCCGACCGATACCGATGTCAACTCCGACCGATACCGATGTCAATTCCGACCGATTTTAGAGCGGCGGAGTCTGGCAGTTTTTGGATACTAGCACGTTGCGGTTAACCACCGGATCGGCACACTTGAAGTGCGTGGTCCAAAAAACCCAAAAGGTTTCCTTTAACCCGGCGCGGATCATGTCTAGGGTCGGTAGGGCGGCGGAAGAGAAAAAAGACTCCTGGCCTCGGTGGCCAATTTAACGGCGCTATACGCAACCCCAGTCTGAAGGGTCGTGGCACTGCGACGGCAAAAATTAGGGGGGCACTAAGGTCAACTCAACAAACGCTAGCAATCAGGGTAAGCCGCGCGTATCGGACGGTCTCGACTAAAGCTCTCCTGGTCCTAGCCAAGATACTGGGACCTCCTAGTGGCTGAAAGAAGTAAAATGTATCTGGATAAAGATCTAGATTTCAGGACCCGAGGTGATCGGCCGGGCATGAGCAGTAGGCGCAGGTAAGACGCGGTGTGATTACAGGGAACTGGACCAAGAGTTTGATACCGGACCTTAGGGTGTGGTGCGACCGCCGACACGGGGAACTTTCCTACTAGACGATTCAGGTCAGCACCTGGCACGGCCAGTTCTAGAGTTACATGTCAAGGATTAAGAAGGCCATCGGCAATACTTGCGTTCTGTGTGACACTGGAAAGAAAGTTTTGCGGTGTGATGCACTCAGGAAAGCAGGACTAGCCACTGTGAGAGGCCGGCTATCAGGGAGGTGGTCGCCCATATGATGACTTCGGCGGATGCATGACGAGAGGCGACACACTTGTTCGACGCCGGATATATATATATATATAAATACATATATATATATATATATATATATATATATATATATATATATATATATTATATATATATATATATATATATATATATATATATATATATATATATATATATATATATATATATATATATATATATATATATATATATATATATATATAAATATATATAACATATATATGTATATATTATAGAACACGTTGTGGTGTCTCGTGAAAGGAGACTGAGAAATTTTGTTCATTTACTTATTTTTTTCCCGCACAAAATACATAGAGTGAGGCATTAGTTAAATTAGTAACACTCGCCTTGATAGTAAGTAAGTATTTAATGTAGTATGTGTCGTGCTTCTCTCTATAGGGTATTATGTTATCTGCCAAAGAACGCACATGTGCACGAAAACAGTATGATCTGGTTTAAAGAAGAGATGAACTAATGACATACAACAGCTAAAGACGAGTGGGTGATTGATTACGTCTAGAACAACAACGGAACTTCACCGTGACGAACTCCTACGTTCGACCCTACCAAATGAAGTTGCATAGCAAGTGCTGACCCTACCAAGTGAGAAACTAGAGAACGATTCCTGGGGCCGCCCAAACAAGCTAGTACGGAATTGCATCGCCCTAAGGACACGAACGAACAACGCTCAATGGCAACAGATAAGCGGTGTCCGCTGTTTCCACAGCACCAACCTCTTAGCCGCGACCCTTACAGGAGGCTTCCAGGAACTGAAGAGGAGCAATTTCCGGCAGTTACGCTGCAGAAAGTACACAAAGAATTGGAACGCCTCATGCCAAATGAGGCACCAGGCCCAGACGGCACCCCCGCTTCTGCAGCCAAGCTACTGATGAAGGAATATCCCCATGCGGCGGCCGCTGTGGCGACGGAGATGCTCCGCCTAGACTCGTTCCCTACCAAATGGAACGCAGTGGAAATAGATCTGATCTTGGCAGACCCTACCGTTCAATATGCTTGCTCGAATCCCTGACTGAAAATGTTTAATTTGTCGTGGAGGCACATCTCCGAGACTTCGCAGAGAAACACTGCCTTATGTCAGACTTCCAATATGAATTTTGGAATTTGGCAATATACAGCGCCACTCAGCGGGTTCAATCGAAGGCTAAACTATTCCACAGGTCTCCGCCAAGAAAGCGCAATCTCCTTGTGGCCGTTTTACTCGACGATTCAGTCCTAAGTAATGACATTTAATATGACTGAAGGGTGCCACGGGGCTCTATACTCGCCCCCAGCGCGAGGCAATTCTTCCGGTAGGCCAGCATAGGCGGAGCAGTGCGCCTTCACTACGTTTTTAATGAGACTGACACCGAACACGTTGGGAGTGGACCTGTCCAGCATCTGCGAGTCAATGCAGAAGTCTCGGCTAAGCGACGATAATTAAGCGAGGAAGATTTCTAAAGACACACGTCAAAATCCTTAGCAAAGAACCGGCGCACTATGCGCATTTCTCAGAACTCCAAGTAATAAGCCAGCCACGATAAGATTTCGATGGGTTCCACGGGCAATCTATCAAACTGGCTTTTCACTCTTTCGAATTGGCGCACGATCCCAGATGAGCGAAGAGAAGCCAGCCGGACTTCTGTACCCGCTAATTCATCCCAGAAATGAGAGAGTGGCTCAAAAAGCGCGAGAAAAAGCTGTCCTACCTGCTAAGCCACCTACAGGCCACGCATCGTATCGGCCAAGCTCCGTCGCTACCCTGCATGGTCTGTGACTCAGAAGTATTCTCCTCAAGGCGACATTGTTCGAAATATGCACGGCGTATGGCGCATGCTTTTACGCTTCTTATAATGGAATCTCTCCGTCTCTAGCAAACAAATGGCGCAGGCACCCTTGTACGACACTTCAAACTGAAAAATCAGTAAAAATTTTGCCGCGATCAAACAAAAGGACCACGATATGCGCACGCAACCCTAAAGTAAAAGTAGGCTTGATGTAGTATTACATAACGATACCAGCTCTTCACCTCGTGCTGATGATTTTTAGGTGAAAGGTGTTTAAGTGTGCACTAAGGCAGCAACATCATCAACAACATCATGGTGATATTATGAAGCGGGGTCTCGAAGGCACGTGCAAACCCTGTGGGTTTTGCAAATGTTTGCAAAATGTTCGAAACTTCTAAAATATATTGAAACGCGGTCTCGGTGTTCGGCCTGGCCTACGGCAAGACAGTGATAACCATGGGACCTCTAAAATGCAGGACAGCTCCAATAGGTGACCACGAGTTTGTCTGATTTCAGGGTCCTGATAAAAGCAGTCTTCACGATGCCATAGAAGACACAAAGAGGGTTATTAGGACTTGGAAGCACGCAACCCAAATTATTCCGTTAATATTACTCCTCCGTTATATCGAATGCGATTCCTTAAATAGGGCCAGAGGCAAAACTTCAATTCTTAGCCAAGATTACAAAAGACAGAAATATAGGCTTGTTTCTACTTGGCCGACAAAGTCGCATGGCTGGATACGAGACCCTACCGAAACCTAAAAGTGGCAGAACAGCTGGAATTTCAATTACTCAATATCAACCACAGTTCTCGTCTGGACTATTGTATGTACATTTAGTAGCGGCGGCTTCAACGGCTAGTGCAGCATTCAAAAATCGAGTTTTACTGCAGAACCATGAGTCATACAGTCAACATACGATTCAGTTCGATATTTGGCTTCGCTAGGGTTAATTCTTTTGTTCTATTATTAACACCCAAACTGGGTAAATGTGTTCATATTACATCAAAATGTTTCGAGATACCAACAATTTAGCGTTTTGCTGGTTCTGCTATAGACCTAACCGCCGGGCATACCGCGGCGTGGTATGATCACATTTGCTCTAGCATTGTTTGCATTGACATTCATCCTGTGGTTCATGAAAACCCCCACGTTGCAAAAAACATGATGAAATCCGTGGGCTGCAAAGGCCGTAGTTAGATGTCGATCTCTTACCCCGCTACCCCGCCATTCAGTGCTCGTCATTGCTGCTGTTCCATAAATACCTATGTTCACCTCACTAATTTTGGTTTGCCAGTTCCGCATATAAACTTCAACGCACACGTTTTTTTCAGATTACATTGTTTCTATAGATCTTCCGTCAGCAGCGAGCCACCCTATTCCTGCATGCATTCGATAGCGCAAAAACCCTAATTAAAGAGAAAAACCTGACGTCGTCAATTAAACGCAACTCGCCTACTCCCAACTTATCCCATATTAGTGGAATGCCATATGTGGCTATAAGTGCTATCTGTATCCCGAAAGAAACAATTGCTGCATTAACTGACAGCATATGTGGACATTAAATTGCCGCAGCTGCGATGGTGGCCTTTCTGCCCCACTCCTGGATGTGTGATCGAAAGCTATACCGCTTGTTGATAAGGTTATGCCTAGGTATGTCAATTTGTTTAGAAGTTTAATTTCTGTTCCCCTGATTTGGAGCACTGGCCATACGGCCGCCCCTTCGGAATTTCATAGCTACTGTCTTTCCCCAGTTAACCTGCAAGCCCTTCTCATCCATGAATGTGACTAGTCGATCCATGACCTGTTTCACCCTGAAAAGGCTGCCACTAAAGATAACCACATCATCAGCGTACAGTATGATTCTGGCCCACTCTCGGGTCCAGCCCGCCCTTAATCGCTTTGGTAGTCCACCTAGAAGTACGGAAAACAGCAGTCCATCGCCATGTGCAACACCTGTGATTTGAGCTACCTCCCCCGCAATACCGATCCCGTTATCAATCAGCACCGTGTTCTGTTTTAACATATTTTTAAGTGACGTCTGAACTGCTTCCAGAACTCCCGATTTTGACAGTGCATCAACTATTTTATCCCATGGTGCTATGTCAAACGCTGCCTTTAAATCTACAAACACCGCATATATATAACCCCTCGGCTTGGACACCGTTTCTCAGATTGCTCTTAGCAGCTCCCGAGTTGCTGAGTGACTTGATTTTCTTATCCTATAATCCATGCTGCTCCTCCGGTATTACCCCCGCTCCTCCAAGAACGACCCCAGTCTCCTAGCTATTATTTCCGAGAATATTTATTACGGACAGCTTTTTATTGCTATTTCCCTCCTACCTTCTGGCTCTGTTTGTATTCCCTTTCTTTTTGGAATGACTAGTAAGGTCGCTTTCCTCCGGGCCTCTGGAATTTGCCCCTTGTTAAAACATACATTGAATAAGGCTTGCCAGCATGGTGCGAGAATTAGGCTTTATTCATGTGTTCATTTCTTATTAAGTCTCTCCCATGCGCTTTCCCCCGTGGTGCTCTGTCTATTGTTTCTATCACTTCTCTAAGTAAGATTTCCCTCTTTATCCAAACCCTCGCTTCCTCCGTTGTTTGATCCCACGAGCCTTCGTATTCTAGCGGCGTTTTTGGAGTTGTGTCCGACCCGGCCAACATTCGCCTAAAATGTTCGACTAGCCTACCGGTCTCTACAGACCACTGTCTCCTTCCCCTCCGATTCAGCCATGTATATAGGCATACGTCAGCCTCCCTTATTGCTACCCACTCTTTCTTTTCCCAGTGCATTTTCTTCTCTTTCTTATACGCTTTCTTAACCAACCGTTTAACGAAGGCTACCAACGGCCTCATGAATGGGACGGTCTTTACATATTTTCGCGTCAGCGTACTAGCTTGCTTGGCTGCCCTGCACCGTTCATTAACCCAGGGTCTTCCGCTTCTCTTCTGTGGCGGCAGCATCGCAGACCTCAACAAGCCTATCAGACTGCGTGCATAGGAATCTACCTGGATTACCCCTAGCACCGGGAGAACCTTGCTAAGTCCTTGTAAAAGGACGTTGCCGTTAAGCTTCCTCCCTGAGGCTTCCCTTCTCCCTCGTTCTTAAACACTGTCCCTAATCTTTACCCGGATACCAATAAATATATGCTTTCTGAGTCCCGCACCTTCCTGTATAGGATTGTCGTCCCCTGTAAATTGTATGCGCCTTCTGTCTATATCAGTTGCAAATATATCAATAACTGATGTCCCGGAGTGGCATTCATATATGCACACATTCGCCCTGTTAACTACCCAACAGCCGATTTTCTTCAGTACGTCTAGTTCCGAGTCAACCCTGTCAAATCTCGTATTAAAATCTCCTCCTATGATCATCGGAGCGCTTCTATCCCAAACAAGAGGCGCTCGACCATCGTCTCTGTTGACTCCGTCCCACGTTCATTTCTCCCATAGTCGGTCTAACGAAAATTGATACCCCCCGCTCGGCCTTCCTGGGCCCTTTTTGCACGATGCCAGCGCCATCCATAGAATCCCCGAATATCAAACTTCTCTTGTGCCCAGGTCTCCGTCAATATGAGGACGTCTACCCCGTTGTCCCCGAGCAAATCTAACACCCCTCTCCCCTCGCATTTCCACAACACTATCTGAATACCATGCATCCACTACGTCTCCAAACGTATTATTATCCTGTTGGAGAGTTAAGTTCTATTGAATCTGGTTAAGCACTGTCCTATTGCTACACACCTCTGCTATAGAGAGCCAGTACAACGACGCAAGTATGTTAAAGCTACCGCGCCATGAGCTAGACTCGGCCTATGACGGATATCAGCTAAAACGCTATCAATGTACGAGGGTGGATTCTAAAATTATACCAACGGTACCACGTATACACGTTGCTCCTCCATTTTCGGCTACTTAAAGATCGCCAAACTCGTTTTCTTTACTTATTTGAACCAAACGCACACAATAAAGGCCGCCACCGATTGGCACGAAAGGTTGCCACTGTGTAGATAATCAGCGACGTTTCTGATCAAAACAAAGAAAGACCTTAGTGCATTGGCGGCCAATGCAAACTGCTAAAACTTTCCGATCAGCTCTTGTGTAAATAAAACGCTAGATTGCATTGAGTGAATGCTCTTCACGATTTTTAGACGACACAATGACTCTAACTAGTAAACCAGTAACCTCTCGACATCATCTATACGATACCGCTATGCTTATGCTCTCAATTCATGTTCGACAGTTCTGTGAAAAAACAATTAACAATAACACAAATTGTTAACGAAGAGAACGTGAATACAGACTATCGTAAAAAAGCGTTTCACCACGTTCTAATGATATCGTTACACATAGACAGCTTCATAAGCCATAATAATACTAATTAATACAACCATTGTTGGCACTTTTCTGAGCGGGAGATGCAAACCGTTTGCTGGCAAAGTGAGGCTCACGAAGTCGGCGCTTAGGCGGATGCAGCTGAAAATGCAGATGCAGCTGCATCGGCCTACGTGCCGCAATCGCACAAACAAAAAGCCTTTTAGATTTAAAATGTTAATATTTTTAAGCTCGTCGAGCTGCTTAAATTGCTCTACCAGGCACTATGTGACAGCGCAGGAGTCGAGACTAGGTGTTCTCTCTCTCTCTCTCTCTATATATATATATATATATTTTTTTTTTTTTCTTCTATCTCTTATTTTCTCTCTCTATCGCTCTCTCTCTCTCAATATATATATATATATATATATATATATATATAGTGATACAGTAATAAAATCCAGATTATACTACGTGCTTGAAGGTAAAAAGCTCAAGATGATTTCGTAAAAGTATAAAGACGTTCGAGGAGGGTTTTAGCCGAGTTGCATAATTGCATAAGTTGCTTCTCCTAGAGAGCTTACCACTAAAGGGAGCGTTCACGTCAGCTCGCTGACCGCGCTGACTCTGCGTTAAAAGAAAAAGACTCGCGCACATCTTCGCTAGCCAGCATCTTTCGCATACCTCAAAGCGCCCACGTCGGCTTTTACATGCAATTGCCGCGACAAGTCATAATGGTGGTGACGATAATGAACCCTACTATTTACCCGCCCCTGATAAATGGCACCGAGTACCGTCAGTTTGTTCTAAAACTTAGGCTTTTCGTACAAAGAGGTCCGAAAAATCCTGGTGGCGAATACAAGAGCGGAACACTTAAATAAAAAAAGAATGATGACGCTAATGATGATGGAAATAATTGCTGTTGTTGTTCCTGATGAATTATTGTTATTGCTGTTGTATTGTTGTCGTTGCCGTTGTATTGTTGTTGTTGCTTTTTTTTCTCCTTGTTGTTGTTGTTGTTGTTGTCGCTGCTGCTGTTATAGTCGGTGTCGTACTTGTTGTCGGTGTCGTATTTGTTGTATTTCTAGTAGAAGTAGTAGTAGTAGTAAAAAAAACTTTACTTTTTAGTTGTTGTTGTTGCTCTCATTTGTTGTTGTTGTTATTATCGCCTCTGTTATCGTTTGTGCTGTCTTTGTTGTTATTGTCTTTGTTATTGCTATTGCTGCAATTTGTATCGATGTTGTTGGTGTTGTCGCTGCTGCTGATGCTGTTATGGTTGGTGTCTGCTTTGTTGTTGTTGTTGTTGTTGTTGTTGCTGCAGCATCTTCGTCGTCGTCGTCGGTGTCATTGTTATTATTGTTGTTGTTGCTACGTCTTTGTCGTTCGCCGCCGGTGAAGCCAGACAGCAAGCTGCTGCAACCCCAAGTACATCCCTTTCCTCATCTAGATCGTGCATGTCTCTGCTTAATCCCTCGTAGTGAGGGCCCAGGGCCAGTCCGCCACCTGGCCAGGCCAGGGGCGGCTCCGCCCATAGCCCACCTGGCGCACAGACACACAAAGGCGGACCTGCATAGACAGACAAACAGATACACTGCTCGCTTGCCCATCTGCCGGCTTGCTACAAAGGCCACGCTCGGAAGGGCCACAGTGGAGTCCGCGCTATCATACGTTATTGTCGCTGCTGCTGCTGCCACCAGCACTGCAGCTTTAGTCCTTCTCGTTCGTTCCTTGGTTCTCTTCCGCTCGTTTCTACCTGCCCATCCTACATGTAGCGTGGGCTATTTCTGCCCCTAGTGCTACAGGGAGGACAACAGGACAACAGCAGGACCACGAACAACGAAGCTTTGTCGTCCAGCGGGTCACAGAGACAGCAGCTCTCAGCATTGATGCTAACCGTCTAGGCAGGACAGTGTCCGTCTTACACAACCACACATGCGTTTCACTGTAGGATGTTGATGTTGTTTATTATGTATCTCTGCAATCTGCAATATCGTTGCGTTACTAGAGTAAATTTGTTGTCGTGAAATATTTGCCTTCAACGTAGACGAGATGCGAAAAAGCTTATCATGCTTGCCACTGTAGTGACCTATTGTGTCTTGCCTAGTCGTCACCTAGAAGACGTCCTAGGCGACCTTAACAAGCTTCAGCGCATACGATTCATACGATACATCATGCCAATGCCATGCGATATTTGAGCTCAACAGCGTACGCAGAAATAACTGCGGAAGTGACTGAAAATTTAGCTATGGCAAATCGCTCAATAGACGACGCCTAAAGTACGCTGAACAGCTTCAAAGCAATGCAATTGCATAGTGAGCGATTGCACTTAGAGTAGTGTGTTCTTCGTTGCGTATTGTTTGCTACCTTGAAAGTCGGATTTGCTTTACGGACGTTCGACTTGCTCAAGGTCATAAAAAAAGACGTCGAAACTCGAGAAACTCGAATAAAAACTAAACTTAGCCTATCTAACACACACAGTTCCTTGTATCTAACATACACGACTCCTAGCAACCCTAACTGGAAGCTTTGCGAGTTGTTTGCCTAGCAATTCTAGTTGCCTGCCGGCGTTACGAGGTAAGTGAGTACCTTCGCAGTGTCCGCGAGATTTTCTTTCAGCGTAGCGGCGTGTGCTTTTTTCTCTGGCGAATTAGTCAGAGTGGCCATCGGTTCAAAGCTGCGTCCACCGTCTGTCCTAGCAGGGTACCGCAAACTTCAAGCAAGTCGCGTCTCACGTGAGCGTACAATGAGTGATGCCGCAGCACTTCGACTAGCGCTTTTTTGCGCCAAAAGGCACCTCAGTCCATGATGTTCTTTTGAAGGACGCTAATTAGCTTAAAACACTGTGCACAGTAAGTACGGCGTGTACCAAGTGGGCTGCTCACAGCTGACTTTTGACTCGGAAGGTGAATCCGATAGCAACGAAGTTCGGATCTACCTCAAACCCATTCATTACGCTCTCTCTCAGGTAGCCGTAGTAGCGGTTATATTGTGCGGCTCTCTAACATACGCATTTTACGGCACATTTCAGAATTCTGGCGCGAGGTTTTTGCAGTCGGTTATTGTGTTAATAGAGAGAAGCAACAAACAAATAGTTATATATATATATATATATATATTGCTTATAAAATGTATGCATTATATTTTGTTGTTGCACACGACATTGATAGCCTGAGAGGGTACAAGTCCAGAGGCTGCAATAGCCTAAATACGTTCGAGTTGATGACACAAATTGAATTGCTGCTCTGCGTTGCGTTGCGTTTTTGCAAAAGTTAAGGCCATTTACATATGACTGTTGGTCCATTTCATATGGTCGTTTAAACATGCCTCACAAAAGCTATGTTGGCTCCGCTTGTTTAGAGAAATCTATTCTGCTGATTCGCCGCATCCCCGGGATCGATTGTTATCTTGAGGCTAGTTTATTTGCTTTTAGGTTCAAGGGAATCTGTTTAGCCACGACTTGTATGGCTGCTGTCAAAGTCATGCGACTTAATCGTGCGATGTTGAGCGCCATATGACGTTGTGTTAAAGAAGCGGCGTGTTGTAGCTGTGGTAGAAATGCGCTTTTCTAAGCGTCTAGCACATAATTTCATGCTATCGAGGTGCTAAGGGACGCGCCGAGAGTCTCTCTTCGGCAGAGTTCACCGCAGCGGCGGCAAACACAAGTCTCACATGGTTCATGGAATTTAGCCCGTTGACATAAAATGTGATGAAAGCCGTGCACGATCAAAATCGTGTTATCACGTGCCTGTTGCTACGCTCTGGCACCTTCCGCTCCGCATGTATCCTTGCTCCGGTATTGAAGAATTTAGGGTCGAGTTCGGAAAATTTCGCCTCTCATTTTCCGAGTCTGCTAGTAGGAATATAAGGCGGTTGCGCGTTGGCATATGGAGTCCCAGAGCCCTTTTCAGGAAGGCTGCTTTTATCTGATTCAATTGGTCGAGGTTTCAGGAAGTTAAGTGCGCCCATATGAACTCCACTCCATATGAAGCTACGGGGGCGATCGTCAGGTCGAAGAGGCGAATGGCTGTCGCAAGGGACAGGCGGTGCGGGCTTCTGATGGAAGATGCCGCTATTAGGACAAATATCCTTTATGCACATCCGAGTCCACGATCTAGCCAGCGCATATGCCCCACATGGTCGACTAGAGAGCCCTAGGGAAATTATGTTTCCCCGCTTTTCACGACTCACGACGTCTTTTTCGTAACATAAAGAGGTATTTTCTACCTAATGTACGATATCTTGTGCATGCGTACGACTGAAGGCTCTATATTCTAATTTATTCTAAAGAGTCTTACATTGTCATACAGTCTGTTAAGAGCTTTGCCCTGTGGTACATCGGAAACGGTATGTTATGCTAAATGTGTTACTCTAGAACGCGGTGCACTTAATTATAATTATACAACTAGTAATATGATACTTTTTTTTTTTTTTTTTTTTTTTTTAATGGTGAGAGGGAAAAATGCGTTTACGCACACCCTGAGCGGGTAGTGTGGGACTCGATGCCGATGTTGTTGGCATAATACCCACTAAAAACCTCTCACCTAAATGGCCTCAGGAAGAGGCGAGGAGCTGGAACCATTCTTTAATATTACTTCAACGTGTAATATGATATGTAATATGATACTGCCGCCTCAACCTCTACACACAACCTTTACACTAAGATTTAAGCATCTACGTGACATCAAACCCGGACGTAATTCATTACATTACCAAACTAGTTATTACAACTAGTAAAAACTTTATTTTGCTGTGTTACCCGAATAAAACCCGACGTGTGCGTTCGCTTTTATACATAATTTGTACCTATGAAGCATGTAAATCGTTCTCCGATCTGGAGGCACTAAAATCCGAAACACAAAAAAATGGTAGGAGGAATACCAGATAGATACTTGCGACAAATAGCGAATATTCCTCCACCTATTAACTCCGCGTTCGATCAATATAATAATAGCCTTTGCACGAAACAACACATCAATGATTTGTCTACATAGAGGCTGGCCACGTAGGCAAAACATTAATATAACATATTTGAAGATTAAAAAGTCTACCCAGCGACTTTAAATACACTTCTTAAAAAATACTTAAAAGTCATGAAAATTTGACATCGCCATTCTTTATCTTACTTAGCGAGCATGTTCTGTTATGATATAGCTGCGTTATAACATAACTACATGGTACGCCGTAATTCATATGTATATATATATATATCCCGGCAACGAAGGTTTCGCGACGGTCTCTGCGCAGAGCGAACCATATCTGCTGAGAGGTCTGGCGGTACCGAGATGGGGGTCGCGTGACGTCGAACACGCCCTCGGCACGGGCGCAATTGTCCCGCGAGCGAGCATCAACTGTCAGGACAAACACACGCGCTCGATCGCACGAGGTCAGGACCGTGCTGCTGCTGCCATTGCGGTAAAAATGCGGCTGCCACCTTAGAGTGCCACAGCGACGATGGACAGTATCGTTTTTGGGGGTGGCGGCCGCGGTGGGAGCGTTCTGGCCGACAGGACAGCCTTCAGAACTTCAGCCTAAAGTTCAACCTTCATTAATTGCTGCCGAGTTTTAGCTGCCACGCCTGAAACCGGGCTGCGTCTACGACGACGGCAACGACAATGATGATAACGGCGACAACAACAGCAACAACAACAACAGCGACAACGACAACAACAACAACAACAACAGCGACAACGACAACAACAACAACAGCAACGACAACAACAACAACAACAACAACAACAGCAACGACAACAACAACAACAACAACAACAACAACAGCAACGACAACAACAGCAACAACATCTCGATAGTGTGCGGTTCTTCAGAACGGTGGCTGCGTCAGTTGCAGCTGGTCCGAGGAATTTCGCTCCGGTTTCCGCGCTATCTCTCTCTCTCTCTATACAGACATCTTGAGCGCCAAGGGCAGGTTTTGCACAACGGGCAATGCATACACATCGAGAGACAGGCATCTTTCGCACTCGGTGTCACCTTAAAATGCGTGAAAATTTCGTTGGTCCTCTCCATGCGCCGCCAATGATCACGCAGAAGCAGGCCTGCTTCAGACTGTGTTTTAGCACACCCTGTTTGCCTTCTACTGAGCTATTTGTTATAAAACTATAAAAAGTTTAGCCAAACGACTGTCTACGAATACCATGGCCAAACTATATCATGCATATTCTTTCCACAAATGTAGATATTTTTGTTTTAAATTCATATATGCATACATCCATGTATAGAAGTGCATAATTATATTTATCTTATATTTATCATTCTTCTTACTGGCATATATATATAGAAAATATTGTGATGATTTATTAATCATTTACAATACGTTTGCACACTCGGCAGTGCTTGCCTTATATATATATAGAAAATATTGTGATGATTTATATATATATATATATATATATATATATATATATATATATATAAATATATATATATACATATGAAGGACACTAATTCTTGTCGACCCTTTTGACTTCAAGTCTCTTTTTGAACACGGCCGCACATAAGCAATGATGATGTATCATAGTACATTCCAACAACTCACGTAATTGACACGTATACGTAATTTAACAAAGCTTTCAAATTTCCAACATCGCCGTAAGTCCAACCGTCTTCCAAACGCGCCAAGAATCGGATGGGCAATTCAAATTGCGAAATTCGCATATTTCCAAACTAGTTCTTTCGAGTATCGAAGACCCCGGAGAACTTTCAGCTAAAACACACTGGATGGATTCTATAACACTAACAGCCTGATGCCTCCCGGCGCATTTCTACCGGATAGTTCGGCGACAATCGTACCGCTTAGAACTAAAACTCTAAACGTAACGACAACACATCTTATACATAGCGCGCGCCGAACCAAACGTCAGAGATTTTGGGTATGTAACCATATATTTAACCAGCTACGCAAGCAATGACTATACGCCTTTTCTTTCCATGCTGCGCAGCATTTACTTGAATGCGTTTATGGTGCGTCAGCTTGAGGCGAACGATCCAAGCACTGCGGGTCTTGATGAATAGCTAACGACTTTGACTCGACGAAACATCGACCGTAGAAAAAAAAAAGAAGTAATGTCTTAGCACAAATAATTGTTAAAAACGATCGATTTGGATTAAGTGAAAGGAAATAAATGATCGATGGCGAAGTGAGCAAGAATGACTACTAAACTGCCTAGACAAATCTAAAATAATTGGCAATAGAGGGCACACAGAAACGACAAATTCTAGAAAGCAGTGTGCACTGTTTTTCTGACGGTGGAAGGAAATTCAGACATTCCGACACTCTCTGTATTGACGATGCTAAGTGGAATCTCCATAGTTTTAGAAAAGCGCAACTTCATAAACTTATAGTCGGAGACACCTTTTCCTTAGGCCTCGTATAGGTCGCGCCATTAACACCCTTTGGTTAGCCTGAGCACAGAGAACACAATTGATTGCGTTAGCCGACGAACGATATAAATACATAAAAAAAAGAGTTCTCCGTATTACACCTTCCTACTAAACGCGCCAAGCTATGGCAGAACGTGGAGACAGCGGTACACTGTGTAAGGAACAGTAATTCGCTCACTTCACAATTAGGTAACTCGCCAACGTACAGAATTTAGCAGAAATTATTTAACAGTGGATTGCTAGTCCCCTTGTGCACTGATATATGATTGCTCATAATATATATGTATATATATATATATATATATATATATATATATATATATAAAGAGAGAGAGAGCGAATAGTATACTGCAAATCTAAACATATCTTTAGTGGATTTATAGTTTCCTTCACAGGAAGCCATATAATTTTTGGGCATTTTGTTCACAGGAATCAAACGGCTCCGGTCCTTAATTTCTACAAGTCCAAGAATATTCTTCAAGAGTTCGCCGGCACCAAATCAAAGGAGATCTATCCCAACGTTTACAAGTTCCTCGCCACCTTACGCAAACCAGTAAACGAAGAGTAAGCCGATCCGAAGATACGGCTGATCCGGTCTACTGCTACCTGCCACGCAGTAGATGATTTTATAAACAATCGTTTTTGTGAAGTATTAAGTCTGCGTGTATTTGGCCTGTTACATGGCGGTTGCCAGCGTTTCGCTAATGTGACAGAAATTGAATAAATGACTTATTTTTGCTATATGGCTGTCATATATTTAATAACGTAAGCGATATACGTGTATAGGCAATTTGAACCTAACTGTTTGCTAAAAGGCCTTTGTCTAGCAGAATCTTCGAGAGAAAGTATTCAAGCAAGTTTCAATTATAATGAATTGTCTAAATGGGTTTCCTTCTCGTTCGCTTACATTTTGCTTTACGTTAAAAGTAAATTCAAATAAAGTTGACAGTTGAACTTTTAATTTGTTTACAATATTTAAACCGAGAAAACAATAATCATACATGTCCTCAATACGTACATTTTACACACATCTGCAAGTATGCAGGGATCTTATGCGACTCAAGGATGCACTGCAAAGTTGACAATGATTTCCAACCAACCGAATGCCCAAGCATGCCGACACCAATAACATGGACGTAAACCTCTATGCCACAATAGCTACCGGCACGCGTTCGATTGCAGTTTACACCGATGATTACACCGTTCGGTTGATTCTACGCGCGATTGAAACTTTTCATACTGATCCCTGCGTGAGTCGACTTGCTTAACTTGTATCCCGCTTGTATAATAGCATGCGGCAAGTTGAGTTGACGGATATTGATAACCCGCTAACGCTGCGAGAGGAGATCACTGACGGTGGTGGTGTGAAGCTCTCACCTCATGTAGCCTCACGGCACTTAGCTAGTGCTTCGGCGTCTGTCGCGTCGTTTCGCTCCTGCGTACGTACCACCATCGTCGGCGGTACAGCGCTTATCGGACGGTCGCCGGTCTGATCGGTGATTGTTTCGCGCATCCTTTTTGTTTCTTGCGTCGTGCAGTTGGTCCGCTTCCTTGACCCGGCTGTCGACGTGCTTCTCGGCGTACTGACGGCGCCTCTCGCGTCGACGGTCTGAGCCGTGACCATCTTGACGGTCCGACGATCGCGGCCTCCGATCTGTCCGCTTTCTATCGCGTCTCCGGTCAGCTGCCCGATGATCTTTGTCGGCATCGCTGCTGACGCTTCTGTCTTTTCTTCTTCGTTTCCTGTTTTCTTTATCTTCTTCAACAACCTTCTGCTCCTTAGGCGATGTCTGTTCATCATTAGCGCCGCCGCCGCCACCGCCGCCATCTGTGTGGTTGTCAACGGCACATTGGCGTTTCCGCTCGCTTTCCGCGACGGGACGTCCTACTAAACTGCATAGACAAATCTAAAATAGTTGGCAATAGAGGGCACACAGAAACGACTAATTCTGGAAAGCAGTGTGCACTGTTTTTCTGACGGTGGAAGGAAATTCCGACACTCTCTGTACTGACGGCTGAGCTAAGTGGAATCTCCATAGTTTAAGAAAGGCGCAACTTCACAAACTTATAGTCGTAAACACCTTTTCCTTAGGACTCGTATAGGTCGCGCCATTAACACCCTTTGGTTAGTCACTTCACAATTAGGTAACTCGCCAACGTACAAATTGCAGCAGAAATTATTTAACAGTGGATTGCTAGTCCCCTGGTGCACTGATAAGTGCTTGCTCATAATATATATATATAAATAGAGAGAGCGAGAGAGAGAGAGATAGAGACAGAAAGATAATAGTATACTGCAAATCTAAACATATATTTAGCGGACTTATAGTTTTCTTCACAGCTTTAGATGTTTTACCCCGCATCTAATGTTGTTATTCGGAGCAGTCCTTAGAAAACGGGCATTTATCGTTGTAGAAAAGTGATACACTAGTAACCACAAACTTGGAGGTCTCCTAACCGCAAAAAAATAGATAAATAATTCCTTTCTTACCGGCAGGTTTTTGCATTATTAGGGCCATAGGTATATAGACTAGATAGTAGATATATTGTACTGTAGATATATCAATCAAATACCATATGACTCGTTAACTGTTTCTCTGTAATAAATAAAAGTAAAGTCAGAATTCACAATTTTTGGTGATGCTAAGTCTGTGCCAGTGAGCACGCTTTTGTTCACACAAAGCACAAAGAGTGGTAAGCATACGTAACCTAAGCAATTCATTGAGTTTCTATGCGAATATTTTTGATGAGCTACTCCTGGACTCTAGCGTACGAGTTTTTAAAATGTCACCTTCTATTTCTTCTGCTTTTGCAATATTGCGGGAATGTCTTGGCGTTTAGAATATTCGTAGTTCATACAGATCTATATACAATACCTGCCGAAGTAATAGCATGTTTGTACAAAGTTTACGCGAACGACTGATGAATATATATAGTATACCACCACAGAACAAGATCGAACCACAACAGCTGCTTTGTCCGGTCCTTCTTTTTTTGTCCAGGTATCTTGGTTGATTGTGAATAATGTAGTGGACATATCTGAGTACTGATTTCAGGTCGGACCGTAGCGATTTCGAATATGGTATCGACGAGCAAGCTATTCCCGAAGCTCGCCACCAGGATACACCTGGATGACAGGCCTATTTCATAGTCATAGTTTTTCCAATCACTTGGCCAAAGTAGGGCGACCTTTATTTGAGATTTGCCATCTATTTAGCGGGGTTATTGTTCCAGCGACCCCCATTTCGTGTGACATACCCGTGTAACATAAATCTTCTTTTAAAGTGTGCGTAGAACGTTACTTTCTGCCTATCTATATACTGGCGACGACAACCGTAATGTGTGACTAGTGATCGGTGGTACCCCACTGATACATGGGATAAATACGAGTAAGGATAAACGTTTAGCGTGCCTACATTTCATTCGAACATATTCTATGAAAATAAAGACGTTAGAAGCCATGCGTGAGCTGGAGCAGTCAGATATCCTACATGCATTAGGAAAATACATTTATCGTTTTGTCGATGTTCACAATGATCACGCACGGGCATAGTTGAATGTTGCCATGAGCAAGCAGTTCGCGTGTTACTAGTTTCTGTAAATCGTGTTCCCAGCCCAGTATATCGACGTTCTTTCCGGTATTACGCTACGCAGCGGTGTTGTTTGCTCTATCTTAACATACGTTACTGCACTTTATTTTTTTGATTGGATGGTAGGACGACGTAGACAGTTTGCTGAAGTCAACGTCGGTTAGATATTTTTATAAAAATAAATAAGAGTAAAAAAACTTTGAAAACAGCAAAAAACGGCGTGCATGTGTGTACAATATTATGTATTATATGAGTTAAATTGTATTATAATTTAGAAGCATATATATAATGCTTCACGGCGTTGCTGCTCGTATTATCTTATGTGTATGTATTATATTCATTATAGATACGACCAGAACGTCCCGAGGTGAGATGATGTGACGTCAATGAGAGAGCTCGCCGCCCGGCTTCAGCAAGAACAGCGGCGGCCTACAGTTATCGACGAGCGACCGCAAACTGGCAGCAAGAGAAAGGAGAATACAAAGCACGAAAGCAAAGACCGCGTCGAGTAGTTGTTGTTAAATCGATAGAGTATCATGAATAATAAACGGGTGTAAACCTAGGAAATGACACGTTGGGGGCACACAGACAGAAAGAGAGAGAGAACTCGACAAAGAGAGTGAAACAAATAAAGGATCATCTTTGAAGACAGCTAGTCCGGCCAGACGTACAGTAACAAAGCCATATGTGGTGGGCAGTGTTGGCACTTGAAGGTCGTACCGGCCGCGGGCAGAGGTCGGACCCGGACAGTGTCCGGACCTCGGGCAGTGTCCGGACCTCGGGCAGAGTCGAGTCCAGAGGGTAGAGGTCCTCCACCTGCTCGGCCAGCAAACTGGCCAATTGCCATTATTGCCATTGTCGTGGCCATGGTCCGCTCGAACACCGCCTTCAACGCCGAAGCATCACCGGCATTTCGTCCGTGCGTACTCCACCCATAGCGGCGGCCGTCTACGCATCGACCACGATCATTCTGCCCCTAGCAGTGCCCGAGGCAGCATTGCCCCCGCGAGGGCCTTTCGAGTCCGTCGACTGGACTGGACTCGAATCGCATAGCATGACGTGTCGTGCGCTAGTCTCGTCCACTTTGCAGGACAGACTGGGATGATAGCAACAGCAGCAACAACAACAACAACAACAACGACGACGAGGACGACGACGACGACAACAACACGAACAACGGGAACAAAAATAACCAACCTCAACCACCACAACAACAACAACAACAGCAACGACGACGACGACATTAACAACAACGACAACCACAATAACAACAACGACAACCACAATAACAACAACGACGACGACGACGACGACGACGACAACGACAACAACAACAACAACAACGACAACAACAACAACGATGGTCCGACAATGTCCGCTGGAACCTAGACGACGTCGACATTGGACAGCATCGGCTCAACTCTGGTCGAACGTAATGTTCTCGGTACGCTGAGCACGACGAACCTAGCCGGGAAACTGCAGCCAGGAATACGCAGGCCAGCGGCAGAGATAAATGATGACGGTCCGCCCGTATGAAATCGGCCAGGTGTCGGCACCGGCAGTCGAAGTAGTGGTTTGCAGATGAAAGCACATCAAGGAGCCATAATGGGACACACCTAGCTATGCCTACCATACACGCCTGAATAGCTTTATAGGTTTATGCATAGATGCTTGTACATATGTATATAAATATAGATGTTTATACATATGTATGTATATACATACATAATAGCTTTATTAACCGATGGTTGGTTTATAATATATATATATATATATATATATATATATATATATGTATATACATATATATATATATATATATATATATATATATATATAAGGCGAGCACTGCCGAGTGTGCAAATGTATTGTAAATGATCTATAAATCATCGCAGTATTTTCTAAATATATATATATATATATATATATAACTTTGAGTATATACGAGTGTCGAGTCTACTTTCAACCTTCTGTTTTCCGTAGTCGTCGTCATCACTGTCACCAGTGACGTCATCACCACTGTCAACATCAACAGCATCGCCGCCACCACCACCACCACCATTATCATCACTATCACCACCATCATCATCATCACCATCATCATCATCAATCTCGTCCTCATCAACAGAGAGGTTGAGGGGGGAGAAGCTAGGTGACCGGTCGGTCTATAGGGCTTGGCTAGGAGCATCTCGTTATGCCAGGTGCTTCCGTCCCAGTTACAACCGTGTATAGCTAACTAGCTGGCAAATGATGGGCTTGCCAGCGTCGACCTGTTACAACAAGCGGAATTCACGCGCTTCCTTCCGCTCCTTGACATCCAGGCCCCCCGTCGTACCGTCCTACCCCCCCCCCCCCCCCCCCGCCCATCGTACTATCCTCCCCCCCACCCCCCACCTCCCACCCGCATCCTTCTCCTCGGCATTTTCCGACAGCCGCCCGGCCGGCAATGAGGCCGGCAAGGTTTAGAGTAAGTCAGATGACTTGTCGGGTTGTCACTGTTCGTCTTTCAGCTTTCTCGGAAGTCTTTTCCCGAAGCAATAAAGCTTCGGGCGTCCCCTTTCCTCCCTTTCAAGGAGGGGGGCTTCTTTACCCGCACTTCTACGCTGCCGCAGCAGACCCACCGCATCTGTGCGCGCAGTGGCGGATCGAGCGGCGAAGACATGGGTAGGATGGTCAAACAATGACATAACAACGTTGAGCTTGATCGACAGCGATACTGCTAAACTACACGAATTGGCAATGCAAATCGTGCCTATATGCAAAGAGGCATAGGCTCTAACAACAACAACAACAACAATAATAACAATAGTAATAATAGCATTAGTGGTAATGATAATATAAACGATGGTTATTGTTGTAATAGTAGTAGTAGTAACTGTAGTAATAATGTGCCTGGTTATGTTTCCGGCATTCTTCCTTCCGCTTTTGCCGGTAAACGGCCGGGCAACGGGTAGTGAGTGGACACGTCGTAAATAAGCGCCAGTATACTATGTGTCTGTGTGTACACAGACTACTGCTAACTAAGTGTACCATTACTACTACTAAGACTACTACTACAACTACTATAAGTGCATATATGCATAGACGTGCGTAGGTACGTAAGCGTGTATGTGTGCATGTGTGTCTATAGACACTAGTGGATGTAGCATAGTATACGACGAGAGTAGTCTGATATAGGCTTCAATCAGCAACGCGAAGCAGCGTGGCCGTCTGGTGGATCGATCAGCTGTTGCTGTTGTTGTTGTTGTTGTTGTTGTTGGTGATCGATCGTTGTTGTTGTTGTTGATGTTGTTGTAGTTGTTGTAGTTATGATTGCGTTTGTTGCTATGACTGTGGTGATCGTTGTCATTGTTGTTGTTGCTGTGATTCTTGATATTACTGTAGTTGTTGTTGTTAGTGTTGTGATTCTTGATATTACTGTAGTGGTTGTTGTTGTTAGTGTTGTTGTTGGTATTGTTGTTAGTGTTGTGGTTGTTGTTGTTGTTGCTGTGATTCTTGATATTACTGTAGTGGTTGTTCTTGTTGTTAGTGTTGTGGTTGTTGTTGTTGTTGTTAGTGTTGTGATTGTTGTTGCTGTTAGTGTTGTTGTTGTTGTCAGTGTTGTGGTTGTTGTTGTTATTAGTGTTGTTGTCGGTGGTGTTGTTGTTACTGCTGTCGCTGTTGCTGCTGTTGTTGTTGTTATTATTGTTGTCCCCTTGTACCGCTACAATGGCCATGACAACAGTGGCGGCGACCAGGCGACAACGACTATGGCAACTTCTACGTTTGCTGATCCTCCGCCTACTACTTCTACTACTACTACCACCATCACCATCACCGACACAGTATTACTACTACCAGAAGCATGCACTGTCGGCAGTGGTACCTACAGTGGAACTGCGTCGTAGCCTTCGACAAGCTCGCATGCGCGAGTCCTATGCGTGCGCAAAGGTATCATCACATACGCAGGTAGGACCGGGCTACGAGGGCTGCGAGGAATCATCCTATGATCCTTTCTGGGTCCACGCCCCGCCACGACCCTCTTCCCCCCCCCCCCCCCCCCAACCCCGAGAACCTCTCGCACTTCGCTGGCGAGCGCTCACGACGGGGTGTGCCGCCTGCTGGGGCTGCTGGAGGCCGCTGCTTACAAATCCGGCTCATCTCTGCGATCACGGGCAACATTCGGAACCCGGGAACATGGGATGGTTCTTATTCTACCTCTTTCTTTCCTGTTGTTGTTGGTGTTGTTGTTGTTTGTTGTTGTTGTTGTCGGTGTTGCTGCTGCTGTTATCGCTATGTTAGTCGCCGCTGATGTGCCGTTACCTTGTATGCCTCTGAACCCAACGGTCTGCTCCTTTCTACTGTTTGTATCTTATTGCAAGCAAGTTTTGTCAAACAAAAATCAAGGACGTAGGGCGCAAATATGTACACGTACATGTATATATATATATATGGGGAAAGATAAAACTAGAAATACAAAAAT
The DNA here is from genome assembly GCA_003439945.1 of Dermanyssus gallinae. Lineage (NCBI taxonomy): Eukaryota > Metazoa > Arthropoda > Arachnida > Mesostigmata > Dermanyssidae > Dermanyssus > Dermanyssus gallinae. The sequence goes on along the minus strand of QVRM01005604.1, from coordinate 29,580 downwards.
AAATGGAACAAGCTAACAACTATGATAAATTACCGATAAGTAATAAAAACAATAGAACAATGAAAAGAAAAAGCAGAAAACGATGGTCTATATAAGCCTATATATCAATGTATCTATCTATCACTGTCTCCCTCGCTCGTCTTTCGTGCACTCACGACACTCAAAGGTACAGAACGGCCTACGCATGATAAGCAACTGTAGGATATGTGCGGGCCGCCACTGACTGTGTCATCATATACTTTCGCGTCTGGCTGATTCTGCCTCTGTTGTTTTAGCCCACTTCTGGTAGTGCTGTTCTAAGCGAACAGGGTCTGCTGCTGCTGCTGTTGATAGGTCTGGCCCTGTTGTTGCACCTACTCCTGCCGCTACAGTGATGAGCGGAGCAAAGTGTGCGCCATTCTGCCACAAAGCAAGCTTGTGCTTTCGAGGACACCAGAGGTCTCTGATGCCACTTGGGCATACCACTCCGTTGGCACGGCTGCCTAGCCAGCCCTTTCTGCTCTATCTACAATAGCTGCTGCTCGCACTTACTGGTGGTCTGGGCAGCTTTGCTCCCCAGGCTATCGTCAACTAACAACTAACGACGCATGAGGGTATTCGTAAGCGTCGTCGTCGTCGTCTCCCGTTCCTCGTTCTTCTTTCTTCGCCTACGCCTCGTTCTTTCATTTTCTCCTCATCTTCTTTGCCTTCCTTTTCTTCGCCTGTCTGTTCTGTCTGTTTCGTCGTTTTCGCCTGTCTGTTCTCCTTTCCGCGCGTTCGCCTGTTCCTCTTTTGCTCCTACTGATCTGCCTTATCTGCGCTAGCGCTACGCTATGAGGTACGCGCGCGTCGATTTCAATCGTTTACCGAAACGTAGCCTCCCTACTACTACGAGACTGGGCCACCGGCTCTCTGCGAGAAGAAGAAGAAGAAAAGAAGAAAAGAGAAAGTGCGAAGATTCAGAAAACGTACACACTTGGCACTCGCGGCTCTTTGCACAAGTCGTTGACGGCCCGGGGGTTGACGGCCCGGGGTTGACGGCCGGGGTGCACGGCAGGCAGAAGGGAGCCGATAGAAGAACGGCGGGGGGGGGGGAGGAAGACAGCTAAACGCCATCGTACATCGTGGTCGAGTCCTGCTTCAGTGTTTTTCTCACCGTTTTCTCCGTCCAGCCTTCGTCCAGCGTGCGCCGGTAGCAGTTGGACGTCTGGGCCTGCTACGACGACGACGCCAATAAATCTGCTGACTCAGTTCATTGCCTTGCTGGAAACCCTTTGGTTGCCTTTGCCTTGCTCATGTCCTCGTAGTATTGAGGTGAGCGCATCGCTTTCGTCAGATTCGCAGGCCGCTGTGTGAGCCCGAGCCGAGACGAGACGAGACGATTTACAGTCTACATGTTCTCTTCGGTCTAACGTAGATAGACAGCAAAAGTTCCTCGCGAGGCCTCGAAACTACCATAAAAAAGAAAGAGAGAAAGCGAGTTTGCCACCACTTGGTTCGTGGCAAACTCGCGTTCTCTTTCAACGCAACATGAAATGAAGGTTCATCGCAGAATTGTCCGGTGCGTTGTTTGAAACCATCACCGACCATAACAAACATTTGTAACAACTATACGATGATTTTAAATGTTATTTACTGTAAATAGTACAGTTCTGTACGTTGGTACTTCACGGATTTACAATCGATGAATGTAAACGGAGGCATGATTGCGCATTTCGTTTTAGTACGTACAACCTTTGGCTAACGTTTTAAAATGTGTATGCTTATTGTGGCTAAGACAAGATACTTGTAGATTCAGTTCATTACGAGCGAATCACCGCATTAAAGGTGATTTAATTTACGCATTCATAACGAGTACTTTGCCGACAAGACACAGTTTTTACCCTCTTTTGTCCGACTGAAGCCATCGACACGGCATCTGCTCACTTCTACTACACTATATTTTTGTTTTAAACAATTATCTCTTATACGAAGGAAAATGTTTATAGGAATGCAATGCCTTGTTGTTAAGTAGAACTTAATCTAGACAAATACCGGCCAATATGAAAGCTGCCCACGATGAAGTCTTTTAACGTGCTGACCGCCCTATGCAATTTCGCACTCTCAAGTGCTCAACCTCTAAATATACAGAAGACGGATACTAGTACGCAATTTATAAGAGACATGCTTTATTCCTAAATGATGAGTTACGCTCTTAAGGTACGTGCTAGGTGCTAACACTTTGTTATTACATTGCACAAGGTGTTAGGCCATGTTTCGGCACCACTTAATGTTGCTTTAAGGCTTGCGTCGATAGTACAATTAGGGAGAATACGATCTCTAAACAGCTTCTTTACTTTAGGTATTACAAGATACGTTCTACGTAGTTTTTTCACGTTCTACTTAAGGACAGTTGAGCCCCTTAAACTTTCGCGTAACGCAATCTTTATTATACATAATAGTTAGCATCTCGTACATGTACGTAGGAGATTACGCAGCTGTAAAAGCTCGTTGGGGAGACTGGCATATTGACGTTTGGCGCAGTTAACTCAAGTCGCTCAAAGTTATATCGTTATGCAAATACGCCACGCAAAAAGTTGTAAGTTGAATTGATTCTTATGAGGTCGACAACGTTTCTTCCGTATGCGTTTCTAACGGAAAATGCCAGAACACTGCTGTTATTTAAAACCACGTCGGTTATGCTCTGTGAGTATGTACGACGTAGAACTGATTCTATGTGTTGATCTTCATAGACTAGAGCAAGATCAGAGCAATCCGTTATTTTTATAAGTGAAACACACCGAACACTAAGCACTGCATGTTTTATACATAATTCGACAACCACATGAAAAATTGGCTTTTGCAGCTGTCACAAAGTCTGTCAAGCGTAACATCGACGTGGTTCCGCACACGCCAAGGCGGACCTCAAATTTAACCTTTAACCACGTTCTACGTACTACCTAATGCGATAGAGTCCATAGACTGCTGGCCGAACCAAAGGCCGTCATAAAGGTCGTACTGGAACTGCTCGGCTTGTGATTATCGCGTAAAGGTGTCACGGAACTACTATACTGCAGACTCCCTCTGACAAGCTATATAAGTCCATGGAGATTCACCAGGGAAGTTGCCGTTCATCGACGCGCACAGCAGCGGTTATGTATTTGCTCTGTGTTCATTGTGTCGTTTCTGAATTATCCATATTTTATAATCGACGACCTTGGCGATGAGCAAATCACTTATGGATTATAAAATATAACAACTGTTCAACGACGTCTAACTACGGGCATCGTACGCTTCTTCATAAACCAAACGTTAATGACCGAAGCCATATAAAGTGTCAAGCAGTCCGTCGGATACTTGGGATGAAACTGGGGTCCATTTCGTCGTTGTCGTCGTCTTGACTTAAGTCTCCATAGTGCCGCTCTAGAACAACTGTCATCAGAGATGACTGAGACAGCAGAACTTCAGGCAGCAACTCGGTATTGCGGCCTCTAGCTCTAGAGTTGTATATATATATATATATATATATATATATATATATATATATATATATATATATATTATAATTATTTATAAGACTCGGTGCTATTTTTTTCATAGGCGAATATGTGCGTGTTAAATAACCTAGTATGCGGACTGCACTTACAGAGTTCCGTTCAATTTTACCTGTAAGCAAGCGTGTGCAGACGCCGATGCTCAACTAGCAAGTTGCCGAGCGCGGTGCTTCCAAGAGCTGTAGTAGTCGGTTCAGCGCAGGATGGACTAGACCATATTGCCCACAATGTTTTCGTTGTTGATGTTGTTGATATTCTTGTTGTTGTTTTTGTCGGCGTTGTTGATGTTGTTTTGTCGGCGTTGTTGATGTTGTTGTTATCGTTACTGTTCTTGTGTTGTTTTGTTGGCGTTTTTGATGTTGCTGCTGTTATTGTTGTGGTTGTTGTTGTTGTTGCTGCTGTTCCTCTGACGATCGGCGCAATAGCCGTTTATCGCCACTGTCTGTCCGATGTTTCTTGTCATGTGTTGTTACGGATGAGGCCAAGACATTCACTACACTTACTTCTCTTCTAAGTCGTCCTTTATCGGTCCTTTTTCTCTTTTATCTCGGCCCGCGTCTCTTGTTCTTGGTCGTATGGCCCGGATTTGCAACAGCTTTAAACTGCAGTGGCAGGCGGCTTCGTTCGAATTTCGTTGTCTCTTCTCTAGACGTATTGTTTTTTTCTTTTCCAACTTGCTGTGATCAAGCCAGAACGTGCCTAGAGGTAGCAATACTATCGTAGTAGGAGCTGTTTCTATTGCTGTAATAGATTGTAATTGCTGAGACACCGTTAAATATGGTATACCTGAACTTACTGACCGCACAACTTGCATATAGGTTCCGAGGGGACTTTATAGACTCTCTCGTCGACATATCTTCGCGGTTAAACTATAAATGGCGAACGTCATGAGTAAAAGCCAGTTTTCACGGCTTAATTGCTTCTAAGAGTCTGACGTCAAAACGTGACGTTTCGTAAATTAGCAGACTAAAAACCAATTCAATCATCTCTCTGAACACGAACAGATTTCCTAGATGTAGCTAGAAGAAGTTTAGCAGTCGATGGGTGTGATTTAGGGGACTCAACTCTAAGCAAAAGGGCTACCGTTTTATGTGCCTCATCGCATATGAAGACACTTTTAAGAGCGTTGTTTACGAGGCAGATCTCTCTCTCTCTATTAATATATATATATATATTATATATAATATGTTTATATTATATATATATATATAGATATATATATATATAAAGGTATATTTACATAAATATATGATATCGGCAGGCCGGTGACCAACAATACGATTTTCAAACGCGCTCGGGGTCGGGCAGACGCTTCGCGCAGCTGCCCCGCCTTGAACACGCAGACTTGAAACACCCGAGTGCTATAACTTCATGCCGCTCCAGGGACGACAGAGCGACGCGTCCTGGTGTGGGACGCGCCCTGCAACGGTAAACGATTCTCTACAACAATCCTAAGCAGTTCGTCCCAGAGCTTCCCCGGGCTGGGCAATGTGGCCACTCACGCAGAACAGACTAAACTCAAAACTATTCGAATCTCGCCAACAACCTACCACTTCTCGCCGCCTGCGCGCTTGCGTCGAGACGATGGACGGCTCTGCTGGCCCAGAAGCCTCCTGGTGAAACTAGTTGGCCGCTTGAGTGTTGCCACCGGAAATCGTATAGCCGGGACGACGGTTCTCCACCAGAAGCGTTCTCTAGACATACATAATGGAAACGATGCTTTTATATATATATATATATATATATATATATATATATATATATATATATATATATATATATATAGCTGAAGCTGCCGACGACACGACCAGAGCTCGTCTTAACGCCGTTTCCGCCAAGGATTCAGGCGCCTGGTTACACGCACTTCCCAGTGCACCCATAGGCACCCTTCTTGACGACGAGACGATTCGTATAGCAGTAGGCCTACGACTGGGGACAGACTTGGTTAGCCCCCATCGGTGTCAATGTGGTCACCCCGTCGACAAACTGGGACATCACGGCCTATCGTGTATCATCAGCGCAAGCCGACGCCCTCGGCATGCCGCTATCAATGAGACCTTCAGCAGAGCCCTCAGATCATGCGGTCGTCCGTGCATCCTCGAACCCCCGGGCCTCTGCGTGGAGGACGGCAGGCGTCCAGACGGGATGACACTTACACCATTCGAGCAAGGCAAAATGCTGGTTTGGGATGCAACCGCTACCGACTCCTTAGCACCTTCTATGGTCGGTGGCGGCGCATCCAAAGCCGGTTATGCAGCCCACCTTGCGGAGACCAGCAAGCTAAGAAAATACTCATCAATTGGGTATCCCCACGAATTCTGGCCACTTGCGTTTGAGACCATGGGTGGTCCTGGTGTTCGGACCAGACAGCTGATCCGCAAAGTCGGCACTTTGTTAGATCAGTCAACCGGTGATAACAGATCGTCGTCCTTTTTTAAACAACGTCTGGATCTCGACATACAACGTGGAAACGCGGCCTCCGTTCGGGGCACACTTCTGAAGTGGTCTCGGCCTAGCCTAGACGAGGCGGACACGTGATAGTCACAATACATACCCGCTAGGCACTGGCTTAGCTAATCTCTTGTAATATGTGTCCCACAAACATAATGTAATATACGAAAAATAAATATATATATATATATATATATATATATTTTTTTTTTTTTTTATATATATATAGTCACGCTGCTTGATAAAGAGGGTAAGATTTGCCTTGATAACATTAGACCTGACTCTATTACGAATGTACGACTTTGGCAAAATTTTCGAACAAAATATTAAATTCTCAACTAGTTGATTATACTGAAGAAAACGATATTCTTTGTCCGGGACAATTCTGTCATAGGGAAGGACGAAGTACTGAAGATGCAATGATCGAAATTCGAAACTTTAATTTAAAAAAAAGAAAAGAAAAACAAGTTTGTCCGGTCTTTCTTGATCTACAGAAATAATTCGATTGTGTAGATAAGTACACAAATTGAATGCTTTGGGGCAATGCAAGATAAAATACGACATAATTGAAGACTACTTATCTGACAAGCAGCAGCGCTCAAAGTATAAAGAACGTTTGAGCGAGCCTGCTCTTTTAATCACGGCGTAACTCAGGGTTCTGTTCTAGGACCAACACTGTTTAATATATACATTAACAATCTACACTAATTTTGCAGTGATGTGAAAATTGCTCTAGAAAGGGTGCTACATGCATCCTGATTGATAGTAATACCAGAAATGAGCTTATGGAGAACGTAACAAGTACTATGTCTAGAACACTTCATTCCTTGTGGTGTTATGCTAATACGAAAGTTTAAAACCTGTCATTGAACAGATGTAATGATACCAGGCTATGCTTCGCCTCCTCTGTCGGCTCAAGCTTAGATATCGAGGTAAACTGCAGTTCTCTGATAACTGGTGAATCATCAAATACGAAATTATTTTAAACGTATTATAAGCAAACTTAGGTTAGAGGCTTCGCGTTTGCATAAGTTACGACATACTACCTCCCTCGAATTTAAGACAATCGTGTATTATGCATTTATTTTTCACACGTAAGATATGGTGTCTTGTTGTACGGTACCTCATTCAAGTCAAATGTCGAACCAATAGCATTTTTTTCAGATAGCATGCATGCGCAATATATTTAAATTAGCCTATAGGGCAACCACTGAGAACATGTGGACAGATAAACATTTATTGCACTTTTATAGAACTCTGACACACAATAGCAGACACCGTACTTTTCGGACTACTTCTAATAAAACTAATCCGAACAAAAGTACTATAAACAAGGTTGTAGCGCACACATATACAAGGCTTGTACCAAATAATTTGATGCTAAATTATCGCCTGTTAAACATAAATGCCACATTTCATCCTCTGTATAGATTTGTACTCGAGTTATCTAGTAATGAATGCAAAACCAAAATTAAAACAAAAAATTTGTTTATCTTCGCCGGGTATATTGAAAACACGTGTAATTGCGTAAGTCTTCCAGCACAATTAAAACATTAACAGTCTAATCAAAACACCGTTATGTAATATGTAGTATGTAGACACACTCACAAGAGCGGATAGACACGGGCGAAAACCTTTTTCTACACAATGCCTTTACTGTTACAGTTGTAGAAAATGTGCAATTATAAAAATTTTAAGCTCAATGAGGAATTACTTAAAATAAATATATTTGTCGTCTGGGGAGGACAATCCCATAGAAAAAAAAACAATATATATATATATATATATATATATATATATATATATATATATATAGTCATCACAATATTTTCTAAGTTGCACTGCGCTGTCCTAAGGCCATTGCAGTTACTGCTATCCACCCATTCTCGTGAGCGTTCGTTACACACAAGAATTTTTTTTGTTCTGGGAGGTTTCGGAAATGCATGATGCACATGCGCCACTAGCAGCCTGCGTGACTAGTGTGAGACTCGCAAACCCGGATTCCTCCCTACCCCCCCAGGCTCGGTATTACTTTGGCATTACATCGAAGCCGTGAACACACAAGAAATAAGATTTCATTAGTGTTTGAGCTTAACATTAACGTAGAATCACTTGGTTTTTTACTTACTTGTTCTTTGTAGTCCCCTGTCGCTTCCGGTCCCTCTACGCACCGCTGCTAATCACAAGTCCAAAAGCAGCGGTGAGATGGATTTTTCTGCCGAGTGCAAAGTGAATATTATGGCTGTGTACAAGCGGCAGGTGCACTGCAGCAGCGCGACTGTTCGTCGAGCCGGCTGGCTGCAGCGGCCACCTATCTCTAAGGAACAGTTGCATCCCAATTTTCTACTTCTCTGTGTTGTACTCGCTCTCCCTTTCATTTTTTGTGTCTCTCCACATTTGTCATCCGAGCGTTGCTTTATATATATATATATATATATATATATATATAAGCAACGATTTTCTTTTCTTTTTTGTATCATATCAAATTTGTCAGCCGAGCATTGCTTATATATATATATATATATATTCTTTTCTTTTTTGGGTCTCTCCGCATTTGTCAGCCGAGCATTGCTTTTATATATATATATATAAGCAACTATTTTATTTTCTTTTTTGTGTGTCTTCAAATTTGTCAGCCGAGCATTGCTTATATATATATATATATATATATATGTATGCGCCTTGTCTCCAATTCTCAGTCTGCCTGTCGTATTGCTTTGGCTGTCTGTTCACAGTTCGTTTTAATTCTGCCTGTCTATCTGTCTGTCTGTCACGCACGTGTCTAGAAAAATCTACGTTTATGTGCACACACTCTTCCCCACACACACACACAAGCGCCCGCGCGCTCATACAGCGTCCCTAACGACAGCACACATTTACTCTTTTCTCCTGTACCTAAAACGGTTGAAACGCACTTTCGGTTGTTTTTCACCCGTACACAGAGAGAGGCAGAGACTTTGGAAAAAAAGCCGCCGGTGCGACCGATGGCACAGCTGCTGCTGCTGACGGAAAATTCGTACCCAATATGGAAAACGTAAAACGAGGCGAAAAGCGACTAGCTCGCACGGCAACGACGCGGACATCGATGGAAAACAACGACGAAGACCACGACCACGACGACGTCGACGCAATTGGCGCCAGGTCGAACGCAAGGCTTGCGATGCGACACAGCAAGATATGATTGCGTAGCTCCAATTGCTAGATTGCTTTTTGCTATTCGTGTGACCCGTGTTGCAATGCAGAAGTACAACAAAGACTTCCCAACCCCCCCCCCCCCCAACAGCACCAATGCAACAGTTGCAGATAGACAGGCATTTGCAACAATAGCTTTGCAACGCTAACAGAATCAACAACCCCACTGCCCATAGCAGAGCAGCACAACCAATAAATCAGAATATAATCGAATTAAATAGAAAACGACTTTACTTTTATTATTATTATTACGCCTGCAAAGCCGCCTTGTTTTGCCATTTTCTGATTGTAAATGTATTATTTTAATTATTGCAGTATTTTTCGGTCACGAATAGGGATCAAACTAGCCACACCCCGGTAGATGACCAGCATGACTAGTGCACTAGTTCTCTAGACCACGCCGCCACCAAAGTAGACGTGAGTGCCCCTGTTGAGAACGTATTAAAAGGATAGAAATAGAGTGAGTGAGAATCTGTTTATGAAGCTTGCGGAACTACAACTATATATATATATATATATATATATATATATATATATATATATATATATATATATATATATATATATACATATATATAAATATATATATATACATATATATATAAATATATATATATATATATATATATATTATAAATACTTTTTCATATTAAATTATATTAAATTAATAATAATTATACGCGGCGTCCGTCCGAGGCACGCTGCTGAAGTGGTCCCAACCCACTCCTTACGAGATAGAGTGATATCGCCAGTGCACACCTTCTCGGGAGACAATTGTAACTCAATTTTTATTCCTTAATAAAAGTGAACTATAAGCTATCTCTTTTGCAGACCCCAAACGGAATTGTCCCACAAGCGATAAGCAACGCCACAAAAAAAGAAAAGCCGCGCACAGGGTTTGTCATCCATATGATCACCACCAAAATAATTATTCTTCTCCCTCATCTTTTTTCTCTCCCGTCTTCTTTTACTTATTTTCCTCTGTGCGTTCTGCACGGTCAGCCAAGCATAAAATATGTGTTTCCACTTGTGTTTCCTTTTAGCCGCTTTATGATTTGGCATATTGTTAATGTCGTTTTGTGTCCAACTGGGCGAGAGTCGACAGGAAAACGAAGACGACGGCATATGAAGAGAAGATAGTTCGGCGCCCCGACGGTACCTGTCAACGCCCTGTTGGCCGCGAGGACTGCGGCGGCACGATAGAGGACGAGCAGAGCAATGATCTTCTTCATTTCGGCAGCGAATGGTAAGCGCCTGCTCCTGTTAACACAGCAGCAGATTAATTTCTGTTTCTCAAATATATATATATGTGGTGTTCGCAAAACAGTCTAAGATCTTTACAATTACATAGCAGCTTTGTAGCGACAGTGGCTTAGGTGGCTAACGCGCCGTTCGAAACAGCATGTTGCCATGGCAACCACGATTAACAGGTTGACAGTCTTAAGTTCGAGCCCCAACCCTGCTGTCTTATGCTCCTTGTTGGTTGGTTATCATTGCCCTGCTTCTGGCTGCATGCCTTGGCTGGAGAAAGCCTATATATTTCCAGTAATGAGAACGCGATGACGATTGGTGTGCATTTAGACGGTAGTCTGCCACAGGCATCTTAGCCCATGGCGAGCGTCGAAAATGTGGTTGTCAGAGCCTAAAAAATACGTCAAACATGAAAAAAAACAAGAGTGTTTAAGATAATTTACAATTTTATTAATGCATAGTGCCATTTCTAATAATATAAAATATTGCTTAGGTGGTCTTTTTGATAAGCTGCATTTTTTCACATTAAATCAAGTACATAATTGCACGCTTTAATGTTGAGCTGGGTTCGCTGACGGTCGTGGCATTCTTAGCGTGTACTTAACGTTTCAAAAGAAATCCAGAAGAAAAGTCTAAAGGTGTGAAATCGCAAGATTTTGAAAGCCATTCAGATAGAACTGGGCTCCAAAGGGATTTTTTTTTACAAAATTGGCATTACGATGCACCAGCCATCTCGGCGAACCGATGTTGCCGGATACAGTTACACACTGTTGGCAACAGCGCCAATGTACTCAGCCGAACAAGCGCTACGTGGTCTTCCACAGCTTGCCGCATTGCGTACTGAACCTATTCTATGAAACGTTTGAATTACTTCATAAATGGTGTTCTCACACAACCGTGAACTGCACAGCAAAAACCTCGCCAGCGTGTTCAAAGGATTTCTCTTTTGCGATCTATACGCGTTCTTCCGTTAAGTAATGCTCCCTTTTGGATTTGGCGACCATGCCCTACTCTCTTATATATATATATATATATATATATATATATATATAAGTGTAATACATGTTTATAATTGTAGCGCTTGATGGACTGTACAAAAGCGAAAACTTGAGTCTTTTATGTCAAAGATTCAATAAAATACAGCTAGTGTTGGGATAGCTTGTGCCTGGCGGCCAGATGTTCGTAGGAACATTGTAATTCACTTTTTCATTGTCTACCAATTCTGTCAGCACGGAGAAGAACTCTCCAAAAGTTGAATTTCCTTGCACAAATGGAGGACGTGAGCTGAGTTTCAGATTACCCAACGACTGGCTTATCTGGGATTTCCTATATCCTACCTATATCGAAGAGGGAAAACACAAATCCTACTATGTCGGTGCTGCGACACAGCAGTAGAAGAGCACACTTCACAATACACAATTATATATTGCGTGGCATTGAAAAAGATTTGAGATAATTCGCTTCCAACAGTCATGGAGAGGAAAATTGAAGTATTGATCTCGCATATGACAAAAACACAAAAGATAAGGATAATAATCGCAGCTCTGAGCAAACAAATACTGCAAAGAAAGATACTAGACAAGTAGAGCCTCTGAAAAGAAGCATCCCATTGTGCGTTGACAAGAAAAAAAGGGCTGGTTTCGAAGATACTAAGAAAGCGCCACAAGAAGAAAAGAAACACACAGACAACAGAAGGGCCACTTGCTAAATAAAAGAGTAAATTCTACACAAGCTTAATTTCAATCTTAGTTTAGCTCACATCTCACAGCATCAGAAGCCCATTCAAGTTGGGTTTTGACCTGCCAAACGTCATTTTTAGACTCTTTAATGCCTAACTTAAGAGCTGCAATATTATATAAGCTTATTGCCATATGATATATGTTATACTGTGGTTCCACGTCATAGCACAGGTTTGGTCGTAGACTTGTAATGCGGCCAGTGTATCTCGCAATGTCTTCCTTAAAAAAATAACTACCATGAACAATCTATGCAATGTGCCAAACTTTAATGCCTAATTTTAGAGCTACAATATTACCTAATCTTATTGCTATATGTGTATATGTTATACTGTGGTTCCACGTCATAACACAGATTTGGTCGTAGACTTGTAATGCAGCGCAGCGTATCTGGCAAGGTCTTCAAAAAAAGAAATACCATGTATAATCTTTGCTTTTCGTGCCAAACGCTACTATGTGTATAAAAAAAACTGTTATTCCTAAATCAGAAAGCGGGATTATCCGACAAACGTCACTGTGGCTTGATCAGCGGAATCATGGTGAGAATATTGGTAGTGGCTTGAACTAAACGGACTAATATAGCGTTCTTCGAATGAAATTCGACTTTAACTGATATCGCTGTTATTTATTTGTATATGATTATATGGTATGTACTCTGAATAAAATAATATATATGTATATGTATATATTTGAGGTGATTATAATATATATATATATATATATATATATATATATATATATATATATATATATTTAAGGTGATTATAATTATTTATTTAATTCATAACGGGGTGTAAGCAATTGTCCCCCAGCGAACGTGTCGACAAACTATACCAGCCCTAGGTCCAGGCCTGGTGTCCACCACCTGGACAAGGTACCAAGCACCGCCGTGCCGTTACCACGTTGTATATCCAATGACAGCCTTTGCCGGAAAAATTTACCAGCGTACAGGTCCCCCGTGGCCAATCTTAGACACTTGCATATCTTAGTAATAACTCCCTCAGTAATTCTACCTGGTTCCCCTAAGGTCTCAAAGGCAAAAGGTCGAAAATTCATAGAGTCTTCGATAGATGCATACTTCCGACACTTGTTTTTTTACCGCTTGCGAAACAGCATAACCAGCCTGGGTAGCGCCGTGACTGACCATTGAAGATGCTAAAGAGTCAGTCACGGTAGCATCCCAGACGAGTGTCTTGCCACTTTCAAAGGCTGTTAGGGTCATCCCATCAGGTCGACGGGAGTCGTCTGTATACAAACCCGCGGGTTCGAGAACACACGGGTAGCCAGAGGACCTTAGAGCACGGGCTAGGGTATCATTCAAAGCAGCGTGTCTCGTCCTACGACCTAAGCTGCGGATGCAGGCTAAACCATGGTGCCCTAGGGGTGAGACCTTCTCGCCACAGCTGCATTCATGTTCTTCGACTAGAGGGATCCCAAGGCGTAGACCGACACAGATTCTGACGACGTAGTCCTCTAAGAGAGTTGCTACGGAAGCACTCGGTAGAGCATTGAGCCATGCACTAGCACCACTAGATGAAACTGCTTGAAGCCGTGCTTTGTTCACCTCGTCTTGTGCTGAATTGAGGAGATTGGCTAGTTGCATATCCTCCAACGGCGCGGTCCAGCTTGCCTGGGAAATCGGATTCTCCAGAGGGGCTGCTCCAGTGCGTGCTAAGAGACATTCCTTGGAATTTTCTAGTACAGTGCGTAAGCGTTCGACAGCTGGGGAATCTAGTATCCTTAACGCCTCTTGCCAGGCACTAGACATTGAGGCAACCACCGCGGGACCTGCGACCAAAGCAGCGTCTGGAATGCCTAGGCCTCCTTTTGCCACGGGCAGAAGGGCTTGCCTGCAAGCTGCCTTTGGTAAAGTTAGGTTAAGAAAAGAAGTCAGGGAGTTCAACGTGTGAGTGTTCAATTGTTCTAAAAGATTTATATCTTGCGTTAAGTCAATCCCACGGAGCAGGTGGTTTACCCGTGCTGTCGAGAAACAGGACCTTAATAAGAACAATCCCCTGTGTGCACCCAAGAGGCCCAAGCGACTTGAGGACGATTTTAACTTATCCACCCAACCAGATAACTGTTCCTTTTTCCCGTCGTCAAGAAGTGGCACGCCTAATAAGGTAAGGTTGGTCTTGTTTGTTCTGATACACTCTGGAAGAAGGTCGGTTATAAGTCTGACCGAGGAGTCGGATATTGCTGATCCCGACACGAAGAGTTCGCATTTTTGTGGATTGAGGCACAACCCGCTCTTTGTTGCAAAATTCAGTATCTTCTGAATATCACTGACTACCGTTACAGGGTCACCAGCTAACACGCCATCATCCAAGTACCATTCATTAAACGGGGACTCGAGTGAGTCTATCAGCTCCTTGATGGCAAGACAAAACAGTGGAGGGCCTAATGGGTTGCCCTGCTGCAGGCCTGACTGTGAAAGTATGACGTGATCCACCAACAGCAGTTGAGTTGGATTTCTGTATGCCTGCATAATGTAATGGTACAGGTTAGGCGCGGATCGCAACTTCCGTTCCGCTTCTAGTAGCAAAGCCGAGTTGGTGTTCACCTATTGCTTCTTCAATTTGCGACGCATTCTTCCAGCAGGCAATCTTCGCTGCTATCCTACGGAGTGTAGATAAGCATGCGATAGGGCGGGTTGTGCCATTCTTCTTTTTCAATGCAAATAGCCTAGCTCCAAATATGATTGGCAAGAGTTCTGTTGGCGGCTCTCCTCGTAGTAAAATTTCCAAAAAAAATTCGTAGTAAAAATATATGTGTATATATATATATATATATATATATATATGAGTATGTGGTGCATCGTGTTTTGCCTTCGCAACGACCTAATAATTAGATTGTTTATTTGCGGATGTAACGGCTTTAAAACAAGACTGTGGATTTATCTAAATGCTTACTACTCGGATTGTTATTAGTATTAATAAAACTTTTTTCATACATATATATATCAGAACTTTCTGATCTGCCAAGATATTTATAATAATAATAATAGTTATAATTATAATTATATTGTTATTGTTATCATTTTTTGTATGAATATTATTTTCACTAATAGCGTTTATTTGTAAATTTGTAAAATAAGAAAAAAACGTTTTCTCCATTATCAATGTCATCCGTTTTGCGTCTCGTGTGTATATTATTATTATTGGGTGTAGTGCTCGTTGTGGCGTCGCCCGGCTGTGGCTGTGACAGCGTGTGTTAACGGCAAAACGTGCTCGGAGCAGAAGTGGAGAAATTTGCTACGCGCCTCCTATGATGAAGTTGGCATTTGTGCTTAGAGACTAAACGTGCTTAAAGCCTGTCCATTTGCTCTATACGTTTCTTCTGACGACGAAGTTGCAGTCCGTCGTCCAGCCGGTCGGACCCTGCTAGCCCCACCGCGGACGATATTGCAGATCGCCCTATCCTGGGGCTTTTCGTTGGATATGTACCGAACGCGGATTATGATGACAGCAACACAACATCAATACCGACAACGACAAAACAATAACAACACCAACAACAGCAGTACCGCCAACGACGGCAATATTGCCTTACTCAACAAGTTAGTTGAGACGAAAAAAAGAACACTTTGCCACAATGCTCTATTACAAATAATTTGTAAAATATAAAAGTCTATGTCTAAACCAAAACTCAACGCGTTTCGACGGCACCCATTTACGCTAGTATTTTTTTTTGTGTGAGCAGTTACAATAATACAATATATCACCGACAAACTGCAGCAATACAACAAAACTGTCGAGGTCGGTGGCGTGGTGGCTTAAGTCTGCGCCTCGCAACCAGAGGAGACACATAGCAGGTGCGCGGGTTCGAACCCCACCGTTGCACCGATTTGTATTTATGGGGCATGTCCGTCTATGAAGCAATGTGAAAAACAGTTCCGTGGACGTTAACTCTTGGCTGAGGGTCAGCCCGAAGACTTTAATACAACAAAACTAAAAACAATATGCAAGTCTTGGCTCCGCTGAAGTCACTGTAAACTTGGCAACAGTTTTAAATACTTTTTGGGCTGACACCCAGCTCAAGATTTAGACCTCCAGCCAAGATTTAGACCCCCCACGGGAGTGGCTTTTTCGCATTGCTTCATAGACGGACCCCCATAAATTCAACGTGTGCAACGGTAGGGGCTCGAACCCGCGCACCTATCAAGTGTCTCCTCCGGTCGCGAGGTGCAGGCGGCGAATACACCCCCCACGCCACGGGGCTCGACTGGCAATAGCTTAGCGTCCCTTGTTGTTGTTGCTCGGTGGCGTGGTGGCATGCGTCTGCGCCTCGCGACCGGAGGAGACACTTGATAGGTGCGCGGGTTCGAGCCCCACCGTTGCACATTTGTATTTATGGGGGTCCGTCTATGAAGCAATGCGAAAAGCAGTCCCATGGACGTTAAATCTTGGCTGAGAGTCAGCCCCGAAAGGATTTTTTTTCTTGTTGTTGTTACGAACAATCACAGTTTCACCGCCTTCCCACCACCTCGTATAGGTAGGCCCTGCCAATGCTGCCGGCGCCAACATTGTCGCCGCTGCCGCCGCTCCTTGCAGACAGAATTACATTTGCAAGCGCGCTCGAAGCGCAAAGGTAAACGCATGCGTTATCAAATTCTGTATGCAAAATTTCGCCTCGCTTCGACATTCGCGGTACCTTGCGGTGGTCGGTGTCGCCGAACGACTAGTTTTGCGCGTCCTTGCTGCAAGCCGGCTACGAAAAGGCGACGATGAATAAAACGACGCTTCATCGTTAGCTGCTATTTGTCGCCATTTCGAGCGGCATGGCATGTCAAGCAAGTTGACGCGCGTGTATAAGAGCCGTTTAGCGTTACTGTGCTCGTCAACCGTCTCAGCCCCTGGGCATTGCCGAGGCCGTTATCCTGTAATCATCACGACTTACATTCACATGAGCTCACCCCTTCCCCCCCCCCATCACAGCCGCTGCTGTCGCTACACCCTGCTACTATCCCTTTGGCCTATAATATCCACCTACAACAAGTAGATCCTATAGACAAACACCTATACACACATATACACACACACACATAGATTCGCCGGAACGTGACGTTACTTTGTTGTGACAGAGACACTCCAGCGTTCCACGCGTTGGATGGAGGCTGGCCGGTTGACATCAGCTGTTAAATGGATGCCACTGCTTGTTCAGCATTGGCGTTCCCTTGCGCAGTTACTCGAACGGATGCTCTATCATCTTCGCTGTCCCCCCCTCTCTCTCTCTCTCCTCTCTGTTCCTCTCTCCTATCTGTTCCTCTCTCTCATCTCTGTTCCTCTCTCTGCCCATGTTCCTCTATCTCCCCCTCTCTCCCTAGGCATCTGCCTTCATACATCTCAGCCTACCTAGAAACATCAGGGACTATAACTGCATATGGCAGCCTTTTTGATCCATTCGAAGCTGCTGCAGCATTCATTTACAGCCAACAGCAGCAGCAGCAGCGGAAAAGCAGCATTCGATGTCATACGTAAGCTGGCTGCTCGTTTGTTCGACGGACAAGCCAGCCAGTCAGACGACGTACATTCGCAGGATGCAGTGCTCCTGCTGCTGCTGCGAAATCGGCTTACCGTAAAGGAGAAGTGACGGCAGGTTGCCCGGGGGCGAAGGGGTTCGATCCACGGGCCGGCTGAATATACGGGGGTCGGAAACGGCTCGCGTTCAGGAGCCATAGCCCGGCAGACATCCAACATGCGAGACATGCACTCACATCGCATGCCGCCTCTGGCGTACTGGGTGGGTGGGTGGGCGTTGGGGGGGGGGGGGGGGGGCGATGGGCTGATTTGGCATCTGCGACTTAGCTTATCGTTGCAGACACAACGGGCGGGTTCTATTTAGTTACTAGTATTACGAATATGCACTGCTTCTCTGCCTGTTCGGTGCTTCATATGGGACGTATTGGTACACCCATTCTACGGGGTAGATAAGCTAAATAAGTCGTGCGCATCTCTTACGCAAAAGAGTACTTGAAATCTCCCTCTTTTTCTCTCTCGCTCTCCGTCCCACTTTTGAAGCCAAATAATGTGAGAAATCGGAAAAACCAAATCAGAGAGAAGACGCAATAACTAAAAAAATGTTGATCGACAACAATCCATGACTCAAACCCTGTCCAATCTAAAGGCTCGTGCAGCAGTGAGTGTGTGTTCAACATTCACCTCTTTCACGTTTCGTAATTCGACCAGTGGCAAAACACTGTCTATTTTGCTCGCTAGTTCGTTTCCATAGCGAAGCCTATCACAATTATATGACCTCTGAACCTGAGCGACTCACACACATATATATATATATATATATATATAAAGACAGAGAGAACCAGGCATGACCTAACGGAAATGCTACCTTTTTTAGCGTTACCGCTATCCTTAATAGCATAATATTTGTTATATAATCATAACAAGTATTTATATGAAAGATCTACAATAATTTGAATTGATCACATAATTTCAATATTTCCAGAATTTATCTTCATAGAACGATCAAGCAATTAGTCGTTTCGCTCATTTTTCGGTGACAGTGTGAACAGCGGTACCCTTTCTTGACACAGGAAGGTGCCTTTGATCTCACGCGTTAGCTTTGCCTCTACTTAACCAAGTTGGTTATAGACTCGATAAAAAAGGGACAGATAGGTACAAAAATCCACCTTTTAGCGTTGCTATTTGAAACCGCGACGTCGCAGGCAAGTTTTGGTATATATCGGTGCTTATCGCGGGACTCAGAGGAGCGAATTTGATCTCAGCTTGCTTAGAGAAGCGCGCAGGGTCGATCTCGATATAAATACGTACGCCGCGAAATTATACGCTAGTGCACTGTAGGCAGGCATGTTACTCTTACCCGCCAGACATGTTGTACTATAATATGCGGCGTTTTATTTTTATTATAAAAACAATAAAGCCATAATACTACTTTCGATTTTCATACACGATTTAAGAATCTCCAGAACGGCAACGTCGGCAATCTCTGCAGGCGCTACCAAACGTGTGTAGTGGTTCGCAGAGGCACCTTTGAGTGACTATTCTGAGATAATAAATAGTTGCGTGCGCTTATAGAGTTATGACGAGTGATTTATATGATAGAGCAGGTCATTTATGCATGCACTCAATCTAGACGTGCCCTCCGGAAAACTATGAAATGCACATTTGCCTGAAAGTTTCGTAATGGACATCAAGTCTCACACATCAGATGGAGTGTCTTATAAACTGCACGCGGCTGATGGCTTAAAAATGTTTTCAGTGACAATAACTGTGAGCATACTGCCCTTCACCCACGTGTATGCGTTCAATGAATAGTCTACACCTAAAGTTCTCGTTCTGTAAGAAGTACACTCGTTCTGTAAGAGACCTCGGTGCACTTTTTGTCAAGCGACTTAAAATGCTGGACATATAGTGCATAGGTTTCTGTTATATGCAACATATCGCTTAGAACATTCATTGTGTTTACTACACTCGCCAGCTACTATGTTAAACTGAACAATACTTTATCGTGCCGAGGTTATTGCACTGTTTGGCTGTAAATGCGCCTAGTCGTAGTAATTTGACATTGATCTTTTAGACAAAGTTCGGCGTCGATTCCTAAGGCTTGTAAATGAACGCTGCGATACATGTCCCAATGCAATTGAAATCGCAAACGTTTGTTGAATGTACATAGAGAAGCCGACCATCATGCTGTAAAGCGAATTTTTGCCGCCGCTGCCGAATAAAATCGAATTTTAGCATAGTAAATAATCACCTGAGGGCAGAACCTCCTGTTGAATCAAAGTGCATTGCACCAGCGAATGTTTTAAATAACCTGTTGTCTTGGCGAATAGTTCGTCGAGATAGACCCTTTCTTTTCTAAAAATAAAGCGACATTGAATTGAGGGCTCTATTCTTAGAGCCGATGGGCGCGTCCTGGCGGGATTGCGCCTATTTGCTTCAAGAGAGGCTAGGCCCTAGTTTAGAACGGCACTGCCACTGACCTTTCAGCACTCTGTGCTACCAGCCTAGATGCACTTTGTCCCTGCAACAGCTGAACGAAACAAACTGAGAATAAACGTTGGGTGGGCTAAATTCGCTGACCGCGCAACAAAGCAATTTTATAGTTCCCCTATATAAAAGCCTTAACGCTATAAAACGCTGCTGCTCCGCCGAAGGCTACAGTGAAGCTGTGATATGAACAAGTTTCTCGATATTACTCAGAAAATAACCGCGTCAATGCTCCGAAAATTTCACTCTGAGCGGAAAACAGTCTCATGAAAAACATTCACATGTACGGAACATTATATTGTAAGTTTTTCAGAGGATGCAGTGATAACATTGTCTAGAAGGAGTGCCCTATTATACAAGCAGTTAACACAACAGGTTATTACACAAGCCTTAGGTGTGTGTATATATATATATATATATATATATATATATATATATAAATTCACGCAAATGCGCGCAGTGCAAGGCGAAGACTGCATGGCGTCCACACAATCCACCAACAAGCACGATGCCGGTGTGCGTCAAGAATAAGAATAAGAATAAACCGTTGACCGATCGCAGGCTGTTTGTTCTATGCTCGGATGAGACCAGGAGGTGCCCCTTTGGGGTAACAATAGACAACGAGCGTATCGACGACAAGAGCGGTCTGCACACCCTTGCGTTTAAGGCAATAATGGTTCAGTCAAGGCTTGGGTTGCAATATACGTATTTAGACACGTACTCAACGAAGCCACACAAGGCACCTAGGAGTTTCCGCAAGCGAGCAATTTTCATGAAAGAAAAACGCTAAACTGCTCAAAGGGTGCCTTGAGGACATGCTGACGCCCTACGTCGCGTCTTGTGCAGGGACTGTTGGTGATAACTTCATGCACCATAATGCTAGACCGTATATCACTGCAGCTTTGTTCAGGTGTGAACAACCCGAAAACAATGAGCTGGCTTAACGAAGTTGCCGGCATGCTATCCCGGCTTAAGTGCCATCGAACATTTGTGAGAGGTGCTGACACGACAATTTAGAGTCCATAACTCCTGCCCCAACAAAACCTACTGGAGATCATGGATGCGAATAAAACGAATCATTTGTCAGTAAAACACCAGCACAGTGGGCACTAATCGCGAAAAAAGCGTTAAGGCGAGAGAGGAATAAATCTAATTTCGACAAATTGTGTTGTATTTTAATTTATCCGACGCGTACACACACACAGTCCACGTGTCTTTTATGATAATGAAGAATCACAAGAATTGGCGGCATGCACATTGCTCGTCGCTGAAAAGCAAGAGAATTAGCAGAATCTGCTATAATTAATTTATGAGTTAATTGGATCAATTGGAACAATGGCAGATTGCATGACGATTGTTAATAGGGCACGCGAGGGCAGTGCGCAATATTAAATTTCATTAATTTAAAAACATTGCCTTTGTAAAATCTAGAAAACACAAATCATAGCGCAACAATTTGGTTGTGTTTTTAAGCTATCATAATTGTATTTTGAATAGTGTTGTCATATTAGTCATTAAAGGTGGCACAATTATTGTAAGTACAAGCTATGTCTAAAGTCAAACTCGAAGGATAACGCCATGATCTTCGCCATGAAGTGTGTAAGCTTTTAATTTAATAAGCTTTAATTCTAATTAGCTTTCTTGGCATTCTTCTTGGGTGAGTTTCAGTTGCGGTTGCATTGCTATACTACTTGCTATACTAGGACTACCCGGCTGGTTAGAGCGACCCAGGCGTGTTGCGGCACCGTATTTGTCACATTCGCTGAGGCACATAATGTATAGGGCTTATAATCGATAATATTATGGACCCCGCCTAGTAGCACCTCGAAAATCAAGTAATTCGACATGTATATCATTAAGCTGACAGCAAATTGCCTTCTCTCGACCAGTTGTATTAACACGCGCAGGGGAGCTGCCCAATACACAAGTGAAACATCTCACTGGCCAATGGGAGCGTGGCTATTATACGATTCGCAATAGATATAATTTTCTTTAAGACTTTCTGTTTTGTCTTTTACCTCTCTCCCAAAAAAATTACGTAAATTTTACCACTGCCTCTCTCTGTATTATTGCATTGATAAGGGCGTTGGGTCAAATCAATTTCTATCTTGGAAAGAGCTTGTTATATATTACAATATTACAAGTATAATATTGTCAAACGTAACATCTTCTTGGGCTTTTTTTTGGGGATTTTTCTCTATTTGCCCTAATACAAACTATCTTCTTGGCTGTAAGCATACCTGGATAATTCGAAGCTGATTTCGGCGAGGCTGCGCCGGTTATTCGGTATGCTATCCGATAGCTAGTCTTCTACTGGCTAATAGAGTTGTGGCATTAGTGGCCGATAGGTGGTTTTGTTGGACTGAAAAGCAAAAAGCGGTCATGCAAGCTAAAGAGCGAGGCAAGGATCAGACAGCTACCAGATAACTCAACGCCAGTAATGTGTGACGCAAGTGAAGGGAAGCTATGAAACGGAACGAAAAGGAACGCCGGAGACAAGGAAGGCCGCCCCAAAGCTGCACTAGCTGCAAGGAGTCCAATACGAGACGCCCGATGTATGGTGAGGTGGCTATGGCCCTTCGCGTTCATCCTTCCGCTAAGTCTAGTGCCTCAACATTGTCGAATAGCGTTTCTTTCAGCCGGATAGGCCGGCTGACATGTGCCGAGAAAGAAAGGGCCACATGAATCAACGGCCCGAGTGGAAGCAACACTACCGCCAGCGACCGCACCAACGACAAAGTAATGACGGTTATGTTTGCCGCAATAATAAAAGCAACTGTGCAGGTAGAGAGAGAGATCACAAAACTGCTCGGCCACCTGAGAGCGAGCCCCTCACGCTAACCGTGATAGAAAACTGCGCCGGAACAAATCGAGAAGCCGGCGCAGTTCTATTAGTGGGGTGGCCGGGCACAACCTCCTTAGTCCTCCTTCTTCCGGACCTCCTCGAAAAAAAAAATTTGCCTCTCGACCACGACTGCCACAGGGAGCAGACGCCTAAAGTACGGAACATAGAACTACGAGGCTATATTTGGCGGGATTCCACTGGGAGAACACCAATCAGGACTGGCGGCGCCAAGAAGCTGTCGTTCAGCTCTGCAAACCTGCCCATTGAGTGAAGAGGACTAAATGGCTGTAGTCACTAGCAAAGGAGAACGGCTGTTCGTGTATCATCTTTATACAAGCAGGACACACAAACAAAGGCAACTAAACCTATGCGTAAATTAGGCAACTAAACTTCTGCGTAAACTCGAAAAGCTCGTTGTGATTCACTGTGGCAGAACGAATGCTAATACGTAGTTCCAGTCTTCTGATACCTCCGTTGAAGACTGGAACGCATACATTGGCACATTGCCGAAGGCTGAACATTTTAAAAGGACTAAAAACAGGAAGACGCGCAGCCAACGTGGACACCATGCGTCGATACAGATGCCCATTACGCATAGTATATCGCGAGACAATCTTCACTGCAATACGTCGCAATTCAAGTCTCCGTAGCGCAAGATGACGGAATGTGACAACATATCGATGAGAGAAATGAGAACGGACGCCAACGCAAGAGTCTCTTCACTAAACAAATAGGTACGGGAATGTCGGGAGTTGCGACAAACGTTACAGACAACGCCTGCAAGAACGTATGACTAAGCTAAACAAAGCCTCATAGCATGCAGACAGCGAGAGAAAATGTGGGTGTCTGCGGCAGCAAACGTGGGCGCAGTTTAATGGTGGCTCTGGCTCAGACAGGAATGCTTGGTTCCTACCAAGCGCTGGAGGCCTGCAGACTGACACATAGACGCAGGCATATAGCGCCGAAACGCCAGAGCCCGTAGTTTTGGAATGTAACACGTGTGTATGAGTGAAGAATGAAGCTTAAGTTAGCCATTCTGAAATGATTCGCCCTTGATGGCGTCGTGTGACGGATGACTTCATGCCAACACGAAAACGGAATCCAGGACAAACGCAGATGTCAGAATCGCCGAACATCTCGTTGTTGCTGAAAAAACGTACACGTGATTTAAATTATAACTATATATACATATATATATATATATATATATATATAGCGGCCAACAACGACCTACAACGCATCGCACGTTGGCGAGCTGGAATGTCGGAACGACAAAATTCCAATTCCAAAAACGATTGAAATTTAGTGCAGCCTGTCAGTGTCTAGATGCACTATATTTTCGTCAAATTTACCGGTATTCACCATACATGATGTACAATATATCTAACGCATAATTTGGGATCAACAAAATATTAGCCCAAACTTAAGTCAGGTTTATATTAGACAAAGTGAACGCGCCTCGCTGTCGGCGATTCAACGAAGTGACTGGTTTTTTAACCTACCGTTATACCTGTTCTGCCCTTATCCCCTGAGGTCATTATTACATCGTGAGGAAGTCCAAACAAAACTGTACAGATTCATATTTGATTTGTTCCGCGTTTTACGCGTTATCTTGCGTAGATATGATCAAAAATAACCTGTTTTACTTGAAAATACTTATAACGAAAAATCGTCAATTGTTGTAAATATTTGCAGTTAAAGATTAAAAAAAACACGTGGAGATGACTTCTTTGACGAAAGGATAACGAGACAGCTAAAAAGCAAAGCTAAAAAAATGCATACATAAATACAAAGCTAAAAAGATCCATCCATGAATGCAAAGCTAAAAAGATGCATACATAAATACAAAGCTAAAAAGATGCATACATGAATGCAAAGCTAAAAAGATGCATACATAACTACCATAATTATTTGCTAATGTAAAACAGACATTTTCTATGTTTTGAAAATATTTTTTACTCCTCCTCAGAATGGTCAAACTTTGATAGATGAAACTGTTTTCTTAATAATGCCATTCTGTTCTGCGCGGCGGTGATGTTGGCGGTTGGTTGCGGCGGTTGGTTCACTTACGCAACCTTATTAAGGTGGTTCGTGCTGCAGTATATGCATTCTCCGGTGATTTGGTACAAATAAAACTCTATGATAATATCCAACTATCGGTTTTAGAACGCACAAATGTACTCTTCTAAACACAATACGAATATTCTAGAGGTAACTCAGTTGAATTTGCAATCTGCAAAAGCTATGGTTTCACAACGAAAATGCGATCATAAAAATGCATGCCCTGGATGACGCGTAGACATTAGACCTTGCTTAGCACAAAATAATTGATGATTTGCTGGAAAACCTGGACTATGATATATTATCTAGACGATGCTTCACTCTATAGACCCTTCTGAATTGGCTCTATACTGTGTTTGCACCTATAATCTTTCAGGTCCCGTTAAGCGTTATTTGACTTTTATTCAAACAAAACAACAGTATTGTCAGTGTTCGCTAATGATAACAAAGTATTATTTAAATTATTTTGGCATGCATTAAAGTGTATCAGATTTAAAATTATAGAGCGCAGCTACCAGCGCCAGTCGATGCTAATTTGCTCGTGAGTAAGGCACAATGAATGTTGTTGTTTTAAATAAAAACAATCTTTTTGTCATTTTCCTATTAGACCTGAAGCTGCCGACTGGTTGAAATGGATACCCGGCACTCAGTAGAATAGCCACAAAATGACCTGCCAAAACACTCTTGCTTACCCATCAAGTCTTGGATTCACCCGATCTGCATATGGAGAGAAAGAACACTTTGTGCATACGAAAGTAATCATTGGCGACGACACGAACAAATGAAGCACGAATGAGGCGTACGCTATCTTGTCGGCAAATAAGGAACCTTGAAGAGCCGAATGTGAGAAATACAAACAGCCGTAATTGACTTGTGGGTTAATTAGGCTTCGCACAGCGGTGTGTTTCCGACAACTTCCGAAGCAAAGCACAGGCAGTCACAGGTGGTGAGAGTAGGGACATTTTGGAGCGCCTTAATAGATTGGCAAACACCGCAATATTATCCAGTTATTCAGTTGTGGTCAAGTACTCAACCATAGAATACATATTATTTAATAAACAGTTTAACAACGCCATATTTCAGATAGAACTTCTTGCAGGACGAGGAAAGGTGCCTGCCAATGTAGAGACTCGGGCCACGCCGCTCGCTTTATCGTCACCAGTGCAGCCCCAATGCAAGTTTTTTCATATTTTTGAAAATGACATTTTGCGCATAGGCAACTTAAAAATGATAAAGTATATTTCGCCATTTTTTTAACATTACAATCGTTTCCAAATTCAACGACACCGGCTACCCGATTTCCAAATCCTAACGAGTATAGTACATGCGAACGCGCGTCTTACCATGTCTCGCCGTTTGTACATTACAGAGCGCCAAGCCTCGATGCCAGCAGCTAAATTGGCTTTTATTTATCTGTAGATAACAGCGATGTCGGGATCAGCCGCCTGCAAATCACTCCTGACTTGCTTGAAGCAACATGATAGGTGAGAAATCTGCTCGCCCACATAATAGCTGAGAATGCTGCTAGACAAGCAAAAGTAAATGGGATTTATCCGGGCAGCTATAAAACATGTGTTTTTTGCTTTTGTCATTGTTGTTATTGTCGATGTAGCTGCTGTCGTAGACAGTGCTGCATCTATCCGCGGCATGCTGGGTCTGCAGTTATACAGAGCCTCACAAGCGGGGCGAGTCAATGGGCAAGGAATGGCTTGTTTCTCGTGTTGTGTGCGATACAGCGTGCACTGAAGTCACCTCACAATCCATGAGCAGGCGGGCGGCCACAAAGTGGGGTTTTATATTGGAAGCTTGTCGATTTTTTTCTGCATCTTCTGTTGCTTCTGTTTGCTGCTAACGCGCCACGTGTACGCAGTGGCCGTTGGACAAAAAGATCCTCGGCGAGCCCGCGCCTCACTCCGCCACGGTAGCGTTCGCGCTTTCGTGGTAACATCTGTAGGCGTTATTGTTCTGTTTGTCTGTCTTCCGCGGCTGGTCGACGCATGCGTCATGTATATACATGTATACATATAATATATAAATGCACACTATATATATATATATATATATATATATATATATATATATTTATATTTATATATATATATATATATATATATATATATTTATATAGTATATATATATATTTTCCAGTAAATTAACGCCCTTTGGAAGCTGTGCGAGTTAAACCTTCTGCCGATAGCAGAAGACCCTGAATTGCTTCAGAGAATGATTATAGGAGACGAGTCATGGGTATACATATGGTTACGTTTTAAATACGTATGGTTACGTTATGAAATATGTTATGGTTACGTTATAAAATACATATGGTTACGACATCGAGACCAAGGCCTAATATTTTCAATAGTGCTTCCAAGAGGAGAGTTGATCAAAGAAATTCAAAAAGAGCAGATCCAATACTAAAGCTTCATTGACGCTTCCTTTAACGACAAGGGAATTATTTTCCACGACTATGCAGCCTGGTTTTACGGTCAATGAGGAATACTATTGCAAAATTTTAAGAAGATTGCGCGAGAATATCCGACGCAAGAGACCTGTGCTCTGGGCAAAGAGCTTAAACGCACACATTGTTACTATTTCGAATTATTTAATAAAAAAATTGATTTTTTATTGCCGTATCCAACCTGATGGCCGGAATTGGCTCATACGGCTTTCCCTCTTTGCATAGATAAACAATTGAAGGAACAACGTTTCGGGGTTATAGAGAAAAGAAATAAAAAATGCAAGAGCAACTTAACTCGATTCCGAATAGCGCGTTTAAAAATTGACTTGGACAGTGGGAAAGAAGGTGGCAAAAGCATACTGCAGCAGGCGAAAGCTAGCTTGAAGGAAAAAACACTTTTAAAGATAACATAAATGTAGCTTTTTTTCATAAACATGTATCAGAAAGTTTGGATATTATATATTGGATTGTCAAATAATCAGCTCGGATTTTTCAAAGGTTCCCGCATTCTCCGCTCTGCATTCTCCGCGATTTGCTCTCTTCTCTAAACAACAGGATATGGCTGCATAATCCGAGATGAAACGTTACTCAACGAAGAGGTAGTGCGCGTAGAGGTTGTGAATGTGTATCAAGAGAAAAGAAGCCCTGTACGGGCACGCTTTTCGTGTAATTGACGGCCGACATGACCGGCATTGTGAGAACATCGTTCGTGAACTTGACACGAAGCTGATCAGGGAATGGTCCTTCGGCTAAGAAGATCGCCGCTGTGGCTGACAGTGTAGAACAGTTTTCGGAAATATCGGTCCAGCGACGTGCACAACAATTGGGTCTTTTGCGCATTTCAAAAATGCTAGTGTATATTGAGGTCGGATCTAGCGATGTATCCGTGTAAGATTCAGTTGACGCAAAATCTCTCAAATCCTACGCCCGCCTTCACCGTGCAGTGAAAACTATAGGGTCCAATCATTCCTCTAAACTAGAGGCCACACTAAACTGACACATGTGGCACCACTAGCGACTCATCCTGAATCGCGTGAGGGTTGACTGCGCAGATGTGATAGTTTTATTTATCGTTCCAAGCTGTTGACCGCAGCAGCTATATGTGCAACAAAAACCAGCGTTCCGTGATCCTCCCACGACTTGGTACATTATGTACGTACTGTGCCGCGATCCTGTGATACCTTTGCACGAGTTTACGAATAGTGTTCCCACAAGACCGATTACTGCCGACCGTAATTTGCACGATAAGCTCGCCAGCATACCCCTCTAGTAGCATGATACTTTCTGACGATCTCTACGCGTTCGTCCGTTGAGCAGCGCTCTATCTTTGCGACAACGACCTAATTTGGCAGGCTCTCATCCTGTTGTGTTGTGCAAGATCGGTGGCAAACGTCGCAGAAAGGGTAGAGCTGAGCGCTAGAACTTGTGAATTGAGATACCACCAGTTGATTATTGGGACACTTTATACACAATCAGGAATACAAATCTACAGATCTGTTGAAAACGCTTGCTCACTCCTACCTTTTTGCATACGTGTTGTCCTTGAAAAGCGCAGCTCTTTCCAACGGCGTTTCCCTCTCCTCACCTCAATTTTGCCCCCAATGTTGCTCGTCGGTGTTGTCTACCACGCGAGTGTATCACGTTGCCTAGTGTTAGTGAATACCAATCCCATGCCGATTACCGCACGTTTAAACAACTAGCGCGTCAGACTCTTATTACTAGGTATTTTGTTCTAAGACCAAATAATCTCCGGAGCGGCGTTTCCATCCACCCCCACGAGATTGCTCGGGTGGACGTTGTGAACAACTCATTTGCCTGGAGGATTGCACGTCGTTCACAGATTCAAAACAACTTTACTTCTATTGTAATACCCCTTTTTCAATAAAGGTGATATGATATGATATGATGAGTGTACCACCCCCTACCCCGCACATCTCTCTTGTCCCGATCCCCTCTTCTCCGGCACCTCTTGCTATGTCCGGTGTCATTCTTTGTGTTTCAGTTAGCTGGTTCTTGTGTTGTTTCGTTGTCCTGCGGATTACAGCATTGTGGCGGCCGCTGCTGATTGCCGCCATGTCTCATCGCCCTCTCCTCACTGGCCCATTGG
>QVRM01005603.1:0-108271 GCA_003439945.1 Dermanyssus gallinae | reverse complement strand
GCGGAAAAGAAAGAAGTATAATCGCTAGGCTGCAGGACGAAAGGAGGTTGACATTAGCATCTCCCATGACAATGACAGGGGTAGAGGTACAAGTTGGCAACATATCGTCTAGAGTATTCAGAAGCGTGTCTTTACAAGATACATGGTTAGAATAAAACCCCACAATAAAACATCCAGGACCGTCTGTTTCTTTAAATGCAGACGTACCGCCTGAACATTGCCGTCAGGACTACAAACACAGCGCGATGATAAGATATTGCAGTAGTAGAGCGCACATAGATGCCGACACCACCACCACCTAATCTCCAAGCCTCTACCCGACGCAACTAATTTAAAACCACTTATAGAGTGAGACGCCAGATCGCAATCCTTTAGCCATGTTTCACTAACCACTGCCGCATCAAATATGGCTCCCTCTTCCTCTAAAAATTTTGTAATAACTCCAGATGACCGGATTTTTTTATCCCTCCAGTCCCCGCGTTTAGGTGGATAAAAGCTAGCTACTGGGTCCAAGTCTACGTCATCCAAAAGTTGCATGCCTTTACATTTGGCGTAATTGTTTTGATTAATATAATTTATACAATGCATTAGTAAAATAGATGGTTGTGAGAACATCAAGATGACTACAATCAGTAATAAAAATCTTACGATAGCATCGAGAGAGTTGACAACAACGGTGAGAGAACCTCAATCAGCTTTTTTAGACGTATTGCAGCTTTCGGGGATACAATATTTAAAACCTTCGTGATGTGCCTCAAGGATGAGATTATGTTGGAGTTACGTCCCTTTAGTTACTAGTGGCAGAGATGCGCGATGACTTCCATGGACGGGGCTTGCGAAGAGTATTTGTAGCCAATTTTTCCACGGTGCGAATCTGCTTCTTAGGGAGTGATGTTGATCGCGGTAGATTTACACGAATCTCGGGGCCAGACGAGGTTTCTACTACTAGTGATCTCACAACAGCAGCATAGGTAGGTGGAGATGATGCGGATACTTCAGTCGAGGAATTTGGAGGGTCTGAGGAGTCGGATGCAACAGCCTGCTGCGACGCGTCGACCACCTTGACTTGTGTTGCCTCAGGATGCTCTGATCCGACCTGTTGCAACAAGCGACACTCCATCAGTGCCTTGCGCTTCTCAATTTCGCATAGTCGGATAGGGCAGGACATCGAAGACGACGCATGGGGACCCCTGCAGTTTACGCATTTTGCCTGTTGCTTACAATTTAGCGCGAGGTGACCAGTTTGACCACATTTTTACATGAAACTTCATTACGGCAATATTTCGCAATATGACCTAGCCTCAAACACTTGTAGCATGATACAGGGGTTCCCGCATACATAATGACTTTATGTGACCTAAAAGCAAGAAACACGTCAGTCGGCGGAACTCTATTAAATTGGAGTATGACCCTGTCTGTAGGGATCGATGTTGCGGTGGATCCTATTCTCTTGATGATGTTTTCTCTTCTCGCGGAGACGACACCAACCTCCTTAAGGGCAGACTGAATGTCTTCATCAGTAAAACCTTTGTCTACTCCGTTTATCCTGGCGCGATATGCACCTAGATCGTTGCATTTAGCTACCACCGGAATGTCGAGGAGAGTCGATAATTGCACCGCGGCATTTGCTTCGTCAATAGTATTAAACCAGACGTAAATGATGCCCGCTTTCGATTCCAGCTTAGCAAGCGGGTAGAGTCTATGCAATTCACTGCACAATAAGAGTAGACTATCATTGAACGGCTCACTTAAAGAAGCAGTCGTCCCATTGATTGTTTTGTCGCTTCTTCGCGCAATAACTACACGAAACAGACCCTTTGGCTGACTGGACGATTTGGACCGGATGGCGCCAATTTGTTCTTTCAGCTTTTGGAGACTGCTTGGTAGTGCTTTTTGAGACTACTACCTTCCAATCATCATTCGCATCGGTTGCATCCTCAGTCTTGTCAGCGCAGTCAGTTTCATCGTTGCCGTTCGTAGAAACATTTACTTCTGCAGGCGGTACATTCTCCGAAATGTCTTCCACGACTATCGGCACAGACTCCATTTGATTTTCATCAGCTGGCGCCGCTTTCGATGCCGTCACCTTCTTGTTAGCTAACGCAGCTAACTTCGCTTTTCTGTCTTTCGACTCGGCCGTAGTCTTGAGTGTACAACTCAAACCGGCCCTTCCCCTCTTCTCAACCACTATCTTCCCGTTAACCATTGTTAACGTGGAAAACAATGCTTTCCTGCAGACCACCGAAGTAGTCGGCCACTATATGCAGCCAGTGACTCTAAACGATTGTATGCAGGTAGCTGACTACTGATGACTAGTGATGACTAGATACGACAGAGCGCGCAGAGCAACTGTTCGACAGTGAAGTAAAACAACCGCCCGAGTCAAAATAGCACCAAAACGTTCAGCACGCGGTCCATTGTCACGATCAAAAACGTCAAAAAAGAAGCACACACTATGCTCCGGGCCTCAGCATCGGGCCTGATGTGGGCAGGCACGACTGAAGGCTCGCCCCATGCACAACACGGCACGAAGCAAGACACAAGTAACACAAAATCACCAAACTCAGACAGAGCTCACCGCACTCGATGCGTTCCTGGCGAAAGCCAGTAGCAGACTATTGTAACGATGTTGTTGTTACGCTAAGTCACTGGGGATGGTAGCTCAGCCGAGCGGCGACTACAGCACGAGAGACTCAGGGCAATGAGTGACAACACACCGCGTAAGATCTGACTCGTAAGGTTACCGAACGGAGAACGCGTTGTTAGCATCCTTCTCTCGGGTCTTTATTGGCTCCAGTGACGCCGTAGCGTTCGTATAGTAACCATGTTAAAAGGTTGATTCGAATCTATGACGTTGTTAATCGGTCGGGTTACACACTACTCTCGGCGGTGCACGTTGTTCTTGGTGGTGATGATGATGATGCCGATACTATGGATGTGGCGCGGTCCGTGGACGATGGTGCAGGTGTCCTATTGTCATCAGCACGCAGCCTAGTGGCCTTCTTGGTCGTCACGTTGCACGTTGAATTGGATGCTTGCTTGGCTTACTGACGTCGTCAGTTGTCGGTGCTGTAGGTCGTTGACGTTTGAGTTGGCTTGGGTGGTTGGTCCTCACCGGTAAAGTTGAGCGACTTGAGGCACAAGTCGATGACCTAAAACAAAGAGTGAATACTTCAGAAACCTCTAAGGAATATCATATTCATTCAGTGGAGGAAGCATTGGCCGCTGTTCAAGAGGTCCGCTCGACCGTTAACACAGTTAAGGAGATGTCGGCTGGCGCAAAGGCGCTAGCGGAGTCGGCATCGGCCGGACATACATTTAAGGACCAGTACGACCGTCGGTCGGATGTGATATTTAATGGAATTCCCGCGAAAGAGAAGGAGACGGACGAGGACTGTCGCGCGGTCATTGAACTTTGCCAGCGACTGGAGGTGAAACTTGATGAACGCGACATCGACGTCGCCCACCGCTGCCCCCGAACTCGTATGATCAACGGGAAAAACATTACCGACCGCTCCCAGCGGCTGGTGCGGATTGTTTGTCGATGGAAGAAACTTGAAGTGCAACGAAGATGCCGGGAAGTGAAGCCGAGGTCGAGCCTTCTAGGCGGCTGCCAGGGAAGCAACAACAACATCTACGCCAATGACCACCTGACACCCGCTAACGCAAGCCTGCACTACCGCCTCCGTCGCCTCAAGGCCAACAAGAACATTTCTGATGTTCGAACGTCAGACTGCCGTGTACAAATCCGTCTCAACAGCAATGCTCCCTGGCGGGACGTGACAACCGACACCAATCTCGATGCTCTTGTCGGTCGCAAATAGTCGTCATTATATTATTATTATATGACAGCTAGTCAGACAATTAATATCACAGAGCTTAGAATAGAACCTGACTTTTTACGGAATACACTGCAATATTAATGGTGCCAAGTCTCATATTCACGACATTGAAACGATACTACATCTGCTTCCTTGCCCTCCGTCCTTTATTGCTTTGTCGGAAACTCGTATCTCGCAAGAGGAGGCAGCCGCTTTCCAGATTAATAATTATAACCAATTTGTTGATTGCCGTAATGGGCCGGGTGGAAGTGTGGCGCTGTTTATCAGAGATGATTATGTGGTTACGCGAGCGGGTACCGATGTGAAAGTATTTTTGTTGAGGTGTTTGCCGATGGTCAGAGCACGGTTGTGGGGTCATTCTACAGGCAACCGTCGGGGAAGCCCTTGGATTTCTTGTATGCACTAGGAGAATTACTCTCAAAAGTGGACAGGCTAAACACAATCTGCCTTGGCGACGCGAACATTGACTTACTAGACAGGGGCGGTTCATATGTGACTGACCTAAATGACTTATTACACTCGTATAACTTTCGAGAGATGGTTGGTGTGCCGACCAGGGTTGCTTGTACGGACACTGTCCATGGCCAACGCACCACCGAAACATGCATAGACCATATTTACTGCAATGTTCCACCCAAGTTAACTATCGCCTCCGGTGTGCTTACGACTACTTTCTCTGACCATTTCACCACATTTATTAGTTTAAAATCCAAACCGTCGGCAGCCAACGAGTGTCCAAAATTCAAACTTAACTATGATCAAATAACAGCCGAACTGTCGTCGTCTATGTGGGACGACCTACACGGGCTACATGACGTCAACGAGGCATTTAAATTGTTTAGAGAATGAGTTATGTCGGCGGTGAAGCGTAATAGTACTAAGATCAAGAATACTAGCTCGAGGAACGCAGTTTGGAAAAATTGGGTGACACCGGAATTATATGCTCTTATTAAAGAGAAGGAAAAGGCGTACATAATACACAGAGCTGACCCCACACACGATAACAAATGCAAAACCTATCGTATGCTCAGAAACAGGGTGACAGGGCTCTCACGCAAATGTAGAATGGAAGCGAACTGCAAGATTGTTAGAAACATAATTAATAGTCGGCGGGGTCCTTGGGAGGCAATCCGACCTGTACTTGGAGGTGTCCAGGAGAAAAAATGCACGAAGCTACTTGTAAACGGAGAACTCGTCACTGATGAAACTACGCTAGCTAGCATCTTCAACCACTACTACGCGACATGTGTCACCCGTGACAGCGAGTGCTCATCGAGATTCGCCAT
The DNA here is from genome assembly GCA_003439945.1 of Dermanyssus gallinae. Classification (NCBI taxonomy): domain Eukaryota; kingdom Metazoa; phylum Arthropoda; class Arachnida; order Mesostigmata; family Dermanyssidae; genus Dermanyssus; species Dermanyssus gallinae. Next base: position 103,143 of record QVRM01005603.1, on the reverse strand, counting down.
TCCGGATAACCTTCCGACGCCTGCCGAACAATTCTCCCTGCAGCCAGTCAACGTTCACAGAATTCACCACCTTCTACAAAATGTCAAAATATGCTCCACCGCTCCCGAACAAATTCCATCATAAGTTCTCCGTAGGGCTGCGGATGCACTCGCATCGCCTCTTGAGTATATTATCAATCTCTCCATCAGAACAGGAGTATACACCAGTGTCCTAAAGTTATACCGTCTGGTTCCATTGTTCAAAGGAGGGGACCGCCTGTGCCGAGACAACTATAGACCTGTCAGCATCCCCGCGCCCATATCGAAAGTCTTTGAAAAATGCATTATTGAACAGTCCAGAGATTTTGTCGAAGGACATAAAGTCCTACATAGTAGGCAGTTCGGCTTTCTACCCAAGATGTCGACGATTGTGCCTGTGATGCACTTTGTCGAAGAAATACGGAAAAAGGCCTTTGATACGGTAGATCTAGACCATTCTTTTAAAAAAACTCTCCACTTATAGGGCGAATGAAAATTGTATAAGGTGGGTGCGCTCATTCATTTCTGAAAGACGCCAAGTTGTCCATATTGGACAATCCCTCTCCCGTATCGAAAATATATCAATTGGAGTGGCTCAAGGGAGCATCAGTGGCCCGCTATTATTTAATATTTTTGTTAACGATATTTTTACTATTCCAAATCATGCTAAACTAACCTTGTTTGCTGACGACGCAACGGCTCTATTCATGGGCGACTCTCCCCAACAGGTTGAGGCAATGATTCGTGAGGATATTGAGAGGCTATCTCTATGGTTTAGAAATAACGGCCTCTACATTAATTGGTCAAAAACAGGAGTTGTTCAATTTAAAACTCCAAGGGGCTAAACGAGAATCAATCCTGAAGCGTTTGCATGCGACCGCACGCTTGATATGCTAGTTGAAACGAAGTTCCTGGGTATTGTTCTTGACGAACATCTGACGTTCCAGGCGCATGCAAAGCATGTAAGGAAAAAAATGGTCAGTGGCGTAGCCGCCATATACTACACTCGTAAAATCCTTCCCCGCCAATGCCTCACGGTAATGTACCACGCGTATGTGCAGAGCCACCTAACATATGGTCTGGAGGTGTACGGTCTTTCTTATGCGTCTTATATAACTCCGCTTACTTACCGCTGAGACTTGCGTCTCAATATTAGTAGAACAATATAAAGAACTCTCAGTGCTCTCGTTACCATACCTAATTAAGTTTACCATAGTTGTCGAAATAAAACGTATTCTTTTTGGTCACCATCCCAACCTAGTTGGCCTTATCGAATCTGCAAGGACTCAAAACACCCGAGGCTCGGCATCTCACTTGCTCATTGTCTCCTTGGCCACAAGTACACAATCAAGGTTAGCACTCTGTAAGTTAGGTGCTACCTTGTGGAACAAGTTGCTTAGTGACATTAGGACACTTATATCGCTTAGTCAATTCAACAACACTGCGAGAACACACTATATATATATATATATATATATATATATATATATATATATATATATATATATATATATATATGTTTTATTTACCATTCCTTGTGGAATATCTTTTGAATCAGATGCGCTCGCTGTGTAGTATGTCATACAGCGTGCTGCTGGCTTCGTATATAGTTGTATATTATTGCTATGGTATAATTATATGTATTTTAACAAATATCCTTGTCTGTTGTGCATTCATAATATTAATTGGATTATGACGATGGTTATATTACTACCTAATTATATAATAGTTTGCTTTAGCGGGGCGTCTTCCCATAGTTTCTTACAATCTGTGCCATTTCCCTAGCCTGCGTTTGGTTTCATTTATCTCTTGCCATAATGGTTTATCGCCGAAACCTAATGCCTCAGCTAGGGACACTGTTCTCACTCCTCCTAGCTCGTCGCACTTCAGCACGATATGTTCGATGGATTCTTCTTCTATATCACACACTCTACACCGAACGCTCTCAATTTCCGAGTATCTGGCCGCCAGCAGTCGGGTGTTGAGCATACCGGCCCTACAGTCAGCGAACAGCCCGGACGCTTGCGAGTTCGAATAAATGATATCTTTTCGGCCGTTTTCCTTTTTTGTTGCCTGTACAATTGCAAGGATGTCTTTCTCTCCATACCCTCTCTCCACCTTTCTTCGGCTGTTTTGTCAATTTTCTTCTTCACATCTTTGGTTGTCTGTTTATTTGTTATCACCTCGTGTTCTTCAGAATCCATCGTATTGCACTTAAATTCGCGTTCAAGGAATTTTAGACGCCTATCCCATTTGCTTGTATTTTTTTTGCTCAGTTTTGCTGTAAGCAGTTATAGTAGTTACTATCTAACCTTACTTGCGTCTGATTAAACCATAACTATGTAAACATGTACACAATAAATAGATGAATAAATGCAATAATACGAGATACTACGGTGATAATGTATAAAATCTTACTGTAACTTGTATATATGCTTCGCAGTAGCCTGTGGCTATATAAAGTTGCAACAAAAATGAGAAACTACAATTAAGTATCAATAAACGTTATATCATATATCAATAGGTGCTACTTAAATGTTTGTGCGTGGTAAAAATAGCCAGAAGGATGCTTACATCCTCCATCCAGAAGATAAACAACAATATTCTTGACACTGGCTCTGTTTCTAAAGGGTTTTTTATTTGAGCGCGCAACCTCATATCAACTGCCATGCCCGTTCTCTGGAACAAAAAGTAAACATCAGCATCATCATCAAATGTTTGGTTAGTTGAATACGTTAAACAGAAGAAAGAAGAATAAATCTCTGACACTAACTCTGGCCTGAATAAAACAATATGGTTAAATTAATTACGCTACGCTAGGCTTGTTTGTTACGTTTTTATGATCAGGATGCCTTCGAGAATATAAGAAGGTTGATAACCATGCTTCCGCCGAGCCCATGATGTAGTTAACCACCTCTCCAATTGGGCGACCTCACACGGCCGTATTACATTTCACGTTTCAGAGAAACTTGCAACGCAGAGCAATATGTGTTCGTGGGTCTCGTGACGCTTCTGGCCCTGGTAAGGTCCACGTATTCGCATCTTCTTCTAACAAGTTCCATTGTAACATCTTAGCTAGAACCAACAGGTCAGGACCGTCAGGTACGCCCGGCTAATCCCGATTGCTAGTGTCCGTTGGGTGGATCTTAGTGTTCCCCTATTTCTCATCGTCCGCAGCGTCATGTGCGCCCAAACAGGCGGTGTATAGAAAACCGATGATTCGGCAACCAAAGCTGGAAGCCTTCGGTTATCCCCCGACACTACCCCAATTTTTAGCGTTATCCGCGACAGGTGCATGCCTGGATCTTCGCCGCGCGACATGCTTTATATGCGCCGTTCCAGTTAACTCCGTATCGAGGATTACGTCAAGGGGCTTTATAATCATTCGATTATTCCACGATCGTAATACGTCGTATCAAGCAGTCTGTTTTGCATTGAACATTTAGATAATATTTTGTTTTGCGGGCATCATATGCTTCGAGAACTAACGGTTTAGCTATGCCGGGACAATGCACGCATATTCCTTGTAAGAATACCGCTTAACATATGACCGTCAGAAAGGACGCAAAAATAAAATGATTGTAATCCTAAACGAGACAACGACAGAATACATTTCTAATAAGAACATTCTAATGCAAGAGCACCCCCTTTGACCCTATTAAAATAAAGCCATCAAAACGTGCTACATATATGGTACAAATATATAATAATAATAATAATAATAATAATTTTCCATTTCCATTTCCGCATGATGTCAGCACTTAGAATCGGCGCCCCCGTCTGCGAGCCGTTTCAGTGCAAACTGTGTGGAGAGACGGTAGATTCCAGTGGCCTACACCCATTGAGTTGCCCTAAGAGTGCCGGTAGATCCTCCAGACATGCTGAATTAAACGAGGTCATTATAAGGTCTCTTAGGAAAGCCGGTATACCATCTACACTTGAACCGAGAGGTTTAGTGCCCGCTGGCGAAGAAAGACCTGATGGGGTGACCATTGCATTATGGTCTCATGGGAAGTCCCTTGCTTGGGATGCAACGGTTTCGTGCACCACCGCGGCTTCCTATTTACACCACAGCTCAGTTGAGCCGGGGTGGGTGGCAAAGCATGCGGAAGCCAGAAAACGCGTTAAATACACTGGACTGGAAACAAGATATACTTTCGTGCCTATTGCCATGGAGACGCTAGGACCAATCAGCAAGGGAACCGAAGCATTTCTCAAGATTTGAGTAAGCGAATTCAGGAGGTCACAGGCGACCAAAGAGAGGGTCAATCCTTGAGGCAAGCGTTGTCTTTGGCCGTTTGCAGAGGAAACGCGGCATCTATTTTAGGCGCCATGGAGTGAAATAATTATTTAAAGAATTTGCAATAATACGTTCAGACCTCACAATTGTAACATTATTTAACATGTAATAAATAGTAAAAAAATAATAATAATAATAATAATAATAATAATAAGCTGTTTCCTCTTTACTTAAATTGCATTAAGAAATTACACGCTAACGATATCAGCATCAAGCAGATTTAGAGTTTTCCAATTCCAAAGAAACCGGCTTTGCTCAACCCAACAACGTTTGAAAGCTAAAACAGAAGAATCACTTTAATTATATGGAGAGTATTTTGGGCAAGAATGACGCGTTCGAGTAACACGCAGTAAACAAAGTGCGTTGGACAACACTGAGGTTTATAAAGCCCATTTTTGTTTCAAATTTCTTTTATCGACAGCACCCGAGACACCTACGTTCTTCTCTTATAAGCGCAAGCTGATTTCTACCAGGCAATTAAAAATGATCAAAGTTATATCAAAGAGTACTGACACGCGTATCTTTAATTGTGCCTGTTTGTCTGTTGAGGCTAGGACCCCAAAACTTAAGTAGAAGAGTTTCTTCAGGTAGAGATGGGCTAAGTAACTTTGCAGGTAACTAAACTCTTTGTCCTAAATAGACAACTCTAAGTATATCAAATATGAATATCCAAAGCATTGTCAACAAGAAAATATGCATTTAAATCAGACATAAAAAAAATATATGCCAGATGATGATTAGACTATACACTACCACTATACACCGTTACATGCACGAAAGTAGCTGGGTTCACAAAGTAAATGTAAGGCTCACGTATTACTCAACTTGTACTTTGAGTATTATTACATCACACTATTTGTGTTTAGTGGCAATCTTTACATAGGTAAATATTCCCACGAATCACAAATAGTGCTTAGTGAGAATATTTACTGATGGTAGCCAACACATATCGGTAAAGTGGTGTGATAAAACCTACGGCATGAACGTCAATATCGAAGTTGTGTCGTTTCGGGTCAGGTTTCAGACCACTGACCTTGGCTAGCAGCGCTGGATCTCCCTTAAGAAAGTGAGGTAGGCTAAGTACAACTGGAGACAGGAAGTCCAGGGGCCCGTCGATGTTGCACCGACTTGCATTCCACGTCCCAGTTACGTGCGTTGAGGCATCTGTACGAAACAAAGTGAGCCACACTACATGGTAATATGCTGAGTGCCTTCACTTAACATATACGGATGAGTTTAATATAGCCGAGTGTGCGCTTGAGTGCGTGAGAAGTTCATAAATGCTGGTGGTGCCCTATAACGTCTTGAGCAGAGCGGATCTAAAAATAGAATACAGTCGGCATAGGTTTAAGGTAGAACAAATGTGATTTCGGCATTTGTGATAAATGCGCTATTTGTCATTAGGGATCCAGCCGAAATTCTACTGCAAGATGACCGGAGAGCGCCGGGTTTGTGGTGGTAGCATAAGTCCGGTTAACTCCTTCACGATTAGTTAGACAAAAACGTTCTTTTATAATATGTAGCATTCTCAATGTTAGATATTTAGCAACAGAGGCAATGTGCCCGACTTAGGTATATAAGCTAGCAGTTTGCCAAACCATTCGTAGGCTAGACCAAAACGTTTCCCTACATATTGTCTTATCTGGATTTTCGGTCTCACCTTTTATCTAATGCGTAAGTTGTGGTCAAGGTAGAGTGTAATTTGTCAGAACAAGTATCCTATCCGTCTGGGGCCCGCAGGACCTCTACCTAGATCCACGATTACACATAATACTTGTTTGACTTTAGAATAAAGTTTCATTCTCTTTATCGTAATTACAAAATAAACGCCAAAAACCATAAGTTTACAAGTTATTGCCGTTTACAACGAAGATGACAGAGAGCATCAGAAGAATACTAACTATGTGTCATTAAACGTTGTGCAATAAACAAAATAACAATTTGCGTTTAATACTAGCCTCATGGTTAAGCAATTCCTCTAGTCTACTTACAACAAGCAATTAGGTGTTATTTTTGCAGGTTCAAGGATCCGGACGCATGGCCAAGACGGCACAGTCGCTTTTGGGCAGATCCTCTTTGAGGGCATCCTGCCAGCCAAGTAATACGAATGACTTGTGAAAGGTAACCCAAAGGAAAAGGAGACCCATCGGACCTTTCTACGTGACGGCCAATACGATGAAAAATGAAATTACTTCACAAATATCCTGACAGCACTGGCTGTCCTTCCAGATAAGCAGAATGGCTTCAGAACCGGGCGTTGTACTATTGCAGCCTGTGATGTACCTATAAAGCAGACCACATTCTCATTAAACCGAAAAAAACTTTTTATGTTCGCGGTTTTTATTGAATTGAAGTATGGTTTCAATAACGCATTCTTGTCGCATATCATCTTGATGAAGCTGGGGCAGCCTGGAGTTGAACTCCGAGAGATAACTTTACTCAGCGCACTTCTGAGGGCTCACCAGATTATTGTTAATGACTGCGAGTGTAAGCTTAGCACGTTTTGTCAGCGACTGGGTATACGTAACGCGACAATATCAGCACATTGTTATTTATAACGTTGCTCAAGGATCTGCCATGTCATCATGGTCCTGCTTTACGCAGACGACTCGGTAATATTAAAGAGACGTCGAAATATGTTAGCACTTTGCATGTATGGCAGTTGGATATGGTGAAGCCAGCATTTCTTAAGCGAGTACATGATATTTCGTCGAATTCGTGTTTTCTACTCATATTTGATACAGATTTTAAAACAGCTTAGTTTCTAGATTCCTATAAGTATTGTTGTGGCTACTGCATACAATCTGCCATGGATAAGATAATTACCACAGCATGTGTGGTTTATGGTTTGCACATTTTTCTTAGAAACGGCTTCTCCAATTGTAATTTTGCATTTGATGTCAGCCCTCTTTGTAGCTGATGCGCAGTTAGTAAAAAAAAAACATATAAAGCGTGCCCCTGTTCTAGAGAAAAGCCAGAACGCCCACTTCATATAGTGCAAAATGATGACTTCAATACAACCGAGAGCATACGCTAGTTTATGAATGTCCCTTTTCTTACTTTGGTTTGCAAGTTTTATTTTGTAGAGTGGCGATCTTATCAATAAAATGTATTCTTATACCGAACTGAGTATACGAGGTCACGCGAAATGACCACAATGTCATTGCAAAACTGGGACACATATTGTATGTGTTAATAAATGAATAGTTTCTCGTATTTCCTTCTGAATTTCTTTTATTGTTACCGACGACTGACCTCCAGGCTACTCTAACTGATAGCCCGATCTCTAATAGAGGGGAGACTCTACTCCCGCGCCCCAGTATCTACAGTACGTATGCGTTTAAGTTGCGGGCTTCTGTTCTGCTGACGCAGTTCTACCTTCAGCTGAAACAGCCCTGACCTGCGCTACATTTAGATGGTAAGTGCCACGTGCAACTTGCACTTCCGTGTGGAACATAGTCTGCGCAGTTTAGTCGATAGCTTTATCGACATTCCTCATGGTTTCATTTAAATATTATTATTATTATTGCGCTGGTAACAGTCGACATTGGCGTTCAAAACGATCAGACAATGGGTGCTGCCCATCCGTACACACACCCCGAAATGCCGAGGCGCTTCCGCACTTCGCGTAGAAGTGTGATCGGTTGTATGGATCAAATGTGATCTCACACCACTTAGCTATATGTATGCTTTCTGTGTGTTAAAGCAAAACACCATCTGCATTAATTGCCAACAGGTTTAGTCACATACATGTATGGTTTTCTTTCGGGTTTTTAACGGGTACATTGCGTGGATTAGGAGCTTTAGTATCCAACTAGAATACACAATGTATTTTGTAGATCTGTTATGTCGCTGGCTAGCAAATCCATGACGCGACATAACAGTCAAAAGGCGCGAGACGAACCGGGAATCGCGAGATTGATCAGTATGTCCAAGTAACACATATACAAGTATATGTATATGTACTAGTATGTCCTTTGTACACTGATAAAAACATGAGGGCATTTGATCGTCTAGTGTTATTATAATACAACACACCTTGTTTAAAGAAGGGGTTCTCAAACGGGCGAATTGTGTGACTGGGGCGTTTGTCATGCGAAGGTGTGTTTCACTACATCTTGTTCCGCAATTTTGTTGGTTGACTCGATAAAGCCGCCCCTCCGTGGAGTATTAGGTCAGACAACAAAACAGACAGGATTTTGATAGTTTGCAGCATTGCACGGCTTGACAACTCTTCGTACAAACCAATTCTGGAGTCTCTAAAGCGAAATATCGTTGCAACAGAATGGCGTCTATACATGTACACAAAGAGGTTTAATAAGACCGTAGTATAGCATAAAAAAGTTTTCAACGCACTCTAAGATAAAAGCTCTCATAATGAAATTGCTAAAGCGCGGCACAGGGTAGTGCCGTCTTGACCGTCGGTGCGGAATCTGTGAAAATAATAACACCTATTGCACAACGTTCAATGAAACGCAATGTATCTGTTTCTAGATATCTTGGTTGCAAGGGATAACGACTTCTAAACTTACGATTTTTTCAGCGTTTTGCTTAGTGCATTAACGAAATTGGAACTCTTATCCGAAGTCAGAAAAATACTATGTGTGATGGTGGATCTAGGCAAAGGCTCTGCGGCACCCTAGACAGATAGAATACCTGTTCTGATAAATTACACTCTACCTTGACAACAACTTGCCTAATAAAAGGTGAGACAGAAATTCAAACATATAGGTAAACGTGTTAGTTTGTGCTAGGGCCTAAATGTGTTACTTACAAACGCTGAATAGCTTAAGCTGGTAAACCTTGTGCTGCGGTCTAAACTTTCCGGTTTCTCGTATTTATTTTAGTTTTTTTAAGTATTGCAAACGGATAGCTTTGTCCTTAGTTATTATGTCTACGTATGAACAAGTGTTTCGCAGCATTAAAAAAAACTTGACAGGAACTAGGTACATAAACTATTAGCTTTTGTATCTAGCTATGGACGCACTTCTAAATATGTAAGTTTAAGAATTTATTTTCTAAATATGTAACATTGAGAATACGGCATTTTGAGGAAACGTCCTGATCTTACTAATCAAGAAGGGTTTATGTATAATCCCTCCACACCCAAAGCCCAAGTGTTCTCCGGTCATTTTACAGTAGAATTTCGTCTGGATCCTTCATACTTCGCTAGATAATGTTAAAAAGAAAAGCTCAACCATCATAAAACCGACCTTGGGAGCATTTGTTTTACACTTGCTTATTCTGAGTCGGATCTATTTTTTAGGTCCGCTCGAGACGTCGTATAACATCACCGGCATGTTAAGAACTTCTCACATACTTAGTTTAAAGCGCGCACTCGACTATATTAAACTCATCTGTATGTGTTAGGTGAAGACACTTATTAAATTACCATGTAGTGTGATTCGTAGGATGGCTAGTTTTTGTAACACGCACCTCGGCGGCGGCGAGAACTTCATAACCCAGTTGTGCTTGGGTTATCTCTCTTTTCTAACCGGGGATCCAGCGCTGCTAACCAATGTCAGCTTAGTTTAGTCAAACTTTGAAAGTAGAAAACGTCACAAGGGGCGAAAGCAAAATATTCAGGTAGAAGGAAGAGATATTAACAATAATTTGTGCTTAATTTTCGTGCGTAGTTTTTACGAATACATTTTGCTTCAGAGATACCTGCAATATCAGTTATATAAGTAACCTTCATTGAAAGATGACTCCATGATGATGAATTTTGTTTTAATTTAACGTTCAGTTGAAGCGCAGCCATTTATTGAACATTCAGGCCGCGCTTCATCTTTGATTGGTATCCATCCGCATTTAAATGCCATATACAATATAGGGTAATATTCTCAATAGACAAGTTCTCAGTCGCTCCACTTATATTCGTAATAAAATAAATCATAATATTGTAACGATGTTTGTTACGCTGAGTAAACCGGGGATGTAGACTCAGTAGAACGGCAACTAATACACGAAAGGACCAGGAACATTGAACGACGACACACGAGCAGAAGTGTGGCGCGTACCACGACCGAGAAGAGAATGATTTTCAGCCATCCTCGTCGGTGTATTTATTGGTTCACGAGGCACCGCGGCGTGCTGGTGCCTTAAAGGGTGTGTCCCAGACTCCGCTCCAAATTTACGGCGATTTGTGTTTGCTTCGTATACGAATACAGGTTAGGTTAAGGTTTGACTTGGATTAAGCGGCTTAGGTCGACCCTCTCCCGGTGTCGGTCGATGACGTTGGGGTTTCGGGGCGAAAGATTGTAGCCGTCCTCCGCTGGCTTGTTGAGACATGTATCGGCTGGTGGACGCTCGGTACGATGAGGTTTGGCGCGGACGCTGTGGCCGTTGGACGTGGTCGGTTAGGACAGATTTGAATTGCACTATGATGCGTATATAGTGTAGCGCGTGGTTGGATCATCGCCAGTGGAAGGGGAAACTTCGCCACAATATATATATATATATATATATATATATATATTACATATACGAACATTTATCTATAACGGCAAATCTACTTATATTCAATAATACATCAATGAGCTTAAAATGTATATAATTAACAAATGTCCACACCACTGTAACATATATATATATAGGGTGGCTTGAAAATTTTTCAAAAGTGATATAAGAAACTGTAGAGCTTGTTCAAGCAAATATTTTTTTACTGTAGCACGCTTCTGAAGAAGTCACGTTTCTAGGCATACCGCAGTGTTCGTGAGAAAATTGTGCTTCCTCTAAACAAAGCCGGTTATGAGATGCGACATGGTCGTTTAGAAAATAATTCGCAAACATTTGAAGTTATATTAATATCTCTCGATTTTAATAACTCAAAATCGCAACCCTATGATCATTCACAACTGCTTAAAACTAACATATGCTTACAAATGCGCATTTCATGACGATCATTTTGGCTACAAAATATATGTCGATCTGGTCTGTGGTTGAGAAGAAAATAAGCTTTTCCGGAGAGCATTTCGAGATTAAGTGCACGCATAAATGACCTACTCCATCAGATCACTCGTAACAGCTTTTGAAGCACACGCTATTTATTATTATTATTATTATTATTATTATTATTATTATTTTTTTTTTTAGGATTTTCGCTGTATCTGAGCTGATGGGGCCGAGCGTCTCTAATGTAATGGGTACAAAGTGGTAGATTCTAGATAGCTCGAGATTATTTTTATTATTTATTATTATTTATTTTCATTAATATGTGTTAGGACAATACAATTGTGAGGTGTGAAGTTTATTATTATTATTATTATTATTATTATTATTATTATTATTATTATTATTATTTATTTATTATTTATTATTATTATTTAGTTAATACAATTGTGAGGTATGAACGTTTAAATCATGTTAATCCTGCTCTGTTCGCTTTCTGTCAGTTCATGGCGCCTATAATGGAAGCCACGTTCCCTCTACACACGGCCAAAGACATCATCTGTCTCAAAAACATGGCCTCGCGTCGATCGCCCGTAACGTCTTCGATTCGTTTTCCGATGTCTTGCAGGAGTTTTGCTGTACTTGTGCTGATGGGGCCGAGTGTCTCTAGTGTAATGGTTGCAAAGTGGTAGCTTCTAGATAGTTCTAGATACTTCCTCCGTTTTTCAGAATCCGCACGTTCTGCTACCCATCCCGATTCGACTGCGCTGTGGCGTAAATATGATAACGCCGCCGTGCATGACACCGTTACATCCCATACAAGGCATTTTCCGTGCGACCACAGCGGGATGGTGACCCCGTCAGGTCGCAACTCACTGCTGCCATTAAGACCTACTGGTTCGGGCGTAGATGGTATCCCTGCCCTTCTAAGAGCTCTTCTCACTATGGCGTTATTATTATTATTATTATTATTATTATTATTATTATATAGATGGCATTAGACTGAAAGCGGTTTCATCCGACGCTGCCGGAGCGTGGCTTGACGTGTTTCCGTCCGAGCTAGTCGGCAGTAAGCTGGCTGATGACCACTTCCGTGCCGCCAGTGGCCTCAGACTTGGCATTGCCATGTTTGAGACAGAGGCCTGCCCGTGTGGTGGAACGGTGGATGAACGCGGCCTGCACCGACTTAGTTGCACTAAGCTGGCTGGGCTTACGCAGGGCCGCCACGATGCCATTAATGACATCCTCGGGCGCGCTTTCAGACAAGCCGACTACCGCGTCACACTGGAGCCTGGTGGACTACAGAGCGACGACAAGCGTCGACCAGACGGCCTTACCAGCCGAGACTGGGACCGCAATCGGCCGCTGGCATGGGACGTCACCGTCTCCGACACGTACGCCCTTGGCTATCGTGCACTAGCCAACGCGGGCGTCGGCAACATTATCCACCAACGGGAGATGCACAAACGGCGCTTATACGCGCATCTCCTTGAGGACCACGTTGTAATGGCGTTCGGCCTCGAGTCATCTGGCGTTTGGGGCAAGGATGCACTTAAACTGACAAAGGAGCTTGGGAAGAAGCTCTTCGAGGCCACAGCGGAGCCAAGATCGACCGCTTTCCTTCGACAGAGAGTGTCATTAGAATTACAGAGAGGCAACGCAGAGATGATGTTGAGTGGTCACCGACACTCATGCAATAAGAATAATATAAGCAATATTGTAGATATTATATAAGTAATATATTGATAATTGTGATACATGTACATATTGATAAAATAAACCCTTGTTCAAAATTATTATTATTATTATTATTTTGCAAAAGCTGCTCGACCAGTGGCGCGACACTGCACTCTACTGCTCTTCTGTGTCAGCTGTATGTATTGTCTCTCATAGGTTGTTCCCTATGAGGAATGCGGTAGATCCACCTCGGTCCAACCAGGTAAACATTTCTATCGAATCTTCGGGACGTTTTTCGTAACTAAAAAAGAACTACTCGTATTTACTCTCGCTCTACTGCACGTTCGCCAGCACGGGCGCCTAGCTTCGACAGTCGTGTGTCTACCTTAACGACCAGAGACACCTTGACACACCGCCCGACGCTAACGGAATCTTTTTGTAACGATGCTTCTTACGCTAAGTTAACTTGGGGAGTGTAGACTCAGCGAGACGGGCGAACTACTTGGCAACGATGAACGATAACACGCGACGTACGTCTAGTGCGTAGCGCAGCCATGCAAGTGATGGATTTTACATTATATTTTACTTCTAAGTGAAACACAGGCCCCACATTTTGCCGAGGTTTTTCAGCTAAAGAGACGGCAACTCAACATTGGTTCCTAGCTCATTCTTCAACTCAAAGAAACGCACTGCTGATCCGAGAAATCGAATCTCCTCGGACATTCGACATCTCGAACGTTTCATTTGTCTTTCTCTTCGTTGATTGGTCGGTATCAGCATCGGTCATATCGGCAGTATCAGGGCGTGCATTGTAGCAGTCTTAAAGCTGTGACTGGTGACGGTTCTTTAGTCGTGGCGGTGCACGTTCGATTGAATGCTCAGTCGACTTACTGGCCCCGACGGCGTAGCAGTTGGCTGTTCTGTCGCTACGTTGTCTCTAAATTCGTCACAATATTTCTAGATTGTGGTCGAGAATATGATGCTTGTCTTTATGTGCTCTAATCTTAATCTCTCCAGAACTAGGCCCTCAGCACTATTGTGCCCCCTAAGATCAATATTTATTCTCTCTCTCTCTCTCTCTCTCTATATATATATATATATATATATATATATATATATATATATATATATATTTATATGTCCCAAGACAGTTTGAAGATCGATATTAAAAATTGTAGAGCTCGTAATTTTGTTTTCAATGGAACATAGTCTCTGAGAAGTCTTGTTTCGGAGTTAGAGTGAAATTACTACAAGTTGTGACACTGGTCTTTTACCCGACATTGCAACACAAAATATGCAAAAATCAAGTTATTTTATTAGCTTTCACACAAAATACCTCAAAATCATTACTGTACGACCACTCACAGCAATCAGAACTAACACATCCAGGCAAACGCGCATTTCATACGTATGGCTTATGCGAGCTGTGGTTGCGGAGTAATTAAGCTTTTTCGGCGGGATGTCTAGAATAAGTGCATACATAAACGGCGCTGCGGCTGACGCGCGACACGTCGGGGGTAGTAAACGTCGCCTAAAGAATATAGACAACGTCACAGTTTGAAGCCGGGACTATCAAAGTTTAAACCGCCCCCTAGCCGATATGCTGCAGCGGCTGGCGTCGCTCGGTGCCGATTATGTAATACGCTCCTCCTCTGTGGGAGTCGATAACCGGTTGAAGTGTGTTGGGAAAGTAATAAAATGTTAACTGATAATTCTGGATCTTCACACACTTGGGGGTTTACAGCACTCAAACGCCAATTTTACGGCAATTACTGGTGATTAAACTGTCGCAGTCCGTACAACAGTAGAGTAATATATGGTGACTGGTGTGGAATGCCCGGTTGTGGTTGTGTGAAACACTGCGTTTCCAAGACATTAAGAGCTGCAGAAATACCAGAGCTGCGTGGAAAAAAAATCCACGCAGCTCTGGTAACTGAACTCAGTCCATTACGGCACAATTCAGTTTAGTAACGCCTCATAATCATCGATATAGTCTACATAACACAAACTGCACAAAATTATTTTTCTGATGATTTGTACCCTCTTAAGTAAGTATTAACTAATTATATAAGTTCTTCAGAAAATTTTAGTTTTGTGAGCAATTGATGAGAATGTTCTTATCTACTGACTCAAAAACGTTTTCAACATTGACGAAGATGCCATCAACTATTTGATTGGAGTCCCGTGTTTTAGTTATATATGTTTGGACATAAGTTAGACCTAAGCTCGTATTACATTTACAACGGAAACCAAATTTTACTGTAAAAAAACAGATATATATATATATATATATATATATATATATATATATATATATATATATATATATATACATATCCTCTATTATAGAGAATATATATATTCACACACCCTTTAGCAGGGGGCTTTATTACAACCACAGATAAGCTCTATTACAAGAAAACAACCCTGCCAAAGCCGGCGGCTTACGAGGAAGGTTGGGTATGGTTATACCTACAAGCTAGACGCCATGCAAACATCCTGTTAACAATCGTTTTCTTTGCAACAGTTCTTGACTGGATATTGAGCCCGGCGCGAGTCCTTGTTGTGGCAATATTGAAGAACTTCGCCGCTCTCTCAGGCTGCTTACATATCCAAGTAAACGTGGATTTGTCAATTCTTTCTAACATGGATGCAATATCTTCACATTTTACGTCATTCTCATTAATATTGCAGCGAGACGCAACACGCCTGACAAATTTCTTGTGAAGTTTAGTAAGCGTGTTATTGTCACGGAAATAGCCTAGATTCCACACCGGCGAGGCATACAGTAGGACCGGCAGAACATATTGCTTATACAACCTTATGTACAGAGAGGGTTTTTTTTAACACAATACAACGAAATATCCAGTTCAGCCTCCGTGTGGCCACGGCTGTCATTTCTAAAACGTGGGGAGTATAGCTAAGAGTACAGTTTGTCAATATGCCTAAATCTTTAATAGACGTCTTAGCCATTAGCACCTCCGAGCCCAATGTGAATCTGTGTACGGGGTTATTGTGGCCAAAGTGTAAAACGGCACACTTATTTACAGATAGCTTAAGATCAAGCCTTTTACACCACTCTATGAAAGCATCAAGTGTATTTTGAAGAAGTCCGGCATTCTTATCATTATCTACAGCTATATACATTTTTACATCGTCAGCATATATTTTTGTTTGCACTGGCTGGGGCACTATATATTTCAAGGAGTTAGTATACAGTATGTACATTAGTGGGCCTAGTACAGTGCCCTGAGGGCAACCCGACGTCACTTCAGCAGTAGAGCATAGGCAATCATTTACCCTGACTCTGAAAGACCTATTGGTGAGGAAGGCCTTAATCCAGTTAATAATACGACTTCCAACTCCATAACGCGGCAGAATGTTGAGCAGCTTTGAGTGCGTTGTGGTTTCGAAGGCGGACTTGAAGTCAAAGTAGACGCAGTCAAATGGTCTTCCCTCGTTAACCATAGGAGACCAGTCATTTTCCTCTCTATAATAGAGGATATACATATATATCCTCTATTATAGAGAAGAATAAGAGAAGAAGTCTCTCTCACAGTGAAACACCGTTCACCCTTTGAGGCAGAATGCAAAAATGATTACCAGCGTTATAAGATATATTTTTCTTTCCACTTTTCTAATAACTGAAACATTTTTATATCGCTTTGTTAGCACGTTAGAGACTCTTCTACTTATATTTGTTAATTATTTTGCCAACCCTAAGCTATCGTATATGCTGCTGTTGCCCTGAATTATTGTGTCCTCAATAGCAAAAGGAGAAACCACGGGCACTTTGCATTATGGAGTTAGCAATAAAGGCTGTGTAGCCTATATTGCTGCGATGACGAACTGTTCATACAGCTGAGCTCGCTCGGCGGCGTCTCGCGTTGGGCTTTGCCGCGCAAGTTGAGAGCAGCGACTGTTGATTGCCCGCGCAAATGAACGTAGTTCAAATAATGGTACTCAACAACGACGGCAGATACGGCTTTTGCTATAGACATGTAGCAATTATATTTTGCGTGCCCGCACATGAATCCGTTTTCCATCCTATCACATGCACTACGGTACAGCTCGTTACAGTACGTTTCGTAATGTGTTACGGTGCGTAGTGTCTGTGAGCAGTCTCTCGCACGCCGCCTCTATTTCGATTGAATCTGCTTCAGCGGCAGATCGTGTATCTATTGCTGAACTGCGATTGCATCATTCACTACATTTGATATAATTTCTTTGTTATGTTAGCACCTTGGAGTGGACGGGTTCTCTGACCAGATTGCATTTGATTATCGAGATTAGACGATCAGGGATACTATAGTGTCGTTTCCAGCTTTTGGGCGTGACTTAGGCAGACTACGTAACTACAATTCATACGTTTAGTAGTCACGACTTCATCTAACAAATCCTGACGTATACATTCGCGTCTGTGTAAGTGGCTCATACTCTCCGAACGTATGTGAAGGCCCCGACTTTCGAGCTACGGACAACCTCGTGGGACGAGTACAGAATTCATGTTTTACGACCCTTGCCATGTTCGGTTGATTTAACGGCCGATATAAGATTCGTGGAGATAAGTAAATTAACGTTCAATAAATAAAAGATTTTTTTGTATAAATTATTATGATATAGATTATAAATAATAATAATAGAATACAACACACGAACGCAGTGAATAAGAAGGAAATAGACAACGCCACAGTTTGAATCCGGGACTACCAAAGTTTGAAGTGCCACCTAGCCGATATGCTGCTGCGGCTCACGTCGCTCGGTGCTAAATATGTAATACGCTTTTATGTGGAGCCCGATAACCGGTTGTAATGTGTCAGGAAAATCATAAACAGCACACAAACGTGAAATTAACTGTCACAGTCCGTATAACAGTAAGGTAATATATGGTGACTTGTATGGAGTGCTCGGTTGTGGATATTGGAAACACTGTGTTTCCAAGACAGTGAGAGCTGTAGAAATTATCCACGCAACTCTGGGAACTGCACTCATTCAGTTACGGTAAAATTCTATTTAGTAACGCCTCAGAACCGTCGATATAAGCTACAGCTTTCAGGGAATTTAAGTTCTCTGAATGTTTTGATGAGAAGGTTGTTATCTACTGAATAATTTTTTTTTCAACATGAACGAAGATGCCAGCAACTATTTGACTGACGTCCAATGTTTTAGTTTTAGAGGCTTGGAGATAGGTAAGAGCTAATCTGCTATTGCATTTATTACGCCAAATTGCATTGTATAGAAAATATTGTGATAATTTACTAATCATCTACAATACGTCTGCACACTCGGCAGTGCTCAACTATATATATATATATATATATATATATATATATATATACAATGTATACAATGTATATGACGGCTGACACCCAAACGATACGAGATGCCGTTTGACGATCGCTCAAACGCTTGTTTCGGAAGCAGGAATGTTAAGCGAGTTAGTTGCTGGCTTCGCTTAAGTCGTTCGAGTTGAATGTTCAACCGGTCCTCTCCGCTTTGATTGATTGGCCATCGTCGGTCGGTTGAATTGACGAGTATCGTGTCCTCGGTGGCGTTTTGATAACGTTTTGATGGTTGGTCGCACGATTGTTGCTGATGCCGTCGATGAGAACGTTAAGCGTTTGGCACAGCAATCCGGTGGCTGTTGTAATGCAACCTAAATTTAACAACACACAATAATACGCAACGACAGCAGTTAGTGAATTGTGTATTCACAAGGCTACACACCTTTTTTGGGCCTACTTGTGCTGTTAACGCTACAGCGAGTGCCGACGACGCATGTGGAGAACCAGTGGATGCAATTAGTGAGCAAGCTAACGAAAACTAACCTTAAGTTAATTTAATTAAGCAAGTGTACCGCGTATCCTTCAGCTGGGCAATCTCCGGCCATAAGAGTATATTGTTTTGAGGGGAGATAAAAAGTAGGTGACGGTGGCATTCTAACCTAACATTTTATCTTGCTTAAAAAAGTCATTCCATCTGGCCGTTTTTTGTTGGCCGTGGAGAGACTCGGGAGTTCAAGAATGTACGGAAGGTTTTGTTGACAGGAGCAAGTCTTGAGTGGCGCCCGACACTTACGATGCAACGTGGTAATGGTTTGATAATGGGCGGCCCATATTATAACGAGTGGAGACTGACAATTATAATATCCCAGTCGAAGGACACCTGCGATGGGGCACTAAGCATGGTTTGTCAAAGACCGATCTTTAGTAATGACGAACTTATGAGGGTCTATCAGCCGAAGCATTTAGAAGAACAATAAATATCGTGTCATAATCTGTCACACTTGTTTTGTGCCTCGAGTTTAACTGTTGTAAAAACCGAAAACAAGGGTGCTAAAAACGGCTTCGATAAATCATGATGAGGGCAAGAGGCAATGGCGCCAGCAAGGCGAAATACCCTGCAAGAGGGTATAAAATCAAAAACGAGGTGTGTGAAGAATTAAACATAACCGAAACAGTCGGGAAGGACACGCTTTGAGTCAATATCATCACCGCATGAGACGGTTGTGAGGACCTTGATAAATGTAATTCGGGCGAGTCCAATATTTTTAAAATATCTTTAAAATATCCAGACTTGTGACAATTCTGTTTGGTTAGACTACGAGCTTGCTAAGGGGGGATAAACAAATGATGATCACATTACAACTATGCGTCATCTTAAAGTTGAAACGTATTGCAAAAAAACGCATAACAACGACAATTGTTTGGAGACAACGTCAACAGAAATGTATTCACCGAGTAAGCTAACGCCAGAGTTTACAACATTCCAGCGAGTATGCGACGAGAACACAGCCGCCACGCGAAATTATCTCTACAACCTATATATTTCCTATGACGAATTTCAGCATCACGCATGCTTTAGTTAAAGCGTGTCCCACATATAACAAGGGCGTCAACATCATACAATATCTTCTTAATGCATCAATTGCAACCGCTTTGGCAGCTGGCCTATAGTGTATGTAGTGTCATTTAACTGATCGTCGATATCTCCATCCGCGGCTCTATATCCGCTGATGTAGGAGACGGCCGAACTTCAATAACATCACCGTCAACCGCGATTAATTTCTCCCGGAAGCAATGCGACCAAAGTATGGCATTATCACCGTGCCGTGTGACTAAAATGTTGGGTTAGGCACAGTGCATTCATCATAATTAGCGACGAACAGACAAGACAAGGAATATGAGCTATAAGTAATGATAAGTTGCCGCACTGAACGGAATAATAGTCTAGGTTTATGGTACATTTCAATGGCACTAACGCTAGATGCAATACAAGACACGAACACTCTTTTTTATCGCTTGTGCCACTACCGGAACAAAGCCTTGAGAATCAGAGAGAAAATCAGCTGTGCTAATTAATGATGGCTTCTCCTTGCCTGCTGGCCGAGCAAGATCTTCCTCTCCCGTAAATGCTGGCCGACGTGCCATTGTTAAAGACGGTCAAGGGAAACGACAGCACAGCTGGTCTCGACCGGGCGCTTTGCTGTGCCATGCTTAATGCACCAAATTCCAATGCGTGCGAGCAGAACCTAATTTCAATTCTGGTTTTTTTATAAAAACAAATTCCACGGGATGGGGCATCAAAAGTGGCAGCCGAATAGAAAGACAGTTGATGGTAGACAGAGTGCAAGCTAGAAATCAGTCACCAAACCGGGGTTCAGCACGAACTGCCTATAAACTTGATAGAAGTAAGAAACAAGTGGACCAAATCACAATCGTCTAACTATAAACACGAAGGCGAATCGCTGCTTACGCAAGAAAAAAACTTAAACTGTAGATTTAAAAATGAATACGTTCTTCACAGTCTAATTAGATATCAAGCCAAGTATTGATAACAGTTATATTGTAACGATGTTGTTGTTACGCTAAGTCACTGGGGATGGTAGCTCAGCCGGGCGGCGACTACAGCACGAGAGACTCAGGGCAATGAGTGACAACACACCGCGTAAGATGTGACTCGTAAGGTTTCCGAACGGAGAACGCGTTGTTAGCATCCTTCTCTCGGGTCTTTATTGGCTCCAGTGACGCCGTAGCGTTCGTATAGTAATCATGTTAAAAGGTTGATTCGAATCTATGACGTTGTTAATCGGTCGGGTTACACACTACTTTCGGCGGTGCACGTTGTTCTTGGTGGTGATGATGATGATGCCGATACTCTGGATGTGGCGCGGTCCGTGGACGATGGTGCAGGTGTCCTATTGTCATCAGCACGCAGCCTAGTGGCCTTCTTGGTCGTCACGTTGCACGTTGAATTGGATGCTTGCTTGGCTTACTGACGTCGTCAGTTGTCGGTGCTGTAGGTCGTTGACGTTTGAGTTGGCTTGGGTGGTTGGTCCTCACCGGTAAAGTTGAGCGACTTGAGGCACAAGTCGATGACCTAAAACAAAGAGTGAATACTTCAGAAACCTCTAAGGAATATCATATTCATTCAGTGGAGGAAGCATTGGCCGCTGTTCAAGAGGTCCGCTCGACCGTTAACACAGTTAAGGAGATGTCGGCTGGCGCAAAGGCGCTAGCGGAGTCGGCATCGGCCGGACATACATTTAAGGACCAGTATGACCGTCGGTCGGATGTGATATTTAATGAAATTCCCGCGAAAGAGAAGGAGACGGACGAGGACGTGCGCGCGGTCATTGAACTTTGCCAGCGACTGGAGGTGAAACTTGATGAACGCGACATCGACGTCGCCCACCGCTGCCCCCGAACTCGTATGATCAACGGGAAAAACATTACCGACCGCTCCCAGCGGCTGGTGCGGATTGTTTGTCGATGGAAGAAACTTGAAGTGCAACGAAGATGCCGGGAAGTGAAGCCGAGGTCTAGCCTTCTAGGCGGCTGCCAGGGAAGCAACAACAACATCTACGCCAATGACCACCTGACACCCGCTAACGCAAGCCTGCACTACCGCCTCCGTCGCCTCAAGGCCAACAAGAACATTTCTGATGTTCGAACGTCAGACTGCCGTGTACAAATCCGTCTCAACAGCAATGCTCCCTGGCGGGACGTGACAACCGACACCGATCTCGATGCTCTTGTCGGTCGCAAATAGTCAAAAAATATCATTATTATATGATAGCTAGTCAGACAATTAATATCACAGAGCTTAGAATAGAACCTGACTTTTTACGGAATACACTGCAATATTAATGGTGCCAAGTCTCATATTCACGACATTGAAACGATACTACATCTGCTTCCTTGCCCTCCGTCCTTTATTGCTTTGTCGGAAACTCGTATCTCGCAAGAGGAGGCAGCCGCTTTCCAGATTAATAATTATAACCAATTTGTTGATTGCCGTAATGGGCCGGGTGGAGGTGTGGCGCTGTTTATCAGAGATGATTATGTGGTGCGCGAGCGGAACGATCTCAAACTCATCCTCCCGGCAGAGTACCGATGTTAAAGTATTTTTGTTGAGGTGCTTGCCGATGGTCAGAGCACGGTTGTGGGGTCATTCTACAGGCAACCGTCGGGGAAGCCCTTGGATTTCTTGTATGCACTAGGAGAATTACTCTCAAAAGTGGACAGGCTAAACACAATCTGCCTTGGCGACGCGAACATTGACTTACTAGATAGGGGCGGTTCATATGGGACTGACCTAAATGACTTATTACACTCGTATAACTTTCGAGAGATGGTTGGTGTGCCGACCAGGGTTGCTTGTACGGACACTGTCCATGGCCAACGCACCACCGAAACATGCATAGACCATATTTACTGCAATGTTCCACCCAAGTTAACTATCGCCTCCGGCGTGCTTACGACTACTTTCTCTGACCATTTCACCACATTTATTAGTTTAAAATCCAAACCGTCGGCAGCCAACGAGTGTCCAAAATTCAAACTTAACTATGATCAAATGACAGCCGAACTGTCGTCGTCTATGTGGGACGACCTACACGGGCTACATGACGTCAACGAGGCATTTAAATTGTTTAGAGAAAGAGTTATGTCGGCGGTGAAGCGTAATAGTACTAAGATCAAAAATACTAGCTCGAGGAATGCAGTTCGGAAAATTTGGGTGACACCGGATTTATATGTTCTTATTAAAGAGAAGGAAATGGCGTACATAATACACAGAGCTGACCCCACACACGATAACAAATGCAAAACCTATCGTATGCTCAGAAACAGGGTGACAAGGCTCTCACGCAAATGTAGAATGGAAGCGAACTGCAAGATTGTTAGAAACAAAATTAATAGCCGGTGGGGTCCTTGGGAGGCAATCCGACCTGTACTTGGAGGTGTCCAGGAGAAAAAATGCACGAAGCTACTTGTAAACGGAGAACTCGTCACTGATGAGACTACGCTAGCTAGCATCTTCAACCACTACTACGCGACATGTGTCACCCGTGACAGCGAGTGCTCATCGAGATTCGCCATTCCGGATAACCTTCCGACGCCTGCCAAACAATTCTCCGTGCAGCCAGTCAACGTTCACAGAATTCACCACCTTCTACAAAATGTCAAAATATGCTCCACCGCTCCCGAACAAATTCCATCACAAGTTCTCCGTAGGGCTGCGGATGCACTCGCATATATTATCAATCTCTCCATCAGAACAGGAGTATATATACCAGTGTCCTAAAGTTATACCGTCTGGTTCCATTGTTCAAAGGAGGGGACCGCCTGTGCCGAGACAACGATAGACCTGTCAGCATCCCCGCGCCCATATCGAAAGTCTTTGAAAAATGCATTATTGAACATTCCAGAGATTTTGTCGAAGGACGTAAAGTCCTACATAGTAGGCAGTTCGGCTTTCTACCCAAGATGTCGACGATTGTGCCTGTGATGCACTTTGTCGAAGAAATACGGAAAAAGGCCTTTGATACGGTAGATCTAACCATTCTTTAAAAAAAACTCTCCACTTATAGGGCGAATGAAAATTGTATAAGGTGGGTGCGCTCATTCATTTCTGAAAGACGCCAAGTTGTCCATATTGGACAATCCCTCTCCCGTAACGAAAATATATCAATTGGAGTGGCTCAAGGGAGCATCAGTGGCCCGCTATTATTTAATATTTTTGTTAACGATATTTTTACTATTCCAAATCATGCTAAACTAACCGTGTTTGCTGACGACACAACGGCTCTATTCGTGGGCGACTCTCCCCAACAGATTGAGGCAATGATTCGTGAGGATATTGAGAGGCTATCTCTATGGTTTAGAAATAACGGCCTCTACATTAATTGGTCAAAAACAGGAGTTGTTCAATTTAAAACTCCAAGGGGCCAAACGAGAATCAATCCTGAAGCGTTTGCATGCGACCGCACGCTTGATATGCTAGTTGAAACGAAGTTCCTGGGTATTGTTCTTGACGAACATCTGACGTTCCAGGCGCATGCAAAGCATGTGAGGAAAAAAATGGTCAGTGGCGTAGCCGCCATATACTGCACTCGTAAAATCCTTCCCCGCCAATGCCTCACGGCAATGTACCACGCGTATGTGCAGAGCCACCTAACATATGGTCTGGAGGTGTACGGTCTTTCTTATGCGTCTTATTTAACTCCGCTTCATCTGCTTCAGAAAAGAGCACTTCGCCTCGTCTTAGGTCTCCCACATCGCGTCTCAACATTAGTAGAACAATATAAAGAACTCTCAGTGCTCCCGTTATCATACCTAATTAAGTTTACCATAGTTGTCGAAATAAAACGTATTCTTTTTGGTCACCATCCCAACCTAGTTGGCCTTATCGAATCTGCAAGGACTCAAAACACCCGAGGCTCGGCATCTCACTTGCTCATTGTCTCCTTGGCCACAAGTACACAATCAAGGTTTCCACTCTGTAAGTTAGGTGCTACCTTGTGGAACAAGTTGCTTAGTGACATTAGGACACTTATGTCGCTTAGTCAATTCAAAAACACTGCGAGAACGCACTATATATATATATAAATATATATATATATATATATATATATATATATATATATGAGTTTTATTTACCATTCCTTGTGGAATATCTTTTGAATCAGATGCGCTCGCTGTGTAGTATGTCACACAGCGTGCTGCTGGCTTCATATATAGTTGTATATTATTGCTATGGTATAATTATATGTATTTTAACAAATATCCACGTCTGTTGTGCATTCATAATATTAATTGGATTATGACGATGGTTATATTACTACCTAATTATACAATAGTTTGCTTTAGCGGGGCGTCTTCCCATAGTTTCTTACAATCTGTGCCATTTCCCTAGCCTGCGTTTGGTTTCATTTATCTCTTGCCATAATGGTTTATCACCGAAACCTAATGCCTCAGCTAGGGACACTGTTCTCACTCCTCCTAGCTCGTCGCACTTCAGCACGATATGTTCGATGGATTCTTCTTCTATATCACACACTCTACACCGAACGCTCTCAATTTCCGAGTATCTGGCCGCCAGCAGTCGCATGTTGAGCATACCGGCCCTACAGTCAGCGAACAGCCCGGACGCTTGCGAGTTCGAATAAATGATATCTTTTCGGCCGTTTTCCTTTTTTTGTTGCCTGTACAATTGCAAGGATGTCTTTCTCTCCATATCCTCTCTCCACCTTTCTTTGGCTGTTTTGTCAATTTTCTTCTTCACATCTTTGGTTGTCTGTTTATTTGTTATCACCTCGTGTTCTTCAAAATCCATCGTATTGCACTTAAATTTGCGTTCAAGGAACTTTAGACGCCTATCCCATTTGCTTGTATTTTTTTCGCTCAGTTTTGCTGTGAGCAGTTATAGTAGTTACTATCTAACCTTACTTGCGTCTGATTAAACCATAACTATGTAAACATGTACACAATAAATAGATGAATAAATGCAATAATACGAGACACTACGGTGATAATGTATAAAATCTTACTGTAACTTGTACATATGCTTCGCAGTAGCCCGTGGCTATATAAAGTTGTAACAAAAATGAGAAACTACAATTAAGTATCAATAAACGTTATATCATATATCAATAGGTGCTACTTAAAATGTTTGTGCGTGGTAAAAATAGCCAGAAGGATGCTTACATCCTACATCCAAAAGATAAACAACAATATTCTTGACACTGGCTCTGTTTCTAAAGGGTTTTTTATTTGAGCGCGCAACCTCATATCAACTGCCATGCCCGTTCTCTGGAACAAAAAGTAAACATCAGCATCATCATCAAATGTTTGGTTAGTTGAATACGTTAAACAGAAGAAAGAAGAATGAATCTCTGACACTAACTATGGCCTAAATAAAACAATATAAATTAATTACGCTACGCTAGGCTTGTTTGTTACGTTTTTATAAAAGTTTATTTTTCGTATATTACAATATGCATGTGGGGCACATATTATGGAAGGGTAGCTATGCCAATGGGCTTAGCAGGTGTGCATTGTGACAATCACGTGTCCGCTTCGTCTAGGCTAGGCCGAGACCACTTCAGAAGAGTGCCACGAACGGATGCTGCGTTTCCACGTTTTACTTACGTTTTTATGATCAGGATACCTTCGAGAATGTAAGAAGGTTGATAACCATGCTTCCGCCGAGCCCATGATGTAGTTAACCACCTCTCCAATTGGGCGACCTCACACGGCCGTATTACATTTCACGTCCCAGAGAGACTTGCAGCGCAGAGCAATATGTGTCCGTGGGCCTCGTGACGCTTCTGGCCCTGGTAAGGTCCACGTATTCGCATCTTTTTCTAACAAGTTCCATTGTAACATCTTAGCTAGAACCAACAGGTCAGGACCGTCAGGTACGCCCGGCTAATCCCGATTGCTAGTGTCCGTTGGGTGGATCTTAGTGCTCCCCTATTTCTCATCGTCCGCAGCGTCATGTGCGCCCAAACAGGCGGTGTATAGAAAACCGATGATTCGGCAACCAAAGCTGGAAGCCTTCGGTTATCCCCCGACACTACACCAATTTTTAGCGTTATCCGCGACAGGTGCATGTCTGGATCTTCGCCGCGCGACATGCTTTATATGCGCCGTTCCAGTTAACTCCGTATCGAGGATTACGTCAAGGGGCTTTATAATCATTCGATTATTCCACGATCGTAATACGTCGTATCAAGCAGTCTGTTTTGCATTGAACATTTAGATAATATTTTGTTTTGCGGGCATCATATGCTTTGAGAACTAACGGTTTAGCTATGCCGGGACAATGAACGCATATTCCTTGTAGGAGTACCGCTTAACATATGACCGTCAGAAAGGACGCAAAAATAAAATTATTGTAATCCTAAACGAGACAACGACAGAATACATTTCTAATAAGAACATTCTAATGCAAGAGCACCCCCTTTGACCCTATTAAAATAAAGCCATCAAAACGTGCTACAGATATATGGTACAAATATATAATAATAATAATAATAATAATAATAATAATAATAATAATATTAACCTGTTTCCTCTTTACTTAAATTGCATTAAGAAATTACACGCTAACGATATCAGCATCAAGCAGATTTAGAGTTTTCCAATTCCAAATAAACCGGCTTTGCTCAACCCAACAACGTTTGAAAGCTAAAACAGAAGAATCACTTTAATTATATGGAGAGTATTTTGGGCAAGAATGACGCGTTCGAGTAAACAAAGTGCGTTGGACAACACTGAGGTTTATAAAGCCCATTTTTGTTTCAAATTTCTTTTATCGACAGCACCCGAGACACCTACGTTCTTCTCTTATAAGCGCAAGCTGATTTCTACCAGGCAATTAAAAATGATCGAAGTTATATCAAAGAGTACTGAAACGCGTATCTTTAATTGTGCCTGTTTGTCTGTTGAGGCTAGGACCCCAAAACTTAAGTAGAAGAGTTTCTTCAGGTAGAGATGGGCTAAGTAACTTTGCAGGTAACTAAACTCTTTGTCTTAAATAGACAACTCTAAGTATATCAAATATGAATATCCAAAGCATTGTCAACAAGAAAATATGCATTTAGATCAGACATAAAAAAATGCCAGATGATGATTAGACTATACACTACCACTATACACCGTTACATACACGAAAGTAGCTGGGTTCATAAAGTAAATGTAAGGCTCACGTATTACTCAACTTGTACTTTGAGTATTATTACATCACACTATTTGTGTTTAGTGGCAATCTTTACATAAGTAAATATTCCCACGAATCACAAATAGTGCTTAGTGAGAATATTTACTGATGGTAGCCAACACATATCGGTAAAGTGGTGTGATAAAACCTACGGCATGAACGTCAATATCGAAGTTGTGTCGTTTCGGGTCAGGTTTCAGACCACTGACCTTGGCTAGCAGCGCTGGATCCCCGTTAAGAAAGTGAGGTAGGCTAAGTACAACTGGAGACAGGAAGTCCAGGGGCCCGTCGATGTTGCACCGACTTGCATTCCACGTCCCAGTTACGTGCGTTGAGGCATCTGTACGAAACAAAGTGAGCCACACTACATGGTAATATGCTGAGTGCCTTCACTTAACACATACGGATGAGTTTAATATAGCCGAGTGTGCGCTTGAGTGCGTGAGAAGTTCATAAATGCTGGTGGTGCCCTATAACGTCTTGAGCAGAGCGGATCTAAAAATAGAATACAGTCGGCATAGGTGAGGGTAGAACAAATGTGATTTCGGCATTTGTGATAAATGCGCTATTTGTCATTAGGGATCCAGCCGAAATTCTACTGCAAGATGACCGGAGAGCGCCGGGTTTGTGGTGGTAGCATAAGTCCGGTTAACTCCTTCACGATTAGTTAGACAAAAACGTTCTTTTGTAATATGTAGCATTCTCAATGTTAGATATTTAGCAACAGAGGCAATGTGCCCGACTTAGGTATATAAGCCAGCAGTTTGCCAAACCATTCGTAGGCTAGACCAAAACGTTTCCCTACATATTGTCTTATCTGGATTTTCGGTCTCACCTTTTATCTAATGCGTAAGTTGTGGTCAAGGTAGAGTGTAATTTGTCAGAACAAGTATCCTATCCGTCTGGGGCACCGCAGGACCTCTACCTAGATCCACGATTACACATAATACTTATTGTTGACTTTAGAATAAAGTTTCATTCTCTTTATCGTAATTACAAAATAAACGCCAAAAACCATAAGTTTACAAGTTATTGCCGTTTACAACGAAGATGACAGAGAGCATCAGAAGAATACTAACTATGTGTCATTAAACGTTGTGCAATAAACAAAATGACAATTTGCGTTTAATACTAGCCTCATGGTTAAGCAATTCCTCTAGTCCACTTACAACAAGCAATTAGGTGTTATTTTTGCAGGTTCAAGGATCCGGACGCATGGCCAAGACGGCACTGCCTTAACAATTATACTACGAGAGCTTCGATCATATAGAACGTTAAAAACGTTAAACTATACTGCGCTCTTATTAAGCTCTTACTTTGTATACATGTAAAGACGCCATTTGTAAGTCTTGTAGCGGAGTACGTTTGGTTGCAAGCGACGTTGTTCGTTGCTGTGAGGGGTCGTTAGAGTTTGTTAACTTAATTAATATATCTGGGTCTTCGGACTTACGATATGGGAACGTCATTCACGGTGCACGTATCGAAGACAGTGTGAGTTTGGCACGGGTAGCTCTCTACGGAGGGGTCGAAAATGAACAAGGCTGTCCGTCGGTACGGGAGTGCGCTCGTTTATGCTAAATATTCTAAGAGGGCTTAGACAAGGTGTGGCAGCCTCAAGCAAATTTTAGGCTACATGTTCCTGTAACGGAGCCACTTAACTAGTGTTTGGGAGAGTAAAGACGCAAAGTCATGAAGGCAGCGACGGAGATGATGGCGGTCGTCGTCTTTAATTCTTCTTGGCTGTGAACCGGGGTGGTCTGCAATTACCGGCACGTATATACCTGTTCTTTTCTGTCGCAGAGACATCCTTGCTTCAGAGACCCCAGAATTTGTTTAAAAGAAGAGTTTTCACGCGGTACAGTTCTGTCATAAATGGTGTCTGGGAACTGTTGATGATCGGACGTGTTTATTCCAGCTCCCGAACATGATAATTTCGATGCCTGCTCTTGTATTAACCCTGACATGCGGCTTACTTGCTAAGGGGTCACCAGTGTACTTCTTGGTAAGCTGAGGTCACTAATCTCTTTCTAAACTCAGCTACGATATAACCAATACATACGCTCGAAGCTCTCAAAAGATTCTTCGCTGAGGCTTTTGGCGAACCCTGTAAATCTAGATCTTGTGATAAATAAATAAACGCCTTTTGCAGAGACATCTCTGCCCATATGGCAGTCGCTTTTGGGCAGATCCTCTTTGAGGGCATCCTGCCAGCCAAGTAATACGAATGACTTGTGAAAGGTGACCCAAAGGAAAAGGAGACCCATCGGACCTTTCTACGTGACGGCCAATACGATGAAAAATGAAATTACTTCACAAATATTCTGACAGCACTGGCTGTCCTTCCAGATAAGCAGAATGGCTTCAGAACCGGGCGTTGTACTATTGCAGCCTGTGATGTACCTATGAAGCAGACCACATTCTCATTAAACCGAAAAAAAATGTTTATGTTCGCGTTTTTTATTGAATCGAAGTATGGTTTCAATAACGCATTCTTGTCGCATATCATCTTGATGAAGCTGGGGCAGCCTGGAGTTGAACCCCGAGAGATAACTTTACTCAGCGCACTTCTGAGGGCTCACCAGATTATGCTCAAGGATCTGCCATGTCATCATGGTCCTGCTTTACGCAGACGACTCGGTAATATTAAAGAGACGTCGAAATATGTTAGCACTTTGCATGTATGGCAGTTGGATATGGTGAAGCCAGCATTTCTTAAGCGAGTACATGATATTTCGTCGAATTCGTGTTTTCTACTCATATTTGATACAGATTTTAAAACAGCTTAGTTTCTAGATTCCTATAAGTATTGTTGTGGCTACTGCATACAATCTGCCATGGATAAGATAATTACCACAGCATGTGTGGTTTATGGTTTGCACATTTTTCTTAGAAACGGCTTCTTGTAATTTTGCATTTGATGTCAGCCCTCTTTGTAGCTGACGCGCAGTTAGTAAAAAAAACATATAAAGCGTGCCCCTGTTCTAGAGAAAAGCCAGAACGCCCACTTCATATAGTGCAAAATGATGACTTCAATACAACCGAGAGCATACGCTAGTTTATGAATGTCCCTTTTCTTACTTTGGTTTGCAAGTTTTAGTAGAGTGGCGATCTTATAAATAAAATGTATTCCTATACCGAACTGAGTATACGAGGTCACGCGAAATGACCACAATGTCATTGCAAAACTGGGACACATATTGTATGTGTTCATAAATGAATAGTTTCTCGTATTTCCTTCTGAATTTCTTTTATTGTTACCGACGACTGACCTCCAGGCTACTCTAACTGATAGCCCGTTCTCTAATAGAGGGGAGACTCTACTCCCGCGCCCTAGAATCTACAGTACGTATGCGTTTAAGTTGCGGGCTTCTGTTCTGCTGACGCAGTTTTACCTTCAGCTGAAACAGCCCTGACCTGCGCTACATTTAGATGGTAAGTGCCACGTGCAACTTGCACTTCCGTGTGGAACATAGTCTGCGCAGTTTAGTCGATAGCTTTATCGACATTCCTCATGGTTTCATTTAAATATTATTATTATTATTATTATTGCGCTGGTAACAGTCGACATTGGCGTTCAAAACGATCAGACAATGGGTGCTGCCCATCCGTACACACACCCCGAAATGCCGAGGCGCTTCCGCACTTCGCGTAGAAGTGTGATCGGTTGTATGGATCAAATGTGATCTCACACCACTTAGCTATATGTATGCTTTCTGTGTGTTAAAGCAAAACACCATCTGCATTAATTGCCAACAGGTTTAGTCACACACATGTATGGTTTTCTTTCGGGTTTTTAACGGGTACATTGCGTGGATTAGGAGCTTTAGTATCCAACTAGAATACACAATGTATTTTGTAGATCTGTTATGTCGCTGGCTAGCAAATCCATGACGCGACATAACAGTCAAAAGGCGCGAGGCGAACCGGGAATCGCGAGATTGATCAGTATGTCCAAGTAACACATATACAAGTATATGTATATGTACTAGTATGTCCTTTGTACACTGATAAAAACATGAGGGCATTTGATCGTCTAGTGTTATTATAATACAACACACCTTGTTTAAAGAAGGGATTCTCAAACGGGCGAATTGTGTGACTGGGGCGTTTGTCATGCGAAGGTGTGTTTCACTACATCTTGTTCCGCAATTTTGTTGGTTGACTCGATAAAGCCGCCCCTTCGTGGAGTATTAGGTCAGACAACAAAACAGACAGGATTTTGATAGTTTGCAGCATTGCACGACTTGACAACTCTTCGTACAAACCAATTCTGGAGTCTCTAAAGCAAAATATCGTTGCAACAGAATGGCGTCTATACATGTACACAAAGAGGTTTAATAAGAGTGTAGTATAGCATAAAAAAGTTTTCAACGCACTCTAAGATAAAAGCTCTCATAATGAAATTGCTAAAGCGCGGCACAGGGTAGTGCCGTCTTGACCGTCGGTGCGGAGTCTGTGACAATAATAACACCTATTGCACAACGTTCAGTGAAACGCAATGTAATTGTTTCTAGACATCTTGGTTGCAAGGGATAACGACTTCTAAACTTAAGATGTTTTCAGCGCTTTGCTTAGTGCAACAACGAAATTGTAACTCTTATCCGAAGTCAGAAAAATACTATGTGTGATGATGGATCTAGGCAAAGGCTCTGCGGCACCCTAGACAGATAGAATACCTGTTTTGATAAATTACACTCTACCTTGACTACAACTTGCCTAATAAAAGGTGAGACAAAAATTCAAACATGAGAACATGTAGGTAACCGTGTTGGTTTGTACTAGGGCCTAAATGTGTTACTTACAAACGCTGAGTAGCTTAAGCTGGTAAACCTTGTACTGCGGTCTAAACTTTCCGGTTTCTCGTATTTATTTTAGTTTTTTTAAGTATTGCAAACGGATAGCTCCGTCCTTAGTTATTATGTCTACGTATGAACAAGTGTTTCGCAGCATTAAAAAAACTTGACAGGAACTAGGTACATAAACTATTAGCTTTTGTATCTAGCTATGGACGCACTTCTAAATATGTAAGTTTAAGAATTTGAGAATACGGCATTTTGAAGAAACGTCCTGATCTTACTAATCAAGAAGGGTTTATGTATAATCCCTCTACACCCAAAGCCCAAGTGCTCTCCGGTCATTTTACAGTATAATTTCGTCTGGATCCTTCATACTTCGCTAGATAATGTTAAAAAAAAAAGCTCAACCATCATAAAACCGACCCTGGGAGCATTTGTTTTACACTTGCTTATTCTGAGTCGGATCTGTTTTTCAGGTCCGCTCCAGACGTCGTATAACATCACCGGCATGTTAAGAACTTCTCACATACTTAGTTTAAAGCGCGCACTCGACTATATTAAACTCATCTGTATGTGTTAGGTGAAGACACTTATTAAATTACCATGTAGTGTGATTCGTAGAATGGCTAGTTTTTGTAACACGCACCTCGGCGGCGGCGAGAACTTCATAACCCAGTTGTGCTTGGGTTATCTCTCTTTTCTAAACGGGGATCCAGCGCTGCTAACCAATGTCAGCTTAGTTTAGTCAAACTTTGAAAGTAGAAAACGTCACAAGGGGCGAAAGCAAAATATTCAGGTAGAAGGAAGAGATATTAACAATAATTTGTGCTTAATTTTCGTGCGTAGTCTTTACGAATACATTTTGCTTCAGAGATACCTGCAATATCAGTTATATAAGAAACCTTCATTGAAAGATGACTCCATGATGATGAATTTTGTTTTAATTTAACGTTCAGTTGAAGCGTAGCCATTGATTGAATATTCAGGCCGCGCTTCATCTTTGATTGGTATCCATCCGCATTTAAATGTATCATTCCAACAATTCAAAATTTCTAACGCTGATCAACTTGAACGTGATTGACATATTCATCTACTTTTTAATTACTATACTATATATGCCATATACAATATAGGGGTTCAGTACAACGAACTCAAGGGACGCTTACATGAAGAACTAAAGACAGTATGCAGGGGCGTTCCGGATAACCCTTTGAGCCAGCGGGACTGGAGCGCGTTCTTATACGACGAAGCGTATTGCAGCTTACTCGCAGGTGCTGCCGACAACTCCACGAAGGCTCGCCTCCAAGCGGTCGCTGCCAAGGGATCCGGAGCTTGGTTGCATGCAGTTCCCAGCGCCCCACTGGGCACTCTCCTGGACAATGAAACAACAAGAATTGCGACAGGTCTTCGTCTTGGCTGTGACCTCGTCACTCCTCATCAATGCAGATGCGGTCAACCTGTAGACGAATTAGCGCATCACGGTTTATCGTGCATCATAAGCGCCGGACGGCGGGCCAGACATGCCGGTATTAACGACACCTTCAGCCGAGCGCTTCGATCATGCGGATACCCCTGCATTCTAGAGCCCCAAGGTCTCTCCGCCGTAGATGGTAAGCGCCCAGATGGGATGACCCTTACCCCTTTCAGTAGGGGAAAGATGCTTGTTTGGGACGCCACAGTCACCGACTCATTAGCACCCTCAATGGTCGGTGGCGGGGCGGTCTCGGCAGGCTACGCTGGCAGTCTAGCCGAGACAAGAAAGCTTGCCAAATACGCTTCCATCGGGTACCCACATGAGTTTCAGCCGCTAGCATTTGAAACCCTGGGCGGCCCAGGAAACATCACCCGCAAACTTCTCCACAGAGTCGGCGAGCAGTTAAACCTGGCAACTGGTGATAAGCGATCTGCAGGTTTCTTGAGACAACGTCTCGATCTCGACGTTCAACGCGGGAATGCTGCGTCCGTCCGGGGCACACTACTAATGTGGTCTCAGCCCACTCTTTACGAGATTGAGTAACATTTACGGCGCACACGTTCTCGGGAGACAATTGTCGCTCCATTGGCATTATTAATAAATTCGATCTACCTATATATATATAGGGTAATATTCTCAATAGACAAGTTCTCAGTCGCTCCACTTATATTCGTAATAAAATAAATCATAATATTGTAACGATGTTTGTTACGCTGAGTAAACCGGGATGTAGACTCAGTAGAACGGCAACTACTACACGAAAGGACCAGGAACATTGAACGACGACACACGAGCAGAAGTGTGGCGCGTACCACGACCGAGAAGAGAATGATTTTCAGCCATCCTCGTCGGTGTATTTATTGGTTTACGAGGCACCGCGGCGTGCTGGTGCCTTAAAGGGTGTGTCCCAGACTCCGCTCCAAATTTACGGCGATTTGTGTTTGCTTCGTATACGAATACAGGTTAGGTTAAGGTTTGACTCGGATTAAGCGGCTTAGGTCGACCCTCTCCCGGTGTCGGTCGATGACGTTGGGGTTTCGGGGCGAAAGATTGTAGCCGTCCTCCGCTGGCTTGTTGAGACATGTATCGGCTGGTGGACGCTCGGTACGATGAGGTTTGGCGCGGACGCTGTGGCCGTTGGACGTGGTCGGTTAGGACAGATTTGAATTGCACTATGATGCGTATATAGTGTAGCGCGTGGTTGGATCATCGCCAGTGGAAGGGGAAACTTCGCCACAATATACATATATATATATATATATATATATATATATATATATATATATATATATATATATATATATATATTACATATACGAACATTTATCTATAACGGCAAATCTACTTATATTCAATATTACATCAATGAGCTTAAAATGTATATAATTAACAAATGTCCACACCACTGTAACATATATATATAGGGTGGCTTGACAAGTTTTCAAAAGTGATATAAGAAACTGTAGAGCTTGTTCAAGCAAATATTTTTTTACTGTAGCACGCTTCCGAAGAAGTCATGTTTCTAGGCATACCGCAGTGTTCGTGAGAAAATTGTGCTTCCTCTAAACAAAGCCGGTTATGAGATGCGACATGGTCGTTTAGAAAATAATTCGCAAACATTTGAAGTTATATTATTATCTCTCGATTTTAATAACTCAAAATCGCAACCCTATGATCATTCACAACTGCTTAAAACTAACATATGCTTACAAATGCGCATTTCATGACGATCATTTTGGCTACAAAATCTATGTCGATCTGGTCTGTGGTTGAGAAGAAAATAAGGTTTTCCGGAGAGCATTTCGAGATTAAGTGCACGCATAAATGACCTACTCCATCAGATCACTCGTAACAGCTCTTGAAGCACACGCTATTTATTATTATTATTATTATTATTATTATTATTATTATTATTATTTTGCAATAGCTGCTCGACCAGTGGCGCGACACTGCACTCTACTGCTCTTCTGTGTCAGCTGTATGTATTGTCTCTCATAGGTTGTTCCCGAATGCGGTAGGTCCACCTCGGTCCAACCAGGTAAACATCTCTATCGAATCTTCGGGACGTTTTTCGTAACTAAAAAATAACTACTCGTATCTACTCTCGCTCTACTGCACGTTCGCCAGCACGGGCGCCTAGCTCCGACAGTCGTGTGTCTACCTTAACGACCAGAGACACCTTGACACACCGCCCGACGCTAACTGAATCTTTTTGTAACGATGCTTCTTACGCTAAGTTAACTTGGGGAGTGTAGACTCAGCGAGACAGGCGAAGAACTTGGCAACGATGAACGATAACACGGGACGTACGTCTAGTGCGTAGCGCAGCCATGCAAGTGATGGATTTTACGCCATGCTTCTTCGGTCTATTTAGTCACTCAAGGCGTTCGTATAGTACGCTATATTTTACTTATAAGTGAAACACAGGCCCCACATTTTGCCGAGGTTTTTCAGCTAAAGAGACGGCAACTCAACATTGGTTTCTAGCTCATTCCTCAACTCAAAGAGACGCACTGCCGATCTGAGAAATCGAATCTCCTCGGACATTCGACATCTCGAACGTTTCATTTCTCTCTATATATATATTTATATGCCCCAAGACAGTTTGAAGATCGATATTAAAAATTGTAGAGCTCGTAATTTTTTTTTCAATGGAACATAGTCTCTGAGAAGTCTTGTTTCGGAGTTAGAGTGAAATTACTACAAGTTGTGACACTGGTCTTTTACCCGACATTGCAGCACAAAATATGCAAAAATCAAGTTATTTTATTAGCTTTCACACAAAATACTTCAAACTCATTACTGTACGACCACTCACAGCAATCAGAACTAACACATCCAGGCAAACGCGCATTTCATACGTATGGCTTATGCGAGCTGTGGTTGCGGAGTAATTAAGCTTTTTCGGCGGGATGTCTATCTATATGGTGACTGGTGTGGAATGTCCGGTTGTGGTTGTGTGAAACACTGTGTTTCCAAGACATTAAGAGCTGCAGAAATACTGAGTTCAGTTACCAGAGCTGCGTGGAAAAAAAATCCACGCAGCTCTGGTAACTGAACTCAGTCCATTACGGTACAATTCAGTTTAGTAACGCCTCATAATCATCGATATAGTCTACATAACACGGACTGCACAAAATTATTTTTCTGATCTTTTTTGTACCCTGTTGCTTAAGTAAGTATTAACTAATTATATAAGTTTTTCAGGAAATTTTAGTTTTGTGAGCATTTGATGAGAATGTTCTTATCTACTGACTCAAAAACGTTTTCAACATTGACGAAGATGCCAGCAACTATTTGCTACCTAAGCTCGTATTACATTTACAACGGAAGCCAAATTTTACTGTAAAAAAACAGATATATATATATATATATATATATCCTCTATTATAGAGAATATATATATATACACATATATATCCTCTATTATAGAGAAGAATAAGAGAAGAAATCTCTCTCACAGTGAAACACCGTTCACCCTTTGAGGCAGAATGCAAAAATGATTACCAGTGTTATAAGATATATTTTTCTTTCCACTTTTCTAATAACTGAAACATTTTTATATCGCTTTGTTAGCACGTTAGAGACTCTTCTACTTATATTTGTTAATTATTTTGCCAACCCTAAGCTATCGTATATGCTGCTGTGGCCCTGAATTATCGTGTCCTCAATAGCAAAAGGAGAAACCACGGGCACTTTGCATTATGGAGTTAGCAATAAAGGCTGTGTAGCCTATATTGCTGCGATGACGAACTGTTCATACAGCTGAGCTCGCTCGGCGGCGTCTCGCGTTGGGCTTTGCCGCGCAAGTTGAGAGCAGCGACTGTTGATTGCCCGCGCAAATGAACGTAGTTCAAATAATGGTACTCAACAACGACGGCAGATACGGCTTTTGCTATAGACATGTAGCAATCATATTTAGTGTGCCCGCACATGAATCCGTTTTCCATCCTATCACATGCACTACGGTACAGCTCGTTACAGTACGTTTCGTAATGTGTTACGGTGCGTAGTGTCTGTGAGCAGTCTCTCGCACGCCGCCTCTATTTCGATTGAATCTGCTTCAGCGGCAGATCGTGTATCTATTGCTGAATTGCGATTGCATCATTCACTACATTTGATATAATTTCTTTGTTATGTTAGCACCTTGGAGTGGACGGGTTCTCTGACCAGATTGCATTTGATTATCGAGATTAGACGATCAGGGATACTATAGTGTCGTTTCCAGCTTTTGGGCGTGACTTAGGCAGACTACGTAACTACAATTCATACGTTTAGTAGTCACGACTTCATCTAACAAATCCTGACGTATACATTCGCGTCTGTGTAAGTGGCTCATACTCTCCGAACGTATGTGAAGGCCCCGACTTTCGAGCTACGGACAATCTCGTGGGACGAATACATAATTCATGTTTTACGACCCTTGCCATGTTCGGTTGATTTAACGACCGATATACGATTCGTGGAGATAAGTAAATTAACGTTTAATAAATAAACGATTTTTTGTATAAATTATTATGATATAGATTATAAATAATAAGAGAATACAACACACAAACGCAGTGAATTAGAAGGAAATAGACAACGCCACACTTTGAATCCGGGACCACCAAAGTTTGAAGTGCCACCTAGCCGATATGCTGCTGCGGCTCACGTCGCTCGATGCCAAATATGTAATACGCTTTTATGTGGAGCCCGATAACCGGTTGTAATGTGTCAGGAAAATCATAAACAGCACACAAACGTGAAATTAACTGTCACAGTCCGTATAACAGTAAGGTAATATATGGTGACTTGTATGGAGTGCTCGGTTGTGGATATTGGAAACACTGTGTTTCCAAGACAGTGAGAGCTGTAGAAATTATCCACGCAACTCTGGGAACTGCACTCATTCAGTTACGGTAAAATTCTATTTAGTAACGCCTCAGAACCGTCGATATAAACTACATCTTTCAGGGAGTTTAAGTTCTCGGAATGTTTTGATGAGAATGTTGTTATCTACTGAATAGTTTTTTTTCAACATGAACGAAATTGCCAGCAACTATTTGACTGACGTCCCATGTTTTAGTTTTAGAGGTTTGGAGATAGGTAAGAGCTAATCTGCTATTGCATTTATTACGCCAAATTGCATTGTATAGAAAATATTGTGATAATGTACTAATCATCTACAATACGTTTGCACACTCGGCAGTGCTCAATTAAATATATATATATGACGGCTGACACCCAAACGATACCAGATGCCGTTTGACGATCGCTTAAACGCTTGTTTCGGAAGCAGGAATGTTAAGCGAGTTAGTTGCTGGCTTCGCTTAAGTCGATCGAGTTGAATGTTCAACCGGTCCTCTCCGCTTTGATTGGCCATCGTCGGTCGGTTGAATTGACGAGTATCGTGTCCTCGGTGGCGATAACGTTTTTATGGTTGGTCGCACGATTGTTGCTGATGCCGTCGATGAGAACGTTAAGCGTTTGGCACAGCAATCCGGTGGCTGTTGTAATGCAACCTAAATGGAACACACAATAATACGCAACGACCGCAGTTAGTGAATTGTCTATTCACAAGGCTACACACCTTTTTAGGGCCTACTTGTGCTGTTAACGCTACAGCGAGTGCCGACGACGCATGTGGAGAACCAGTGGATGCAATTAGTGAGCAAGCTAACGAAAACTAACCTTAATTATTAAGTTAGTTAATTTAATTAAGCAAGTGTACCGCTTATCCTTCAGCTGGGCAATCTCCGGCCATAAGAGTATATTTTCTTGAGGGGAGATAAAGAGTAGGTGACGGTGGCATTCTAACCTAACATTTTATCTTGCTTAAAAAAGTCATTCCATCTGGCCGTTTTTTGATGGCCGTGGAAAGACTCGGGAGTTCAAAAATATACGGAAGGTTTTGTTGACAGGAGCAAGTCTTGAGTGGCGCCCGACGCTTACGATGCAACGTGGTAATGGTTTGATAATGGGCGGTCCATATTATAACCAGTGGAGACTGACAATTATAATATCCCAGTCGAAGGACACCTGCGATGCGGGTAGGGTCGTCATCGACGTCTAGTTCCATTGGGGCACTAAGCATGGTTTGCCAAAGACCGATCTTTAGTAATGACGAACTTATGAGGGTCTATCAGCCGAAGCATTTAGAAGAACAATAAATATCGTCTCATAATCTGTCACACTTGTTTTGTGCCTCGAGTTTAACTGTTGTAAAAACCGAAAACAAGGATGCTAAAAACGGCTTCGATAAATCATGATGAGGGCAAGAGGCAATGGCGCCAGCAAGGCGAAATACCCTGCAAGAGGGTATAACAACAAAAACGCCTTTCTATATTCTTTCATCACCGTAACATATTACCACAAGAACAGCATGGATTCCGTCAAGAAAAGTGCACGAAGTTATTATCCGAAGTGAAAAGAAGCCTGGAACTTCAAGGGGAAGGATTCTATATGCCTTATTTGTCGATCTGAAGGCCGCTTTTGATACTGCTCCGCGAAATATTGTACTCCAGAAGCTCGCCAATGCAGGTGTTGGCCCCAAGACACTAACCCTAATCGCCAGCATTCTTCAAGCAAACCCGATAATCCTTGACGATTCGATCTGTGAGCATGAGCCTGTTATCCAGACCACAGGTTATGCTCAAGGTGATAATCTTAGCCCACTGCTTTTTTCTACCCTTCTCAGCGATCTGCCGCCAGTAATTCACAAAGAACACGATACGGTCGGCATCATACTATATGCTGACGATATCGTCATGTACAGTCGTGACAAGTTGGAGTTGCAGCGAAGCATACGCACCCTGGAGGGGTACCGCGAGAACAACGGCCTTAAGATTAACGCCGAAAAAAACAAAAGCTATCAAATTTAGACCTGGGGGACCGCTTGCTCGGTCCGATCGCTTGAAACTCAGTACTGGTCCAGTCGAGTTCGTTAACACCTTCTGTTACCTTTGGGTTAACTTTTCGATGAAGGGCACAACCTTTGGACAACACATCGCCGCACGAACTAGAAAAAGTCTAGTCGCGATGTCTACAATCGAAAAGCCCCAACAATTATCCCTGACCACACTCAAAGCACTTTTTGACCTGAAAGTTGCTTCGGTAGCGGCCTACGGCATCCAGGTCATATGGAAACACCTCAGCCTATCACAGCTAGAAAAACCAGATAAGGTTAAGCCTACGTTTTTCAAGCTAGCCATTGGGTTGCCACGAAATGCGAAAAAACCGTCTTGTTTACCTTATGACTTCTACTCAACCACTTGTTGAAAATCTAGTAACTAGATTCCGTCTCTCAGAAACCGCTGCTCTTATTCAGTTTAGAGAAAACTTTATGAAGAAAGTTCGAGCAGTTCCCGGAAGCTTCTTTAATTCGCCAGCAATGGTCCACAGAACTGACAGAGACCACTACAACCCAACCGACATCTCGTGACCCGCTATTCACTTCACGGGTTTCACCATAAACTCTGCCATCGAAGAGGCTTCCACGATCCTGATATCGGCTGTGTGTGCTGTTTATGTAACCAGCCGTGCCCTATCTACCATCTCGATACCTGTCAGAGAGCTATTTCTCTTACGCAGTTAGCTCGATGGTATTTTAATACTTATCTATAAACATGTGTTTTATTACAATGATCTATATATACATACCATACATATGGTGCAATAAATAAATTATGATGATACAAACAAAAACGAGCTGTGTGAAGGATTAAGCATAACCGAAACAATCGGGAAGAACACGCTTTGAGTCAATATCATCACCGCATGAGACGGTTGTGAGGACCTTGATAAATGTAATTCGGGCGAGTCCAATATTTTTCATTATCCCTTAAAATATCCAGATTTGTGACAATTCTGTTTGGTTAGACTACGAGTTTGCTAAGGGGGGATAAACAAATGATGATCACATTAAAACTATGCGTCATCTTAAAGTTGAAACGTATTGCAAAAAAAAGCGCATAACAACGACAATTGTTTGGAGACAACGTCAACAGAAATGTATTCACCCAGTAAGCTAACGCCAGAGTTTACAACATTCCACCGAGTATGCGACGAGAACACAGCCGCCACGCGAAATTATCTCTACACCCTATATATTTCCTATGACGAATTTCAGCATCACGCATGCTTTAGTTAAAGCGTGTCCCACATATAACAAGGGCGTCAACATCATACAATATCTTCTTAATGCATCAATTGCAACCGCTTTGGCAGCTGGCCTATAGTGTATGTAGTGTCATTTAACTGATCGTCGATATCTCCATCCGCGGCTCTATATCCGCTGATGTAGGAGACGGCCAAACTTCAATAACATCACCGTCAACCGCGATTAATTTCTCCCGGAAGCAATGCGACCAAAGTATGGCATTATCACCGTGCCGTGTGACTAAAATGTTGGGTTAGGCACAGTGCATTCATCATAATTAGCGACGAACAGACAAGACAAGGAATATGAGCTATAAGTAATGATAAGTTGCCGCACTGAACGGAATAATAGTCTAGGTTTATGGTACATTTCAATGGCGCTAACGCTAGATGCAATACAAGACACGAACACTCTTTTTTTATCGTTTGTGCCACTACCGGAACAAAGCCTTGAGA
Source organism: Dermanyssus gallinae (assembly GCA_003439945.1). Taxonomy (NCBI): domain Eukaryota; kingdom Metazoa; phylum Arthropoda; class Arachnida; order Mesostigmata; family Dermanyssidae; genus Dermanyssus; species Dermanyssus gallinae. The sequence continues at coordinate 60,386 of QVRM01005603.1, read as the reverse complement.
ATCAGAAAGAAAATCAGCTGTGCTAATTAATGATGGCTTCTCCTTGCCTGCTGGCCGAGCAAGATCTTCCTCTCCCGTAAATGCTGGCCGACGTGCCATTGTTGAAGACGGTCAAGGGAAACGACAGCACAGCTGGTCTCGACCGGGCGCTTTGCTGTGCCATGCTTAATGCACCAAATTCCAATGGCCGTTCCGTTAATAACCATGACGACATTGGATTCTAATTATTTAATTTGATTGATCACGAACCGACCGCAGATTCTCTGAATGGTACTGGTGGATGTCTTCACAAACGGCCGGGAACGGTTGGGAAAAACAATTCTCGTTGCAACTCGGACACACGAGCGGCTACAGCACTCCAGCAGAATGCGGAAAACATTTCATATGTCCCTTCCTCCATATCCGTGCGAGCAGAACCTAATTTCAATTCTGGTCTTTTTATAAAAACAAATTCCACGGGATGGGGCGTCAAAAGTGGCAGCAGAAATGAATACGTTCTTCACAGTCTAATTAGATATCAAGCTAATTATTGATAATAGTTATATTGTAACGATGTTGTTGTCACTGGGGATGGTAGCTCAGCCGGGCGGCGACTACAGCACGAGAGACTCAGGGCAATGAGTGACAACACACCGCGTAAGATGTGACTCGTAAGGTTACCGAACGGAGAACGCGTTGTTAGCATCCTTCTCTCGGGTCTTTATTGGCTCCAGTGACGCCGTAGCGTTCGTATAGTAATCATGTTAAAAGGTTGATTCGAATCTATGACGTTGTTAATCGGTCGGGTTACACACTACTTTCGGCGGTGCACGTTGTTCTTGGTGGTGATGATGATGATGATGATGCCGATACTCTGGATGTGGCGCGGTCCGTGGACGATGGTGCAGGTGTCCTATTGTCATCAGCACGCAGCCTAGTGGCCTTCTTGGTCGTCACGTTGCACGTTGAATTGGATGCTTGCTTGGCTTACTGACGTCGTCAGTTGTCGGTGCTGTAGGTCGTTGACGTTTGAGTTGGCTTGGGTGGTTGGTCGGCCTGCTGACGTCATAATTGGCTGTTGGCGTCTCAGTGACTGGCAATTCAGTGACTAGGCTGTGGTTGGCTTCTGTTACTACGCTGTGGTAGGCCTCGTTACAATATTATAAAATGTATTTCATTACTCATGCTCAATGACTCATGACAGTGATCGACAAAAGGAAATCTGATGATCCATCATTCCAGTGGTGCTGTTCATCCTGTAAAATCAACCGTGTTGCTACAGGAAATACTACGAAAAACCCACATAATTCAGTTAATAGTAATACGGCCGCTTCCAACGACAACAGTGTAGACCCCAACAGCAGTGGCAGCGAGAGAGTTAACGGCTCAACCAGCCCGAGCCTGCCCCACCAAGCCGCCCAAACCATCGAGTCATCAGATATCGACACGAAAGGTTTGGTGGGCCATCTACTATCGGCCACATCAGCACCGGAACTGGAATCGGCGCGCAGAGGTTCTGCAACCGATGTGAGCGCTCTGTTGATATCTCTCGAATCAAAGCTATCTCTTCTCACCTCTTCTCACCGTGATGAAGTCGATGACCTAAAACAAAGAGTGAATACTACAGAAACCTCTAAGGAATATCATATTCATTCAGTGGAGGAAGCATTGGCCGCTGTTCAAGAGGTCCGCTCGACCGTTAACACAGTTAAGGAGATGTCGGCTGGCGCAAAGGCGCTAGCGGAGTCGGCATCGGCCGGACATACATTTAAGGACCAGTACGACCGTCGGTCGGATGTGATATTTAATGGAATTCCCGCGAAAGAGAAGGAGACGGACGAGGACTGTCGCGCGGTCATTGAACTTTGCCAGCGACTGGAGGTGAAACTTGATGAACGCGACATCGACGTCGCCCACCGCTGCCCCCGAACTCGTATGATCAACGGGAAAAACATTACCGACCGCTCCCAGCTGCTGGTGCGGTTTGTTTGTCGATGGAAGAAACTTGAAGTGCAACGAAGATGCCGGGAAGTGAAGCCGAGGTCGAGCCTTCTAGGCGGCTGCCAGGGAAGCAACAACAACATCTACGCCAATGACCACCTGAGACCCGCTAACGCAAGCCTGCACTACCGCCTCCGTCGCCTCAAGGCCAACAGGAACATTTCTGATGTTCGAATGTCAGACTGCCGTGTAAAAATCCGTCTCAACAGCAATGCTCCCTGGCGGGACGTGACAACCGACACCGATCTCGATGCTCTTGTCGGTCGCAAATAGTCGTCATTATATTATTATTATATGACAGCTAGTCAGACAATTAATATCACAGAGCTTAGAATAGAACCTGACTTTTTTTTACGGCATACACTGCAATATTAATGGTGCCAAGTCTCATATTTACGACATTGAAACGATACTACATCTGCTTCCTTGCCCTCCGTCCTTTATTGCTTTGTCGGAAACTCGTATCTCGCAAGAGGAGGCAGCCGCTTTCCAGATTAATAATTATAACCACTTTGTTGATTGCCGTAATGGGCCGGGTGGAGGTGTGGCGCTGTTTATCAGAGATGATTATGTAGTGCGCGAGCGGGTACCGATGTGAAAGTATTTTTGTTGAGGTGTCTGCCGATGGTCAGAGCACGGTTGTGGGGTCATTCTACAGGCAACCGTCGGGGAAGCCCTTGGATTTCTTGTATGCACTAGGAGAATTACTCTCAAAAGTGGACAGGCTAAACACAATCTGCCTTGGCGACGCGAACATTGACTTACTAGATAGGGGCGGTTCATATGTGACTGACCTAAATGACTTATTACAGTCGTATAACTTTCGAGAGATGGTTGGTGTGCCGACCAGGGTTGCTTGTACCGACACTATTCATGGCCAACGCACCACCGAAACATGCATAGACCATATTTACTGCAATGTTCCACCCAAATGAACTATCGCCTCCGGCGTTCTTACGAAATTGCTTAGAGAAAGAGTTATGTCGGCGGTGAAGCGTAATAGTACTAAGATCAAGAATACTAGCTCGAGGAACGCAGTTCGGAAAAATTGGGTGACACCGGAATTATATGCTCTTATTAAAGAGAAGGAAAGGGCGTACATAAAACACAGAGCTGACCCCACACACGATAACAAATGCAAAACCTATCGTATGCTCAGAAACAGGGTGACAGGGCTTTCACGCAAATGTAGAATAGCCGGCGGGGTCCTTGGGAGGCAATCCGACCTGTACTTGGAGGTGTCCAGGAGAAAAAATGCACGAAGCTACTTGTAAACGGGGAACTCGTCACTGATGAAACTACGCTAGCTAGCATCTTAAACCACTACTACGCGACATGTGTCACCCGTGACAGCGAGTGCTCATCGAGATTCGCCTTTCCGGATAACCTTCCGACGCCTGCCGAACAATTCTCCCTGCAGCCAGTCAACGTTCACAGAACTCACCACCTTCTACAAAATGTCAAAATATGCTCCACCGCTCCCGAACAAATTCCATCACAAGTTCTCCGTAGGGCTGCGGATGCACTCGCATCGCCTCTTGAGTATATTATCAATCTCTCCACGACGATTGTGCCTGTGATGCACTTTGTCAAAGAAATACGGAAAAAGGCCTTTGATACGGTAGATCTAGACATTCTTTTAAAAAAAAAACTCTCCACTTATAGGGCGAATGAAAATTTTATAAGGTGGGTGCGCTCATTCATTTCTGAAAGACGCCAAGTTGTCCAAATTGGACAATCCCTCTCCCGTAACGAAAATATATCAATTGGAGTGGCTCAAGGGAGCATCAGTGGCCCGCTATTATTTAATATTTTTGTTAACGATATTTTTACTATTCCAAATCATGCTAAACTAACCTTGTTTGCTGACGACACAACGGCTCTATTCGTGGGCGACTCTCCCCAACAGGTTGAGGCAATGATTCGTGAGGATATTGAGAGGCTATCTCTATGGTTTAGAAATAACGGCCTCTACATTAATTGGTCAAAAACAGGAGTTGTTCAATTTAAAACTCCAAGGGGCCAAACGAGAATCAATCCTGAAGCGTTTGCATGCGACCGCGCGCTTGACATGCTAGTTGAAACGAAGTTCCTGGGCATTGTTCTTGACGAACGTCTGACGTTCCAGGCGCATGCAAAGCATGTGAGGAAAAAATGGTCAGTGGCGTAGCCGCCATATACTGCACTCGTAAAATCCTTCCCCGCCAATGCCTCACGGCAATGTACCACGCGTATGTGCAGAGCCACCTAACATATGGTCTGGAGGTGTACGGTCTTGCTTATGCGTCTTATTTAACTCCGCTTCATCTGCTTCAGAAAAGAGCACTTTGCCTCGTCTTAGGTCTCTCACATCGCGTCTCAACATTAGTAGAACAATATAAAGAACTCTCAGTGCTCCCGTTATCATACCTAATTAAGTTTACCATAGTTGTCGAAATAAAACGTATTCTTTTTGGTCACCATCCCAACCTGGTTGGCCTTATCGAATCTGCAAGGACTCAAAACACCCGAGGCTCGGCATCTCACTTGCTCATTGTCTCCTTGGCCACAAGTACACAATCAAGGTTTGCACTCTGTAAGTTAGGTGCTACCTTGTGGAACAAGTTGCTTAGTGACATTAGGACACTTATATCGCTTAGTCAATTCAAAAACACTGCGAGAACGCACTATATATATATGAGTTTTATTTACCATTCCTTGTGGAATATCTTTTGAATCAGACGCGCTCGCTGTGTAGTATGTCACACAGCGTGCTGCTGGCTTCGTATATAGTTGTATATTATTGCTATGGTATAATTATATGTATTTTAACAAATATCCTCGTCTGTTGTGCATTCATAATATTAATTGGATTATGACGATGGTTATATTACTACCTAATTATACAATAGTTTGCTTTAGCGGGGCGTCTTCCCATAGTTTCTTACAATCTGTGCCATTTCTCTAGCCTGCGTTTGGTTTCATTTATCTCTTGCCATAATGGTTTATCACCGAAACCTAATGCCTCAGCTATGGACACTGTTCTCACTCCTCCTAGCTCGTCGCACTTCAGCACGATATGTTCGATGGATTCTTCTTCTATATCACACACTCTACACCGAACGCTCTCAGTATCTGGCTCATTTCCGAGTATCTGGCCGCCAGCAGTCGGGTGTTGAGCATACCGGCCCTACAGTCAGCGAACAGCCCGGACGCTTGCGAGTTCGAATAAATGATATCTTTTCGGCCGTTTTCCTTTTTTTGTTGCCTGCACAATTGCAAGGATGTCTTTCTCTCCATATCCTCTCTTCCTCTCTCCACCTTTCTTCGGCTGTTTTGTCAATTTTCTTCTTCACATCTTTGGTTGTCTAATTATTTGTTATCACCTCGTGTTCTTCAAAATCCATCGTATTGCACTTAAATTTGCGTTCAAGGAACTTTAGACGCCTATCCCATTTGCTTGTATTTTTTTCGCTCAGTTTTGCTGTGAGCAGTTATAGTAGTTACTATCTAACCTTACTTGCGTCTGATTAAGCCATAACTATGTAAACATGTACACAATAAATAGATAAATATAGATAAATAAATGCAATAATTCGAGATACTACGGTGATAATGTATCAAATCTTACTGTAACTTGTACATATGCTTCGCAGTAGCCCGTGGCTATATAAAGTTGTAACAAAAATTAGAAACTACAATTAAGTATCAATAAACGATATATCATATATCAATAGGTGCTACTTAAAATGTTTGTGCGTGGTAAAAATAGCCAGAAGGATGCTTACATCCTCCATCCAAAAGATAAACAACAATATTCTTGACACTGGCTCTGTTTCTAAAGGTTTTTTATTTGAGCGCGCAACCTCATATCAACTGCCATGCCCGTTCTCTGGAACAAAAAGTAAACATCAGCATCATCATCAAATGTTTGGTTAGTTGAATACGTTAAACAGAAGAAAGAAGAATAAATCTCTGACACTAACTCTGGCCTAAATAAAACAATATGGTTAAATTAATTACGCTACGCTAGGCTTGTTTGTTACGTTTTTATGATCAGGATACCTTCGAGAATATAAGAAGGTTGATAACCATGCTTCCGCCGAGCCCATGATGTAGTTAACCACCTCTCCAATAGGGCGACCTCACACGGCCGTATTACATTTCACGTTCCAGAGAGACTTGCAGCGCAGAGCAATATGTGTCCGTGGGCCTCGTAACGCTTCTGGCCCTGGTAAGGTCCACGTATTCGCATCTTCTTCTAACAAGTTCCATTGTAACATCTTAGCTAGAACCAACAGGTCAGGACCGTCAGGTACGCCCGGCTAATCCCGATTGCTAGTGTCCGTTGGGTGGATCTTAGTGCTCCCCTATTTCTCATCGTCCGCAGCGTCATGTGCGCCCAAACAGGCGGTGTATAGAAAACCGATGATTCGGCAACCAAAGTTGGAACCCTTCGGTTATCCCCCGACACTACCCCAATTTTTAGCGTTTTCCGCTACAGGTGCATGTCTGGATCTTCGCCGCGCGACATGCTTTATATGCGCCGTTCCAATTAACTCCGTATCGAGGATTACGTCAAGGGGCTTTATAATCATTCGATTATTCCACGATCGTAATATGTCGTATCAAGCAGTCTGTTTTGCATTGAACATTTAGATAATATTTTGTTTTGCGGGCATCATATGCTTTGAGAACTAACGGTTTAGCTATGCCGGGACAATGCACGCATATTCCTTGTAAGAATACCGCCTAACATATGACCGTCAGAAAGGACGCAAAAATAATTGTTATCCTAAACGAGACAACGACAGAATACATTTCTAATAAGAATATTCTAATGCAAGAGCACCCCTTTTGACCTTATTAAAAGAAAGCCATCAAAACGTGCTACAGATATATGGTACAAATATATAATAATAACCTGTTTCCTCTTTACTTAAATTGCATTACGAATGTTATACACGCTAACGATATTAGCATCAAGCAGATTTAGAGTTTTCTAATTCAAAACAAACCGGCTTTGCTCAACCCAACAACGTATGAAAGCTAAAACAGGAGAATCACTTTAATTATATAGAGAGTATTTTGGGCAAGAATGACGCGTTCGAGTAACACGCAGTAAACAAAGTGCGTTGGACAACACTGAGGTTTATAAAGCCCATTTTTGTTTCAAATTTCTTTTATTGACAGCTCCCGAGACACCTACGTTCTTCTCTTATAAGCGCAAGCTGATTTCTACCAGGCAATTAAAAATGGTCGAAGTTATATCAAAGAGTACTGAAACGCGTATCTTTAATTGTGCCTGTTTATCTGTTGAGGCTAGGACTTCAAAACTTAAGTAGAGGAGTTTCTTCAGGTAGAGCTGGGCTAAGTAACTTTGCAGGTAACTAAACTCTTTGTCTTAAATAGACAACTCTAAGTATATCAAAAATGAATATCCAAAGCATTGTCAACAAAAAAATATGCATTTAAATCAGACATAGAAAAAATATATGCCAGATGATGATTAGACTATACACCACCACACTACCACTATACACCGTTACATAAACGAAGGTAGCTGGGTTCACAAAGTAAATGTAGGGCTCACGTAATACTCAACTTGTAATTTAAGTATTATTACATCACACTATTTGTGTTTAGTGGCAATCTTTACGTAGGTAAATATTCCCACTAATCACAACTAGTGCTTAGTGAGAATATTTACTGATGGTAGCCAACACATATCGGTAAAGTGGTTTAATAAAACCTACGGCATGAACGTCAATATCGAAGTTGTGTCGTTTCGGATCAGGTTTCAGACCACTGACGTTGGCTTGCAAGATGACCGGAGAGCGCCGGGTTTGTGGTGGTGGCATAAGTCCGGACATAACTCCTTCACGATTAGTTAGACAAGAACGTTCTTTTGTAATATGCAGCATTCTCAATGTTACATATTTAGCAACAGAGGCAATGTGCCCGACTTAGGTATATAAGCTAGCAGTTTGCTAAACCATTCGTAGACTAGACCAAAACGTTTTCCTGCATATTGTCTTATCTGGATTTTCGGTCTCATCTTTTATCTAATGCGTAAGTTGTGGTCAAGGTAGAGTGTAATTTGTCAGAACATGTATCCTATACGTTGACTTTAGAATAACGTTTCATTCTCTTTATCGTAATTACAAAATAAACGCCAAAAACCATAAGTTTACAAGTTATTGCCGTTTACAACGAAGATGACAGAGAGCATCAGAAGAATACTAACTATGTGTCATTAAACGTTGTGCAATAAACAAAATGACAATTTGCGTTTAATACTAGCCTCATGGTTAAGCAATTCCTCTAGTCCACTTACAACAAGCAATAAGATGTTATTTTTGCAGGTTCAAGAATCCAGACGCATGGCCAAGACGGCACTGCCTTAACAATTATACTACGAGAGCTTCGATCATATAGAACGTTAAAAACGTTAAACTATACTGCGCTCTTATTAAGCTCTTACTTTGTATACATGTAAAGACGCCATTTGTAAGTCTTGTAGCGGAGTACGTTTGGTTGCAAGCGACGTTATTCGTTGCTGTGAGGGGGTCGTTAGAGTTTGTTAACTTAATTATATATCTGGGTCTTCGGACTTACGATATGGGAACGTCATTCACGGTGCACGTATCGAAGCCAGTGTAAGTTTGGCACGGGTAGCTCTCTACGGAGGGGTCGAAAATAAACAAGGCTGTCCGTCGGTACGGGAGTGCGCTCATTTATGCTAAATATTCTAAGATAAAGTGGGTTTAGACAGAGTGTGGCAGCCTCAAGCGAATTTTAGGCTACATGTTCCTGTAACGGAGCCACTTAACTAGTGTTTGGGAGAGTAAAGACGCAAAGTCATGAAGGCAGCGACGAAGATGATGGCGGTCGTCGTCCTTAATTCTTCTTGGCTGTGGACCGGGGTGGTCTGCTATTACCGGCACGTATATACCTGTTCTTTTCTGTCGCAGAGACATCCTTGCTCCAGAGACCCCAGAATTTGTTTAAAAGAAGAGTTTTCAAGCGCTACAGTTCTGTCATAAATCATGTCTGGGAACTGTTGATGATCGGACGTGTTTCTGCCAGCTCCCGAACATGATAATTTCGATGCCTGCTCTCGTATTAACCCTGACATGCGGCTTACTTGCTAAGGGGTCACCAGTGTACTTCTTGGTAAGCTGAGGTCACCAATCTCTTTCTAAACTCAGCTCCGATATAACCAATACATACGCTCGAAGCTCTCAAAAGATTCTTCGCTGAGGCTTTTGGCAAACCCTGTAAATCTAGACGAAGTCAATATTGCCCTCGCTTGTCTACTAGCTCTCTCTGAAACAAGAAGGCGTACGGGCCAGATCTTGTGAGAAATAAATAAACGCCTTTTGCAGAGACATCTCTGCCCATATGGCAGTCGCTTTTGGGCAGATCCTCTTTGAGGGCATCCTGCCAGCCAAGTAATACGAATGACTTGTAAAAGGTAACCCAAAAGGAAAAGAAGACTCATCGGACCTTTCTACGTGACGGCCAATACGATGAAAAATGAAATTACTTCACAAATATCCTAACAGCACTGGCTGTCCTTCCAGATAAGCAAAATGGCTTCAGAACTGGGCGCTGTACTATTGCAGCCTGTGATGTACCTATGAAGCAGACCACAGTCTCATTAAACCGGAAAAAACTGTTTATGTTCGCGGTTTTTATTGAATTGAAGTATGGTTTTAATAATGCATTCTTGTCGCATATCATCTTGATGAAGCTGGGACAGCCTGGAGTTGAACCCCGAGAGGTAACTTTACTCAGCTAACTTCTGAGGGCTCACTAGATTATTGTTAATGATTGCGTGTGTAAGCTTAGCACGTTTTGTCAGAGACTGGGTATACGTAACGCGACAATATCAGCACATTGTTATTTATAACGTTGCTCAAGGATCTGCCATGTCGTCATGGTCCTGCTTTACGCAGACGACTCGGTAATTTTAAAGAGACGTCGAAATATGTTAGCACTTTGCATGTATGGCAGTTGAATATGGTGAAGCCAGCATTTCTTAAGCGAGTACATGATATTTCGTGAAGGAAAATCCTCAACCGGTTCAAGTTATCATGCACGCAGGCTACGAGGACTGCATGGAATTCAAAACGGGTAGTTTTCTAAGCAGCATCAAAACCCTCGGTCTTGCTCTGAAGAAGGACCGTCCAAACTGCTCCTTATCCGTCATCACTGTCCCACAGTTTCATCAGGAATGCAAGACGGCGAACGACTCCCTCATCGCGAACCAGGAACAGTGGAACCTCGACGTAATCAATATGACTCACCCCCACCGTCAGATTGTACATAAAGGCATGTACACGTACAGCGGCTGTGAGAACGTCAAGGTGGCGGTGGCCACGGCGATCGCTAGGAAAGCTGCAGCTTTTTTGGGTGTCAAATTGGCGAACAGGAAGCCGCCGAATGCGCCCTCGGGCACCAACGAACAGACCAGTGTCCGAACGCAGAGGAAAGAAAAGACAGCGGTTCCAGTCGGACAGGGCGGCAGATCGCCGCAGATCTCCTCTCTGTTGGGCCTCCTATCGGAGTGTCGAGCTCCGTGTGGACAGCCGCCGAGGCAGCAGAGGCAGAAGCAGAAACAGAAAAGGCAGCCGAGGATACGCGAAGCACGCGTCAAGCCTCCCGTGGCGAGGGAACCGTCCAGACGGCCCGCGAAACCGACTCTCGCGGATATCATCACGGAGGCGCTCCTGGCGAGCTCGCAAGTTCCTCATCCCCGCTCACGGTTCCGCCCGCGGAACTAACCGTAGTTCTCTGGAACTGCGAGGCCATCGAGTCGTCCGTGCAAATGCTTCCAGAAGCAGCATACGACGACGTAGATGTTTTGGTCTTAGTGGAAACATGGGCCACGACGCCCGTGGAAATCCCCAATTTCTACTCTGTTTGTTGTAACGCCTCCCGGACGCACAAAGTGGGTCGCCCGAAAGGCGGCGTCTCAATCCTGTACAACCAGAAACTAGGAAAGATGAAGACCTTACTGGCCGAAGAAAATTGTATTGTGATTGAAGGAGAACTCATCAACGTTGTCGCGATGTATATACAACCGCCGAGCAGTGAAGGAGAGATCGAGCTTGAGGAGAAGCTCATCCGCTGCCTTCAATTGGTCTGCGACAAGGGCAACACTGTACTTGCAGGAGACTTTAACGTCCGCTACGACAAAGCGGATGAGAGAAGAACTATCAGCTTCGTAGACACGCTCTCTGATTTCGGGCTGTGGATCGCAAACGACCCGAGTCAACGTACGTTTGAAGGACCGATGGGGTCGTCGACGATCGATCTATTCGCTACGAACCTCACGAGAGAGGAGGTTCGCTTTCGAGGGAGCAGCAACAGTCTGCGAGAGGGCAGACTCCTGACAAACCACATCCCGGTGAGCATTGAAATTTGCCTACACCAGAGGCTTCGGACTACGGCAAGAAGCCAGCCACCTTCACGGCGACTGAACATCGCGAAGGTCCTCGATGTTGCGACCACCGTAGCTCCGATTGGACCCAATGACGATCTCTCTGTCTACAGCGAACGACTCACCGCAAGTCTGAGAGAATGCGCTGAGCCGTTTCTTCGAAGAGCCGGCCGACCCTGGTGGACACCGGCGTGTTCAGAAATGAAACGCAGACAGATCCAGGTGAAGATTCTGTGCGAGTTGCAACCATACATGAGGTTTCTTCTGACCAGGGCGAAGGCTACCTACCGTTCCACTCTGAGGTCAGCCAAGACGGAATTCCTGTCAAAGAGAGAACTGAAGCTTGTGCTGGAGGCCGAGAAACATCCGTATGTCTGGCTTCGAGGATCAAGAGCGAGGAGAACGGCGTGCCCCGTACAGCAGGAAACCCTCCAGAATCATTTCAAGAATATCCTCGCCGCGAAGGATACGATTCCAGCGAGCATTCCCCAGGTCGACACAGAGTGGCCGGATTGGATGCAAGAGTGGAGATCACGACTTCAGGCAGACTTCACAATCGCCGAGGTCTTCGAGGCAGCAATCTACCTCCCCCGCGGAAAAGCGTGTGGAATGGACGAGGTCTACAACGAATTTATCAGCGGCGCGACGGAGCTCCTGCCCCTCTGGACCGCCCTGTTCAACGAGTGTCTGAGAAGAGGGGAGATCCCGAAGAACTGGCGGGATTGTCTCCTGATTCTCATCCCGAAAGGGAAAGGCTGCCCGTCTGACCCGAAGTCCTGGCGGGGAATCGCCAAAAAGTCGTGCGTTTATAAACTTCTGTCAACTCTCCTTACACGCCGACTTACCCCGTTCCTCGAGGCCTGCAACGTAATCCCTGATGAGCAGCATGGTTTTAGAGCTGAAAGATCTACGCAAACAGCTTGCAGAATACTCAAAGACAAGGTCGATAAAGTTCTTAGGAAATCCCGCCGGCCACTCTACGCACTCTTCGTCGACTTCAAGAGCGCATTTGACACCGGCTCAAGATCAATCGTTATCGAGAAGCTAGCCTCATGTGGTGTCCCGACGAAGATCCTCGGCCTGATCGGTGCTATCTTACAGAAGAACGCGATTCTAATCGATGATGGCGTGGCTATTAGGGAGCCAATCGAGCAAACCACGGGCTTTGCCCAGGGTGATAATCTCTCACCCTTGCTATTTTCCGTTCTCATCAACGACTTGCCGTCGTTCCTATCAACGAAACACCCTCTTGTGGAGACGCTTATGTACGCCGACGACGTATGCGCCTACAGTACCAGCTGTTTTCATTTGTCTCAAGCGGCAAGAACGCTGGAGAAGTACGCGATTTGTGGAGGAGATCCAACAAAAGTTCAAGCTTGAGGAGACGACGGCATTCGTGAACTTCATGAACAGGAAAAAAGAGGAGATCAGCGACGTGAGTCCACAGTTCTTCACTTCGCCAGCAATGACAAACGACACATGGAAGAATCCGGATCGGGCAAACAGGCACGTGGTGGTCAAATTCTCGACCCACGGCTATCATCATGTGGTCTGTCGAACGGAGTCGTTTCACGACCCAGTCGAGTCGTGTATCTGTAAATATTGCGAAGGCCCTTGTGATCTGTATCATGCCCAAACTTGTACATACACACAGTCTCTGAATCAGCTCGAGAGACTAAAGAGTAAGCTGGGGGGACTTTCTTGATTAGCCTGAGTACTTGTGTACTCCAATTTTAACTAGATAGAATATTACACAGACAGTGTGAATAAAAGAAATTGAAATGATATTTCGTCGAATTCGTGTTTTCTACTCATATTTGATACAGAATTTAAAACAGCTTAGTTTCTAGATTCCTATAAGTATTGTTGTGGCTACTGCATACAATCTGCCATAGATAAGATAATTACTACAGCATGTGTGGTTTATGGTTTGCACATTTTTTTTATAAACGGCTTGTCCAATTGTAATTTTGCATTTGATGTCAGCCCTCTTTGTAGCTGATGCGCAGTTAGTAAAAAAAAAACATATAAAGCGTGCCCCTGTTCTAGAGAAAGGCCAGAACGCCCATATAGTGCAAAATGATGACTTCAATACAACCGAGAGCATACGCTAGTTTATGAATGTCCCTTTTCTTACTTTGGTTTGCAAGTTTTATTTTGTAGAGTGGCGATCTTATCAATAAAATGTATTCTTATACCGAACTGAGTATACGAGGTCACGCGCAATGACCACAATGTCATTGCAAAACTGGGACACATAATGTATGTGTTAATAAATGAATAGTTTCTCGTATTTCCTTCTGCATTTCTTTTATTGTTACCGACGACTGACCTCCAGGCTACTCTAACTGATAGCCCGATCTCTAATAGAGGGGAGACTCTACTCCCGCGCCCCAGTATCTACAGTATGTATGCGTTTAAGTTGCGGGCGTCTGTTCTGCGGACGCAGTTCTACCTTCAGCTGAAACAGCCCTGACCTGCGCTACATTTAGATGGTAAGTGCCACGTGCAACTTGCACTTCCGTGTGGAACATAGTCGGCGCAGTTTAGTCGATAGCTTTATCGACATTCCTCATGGTTTCATTTAAATATTATTATTATTATTGCGCTGGTAACAGTCGACATTGGCGTTCAAAACGATCAGACAATGGGTGCTGCCCATCCGTACACACACCCCGAAATGCCGAGGCGCTTCCGCACTTCGCGTAGAAGTGTGATCGGTTGCATGGATCAAATGTGATCTCACACCACTTAGCTATATGTATGCTTTCTGTGTGTTAAAGCAAAACACCATCTGCGTTAATTGCCAACAGGTTTAGTCACATACATGTATGGCTTTCTTTCGGGTTTTTAACGGGTACATTGCGTGGATTAGGAGCTTTAGTATCCAACTAGAATACACAATTCTTACAAGACGAACTGGGAACCGCGAGATTGATCAGTATGTCCAAGTAACACATATACAAGTATATGTATATGTACTAGTATGTCCTTTGTACACTGATAATAACATGAGGGCATTTGATCGTCTAGTGTTATTATAATACAACACACCTTGTTTAAAGAAGGGGTTCTCAAACGGGCGAATTGTGTGACTGGGGCGGTTGTCATGCGAAGGTGTGTTTCACTACATCTTGTTCCGCAATTTTGTTGGTTGACTCGATAAAGCCGCCACTTCGTGGAGTATTAGGTCAGACAACAAAACAGACAGGATTTTGATAGTTTGCAGCATTGCACGGCTTGACAACTCTTCGTACAAACCAATGCTGGAGTCTCTAAAGCAAAATATCGTTGCAACAGAATGGCGTCTATACATGTACACAAAGAGGTTTAATAAGACCGTAGTATAGCATAAAAAAGTTTTCAACGCACTCTAAGATAAAAGCTCTCATAATGAAATTGCTAAAGCGCGGCACAGGGTAGTGCCGTCTTGACCGTCGGTGCGGAGTCTGTGACAATAATAACACCTATGCACAACGTTCAGTGAAACGCAATGTATCTGTTTCTAGACATCTTGGTTGCAAGGGATAACGACTTCTAAACTTAAGATGTTTTCAGCGCTTTGCTTAGTGCAACAACGAAATTGTAACTCTTATCCGAAGTCAGAAAAATACTATGTGTGATGATGGATCTAGGCAAAGGCTCTGTGGCACCCTAGACAGATAGAATACCTGTTTTGATAAATTACACTCTACCTTGACTACAACTTGCCTAATAAAAGGTGAGACAAAAATTCAAACATGAGAACATGTAGGTAACCGTGTTGGTTTGTGCTAGGGCCTAAATGTGTTACTTACAAACGCTGAGTAGCTTAAGCTGGTAAACCTTGTACTGCGGTCTAAACTTTCCGGTTTCTCGTATTTATTTTCGTTTTTTTTAAGTATTGCAAACGGATAGCTCCGTCCTTAGTTATTATGTCTACGTATGAACAAGTGTTTCGCAGCATTAAAAAAACTTGACAGGAACTAGGTACATAAACTATTAGCTTTTGTATCTAGCTATGGACGCACTTCTAAATATGTAAGTTTAAGAATTTGAGAATACGGCATTTTGAAGAAACGTCCTGATCTTACTAATCAAGAAGGGTTTATGTATAATCCCTCTACACCCAAAGCCCAAGTGCTTTCCGGTCATTTTACAGTAGAATTTCGTCTGGATCCTTCATACTTCGCTAGATAATGTTAAAAAAAAAGCTCAACCATCATAAAACCGACCTTGGGAGCATTTGTTTTACACTTATTCTGAGTTGGATCTGTTTTTCAGGTCCGCTCCAGACGTCGTATAACATCACCGGCATGTTAAGAACTTCTCACATACTTAGTTTAAAGCGCGCACTCGACTATATTAAACTCATCTGTATGTGTTAGGTGAAGACACTTATTAAATTACCATGTAGTGTGATTCGTAGGATGGCTAGTTTTTGTAACACGCACCTCGGCGGCGGCGAGAACTTCATAATCCCAGTTGTGCTTGGGTTATCTCTCTTTTCTAAACGGGGATCCAGCGCTGCTTACCAATGTCAGCTTAGTTTAGTCAAACTTTGAAAGTAGAAAACGTCACAAGGGGCAAAAGCAAAATATTCAGGTAGATGGAAGAGATATTAAAAATAATTTGTGCTTAATTTTCGGGCGTAGTTTTTACGAATACATTTTGCCTCAGAGATACCTGCAATATCAGTTATATAAGGAACCTTCATTGAAAGATGACTCCATGATGATGAATTTTGTTTTAATTTAACGTTCAGTTGAAGCGCAGCCATGAACGATGTTTGTTACGCTGAGTAAACCGGGGATGTAGACTCTAGTTTCGGCGCGAAAGATTGTAGCCGTCCTCCGCTGGCTTGTTGAGACATGTATTGGGTGGTGGACGCTCGGTACGATGAGGTTTGGCGCGGACGCTGTGGCCGTTGGACGTGGTCGGTTAGGACAGATTTGAATTGCACTATGATGCGTATATAGTGTAGCGCGTGGTTGGACCATCGCCAGTGGAAGGGGAAACTTCGCCACAATATACATATATATATATATATATATATATATATATATATATATATTACATATACGAACATTTATCTATAACGGCAAATCTTACTTATATTCAATAATACATCAATGAGCTTAAAATTTATATAATTAACAAATGTCCACACCACTGTAACATATATATATATATAGGGTGGCTTGACAATTTTTCAAAAGTGATATAAGAAACTGTAGAGCTTGTTCAAGCAAATATTTTTTTACTGTACCACGCTTCCGAAGAAGTCATGTTTCTAGGCATACCGCAGTGTTCGTGAGAAAATTGTAATTCCTCTAAACAAAGCCGGCTATGAGATGCGACATGGTCGTTTAGAAAATAATTCGCAAACATTTGAAGTTATATTAATATCTCTCGATTTTAATAACTCAAAATCGCAACCCTATGATCATTCACAACTGCTTAAAACTAACATATGCTTACAAATGCGCATTTCATGACGATCATTTTGGCTACAAAATCTATGTCGATCTGGTCTGTGGTTGAGAAAAAAATAAGGTTTTCCGGAGAGCATTTCGAGATTAAGTGCACGCATAAATGACCTACTCCATCAGATCACTCGTAACAGCTCTTGAAGCACACGCTATTTAGTATTATTATTATTTTGAAGCTTTTAAAAGCTGCTCGACCAGTGGCGCGACACTGCACTCTACTGCTCTTCTGTGTCAGCTGTATGTATTGTCTCTCATAGGTTGTTCCCGAATGCGGTAGATCCACCTCGGTCCAACCAGGTAAACATTTCTATCGGATCTTCGGGACGTTTTTCGTAACTAAAAAAGAACTACTCGTATCTACTCTCGCTCTACTGCACGTTCGCCAGCACGGGCGCCTAGCTCCGACAGTCGTGTGTCTACCTTAACGACCAGAGACACCTTGACACACCGCCCGACGCTAACTGAATCTTTTTGTAACGATGCTTCTTACGCTAAGTTAACTTGGGGAGTGTAGACTCAGCGAGACGGGCGAACTACTTGGCAACGATGAACGATAACACGCGACGTACGTCTAGTGCGTAGCGCAGCCATGCAAGTGATGGATTTTACGCCATGCTTCTTCGGTCTATTTAGTCACTCAAGGCGTTCGTATAGTACGCTATATTTTACTTCTAAGTGAAACACAGGCCCCACATTTTGCCGAGGTTTTTCAGCTAAAGAGACGGCAACTTACCCAATCCCGGCTCGGGGAGGTAGTGACAAAAAATAACAATGCGGGTCTTAAATGAGGCTTCGTAATTGGAATGAGTACATTCTAAATCCTTTAACGAGGAACTATTGGAGGGCAAGTCTGGTGCCAGCAGCCGCGGTAATTCCAGCTCCAATAGCGTATATTAAAATTGTTGCGTCTAAAAAGCTCGTAGTTTGAAAACTTGCCTTGACTTGCAATAGGTCCACATGGGCCACCGTTTGTCGAGCGCAAATATGGATGACTGTTTTTTTTTTTTATAAGAGTTATCAAATATCACTTTGATTAAATTAGCGTACTTAAAGCAAGTGTATTACTTGAATATAAATGCATGGTATGATGGAATATGTTATTGTTCTATTTGTTGGTTTTGGAACGATGAAATGATTGAAAGGAACTGATGGGGGCATTCGTATTGTTGTGAGAGAGGTGAAATTCTTAGACCACAGCAAGACGAACTACTGTTCGTTGTTGAAGAATGGTTCCTAGCTCATTCTTCAACTCAAAGAGACGCACTGCCGATCCGAGAAATCGAATCTCCTCGGACATTCGACATCTCGAACGTTTCATTTGTCTTTCTCTTCGTTGATTGATCGGTATCAGCATCGGTCATATCGGCAGTATCAGGGCGTGCATTGTAGCAGTCTTAATTCTTGTTTCCCTCTGCCGAAGGGTTCCCTGAGATCCGAAATGCGGCGTCAGTCGAAGGGTCCCTTCCCTCTGCCGAAGGGTTCCCTGAGATCCCGTAGGAATAATGATGTTCTAAATACTATTTTGATTAAAATCAGAACCGATCGTGCATTATCGGACTACTAAAAAAAAAAAATCTTAATGCTGTGACTGGTGACGGTTCTTTAGTCGTGGCGGTGCACGTTCGATTGAATGCTCAGTCGACTTACTGGCCCCGACGGCGCAGCAGTTGGCTGTTCTGTCGCTACGTTGTCTCTAAATTCGTCACAATATTTCTAGATTGTGGTCGAGAATATGATGCTTGTCTTTATGTGCTCTAATCTTAATCTCTCCAGAACTAGGCCCTAAGCACTATTGTGCCCCCTAAGATCAATATTTATTCTCTTTCTCTCTCTCTCTCTATATATATATATATATATATATATATATGTCTTAAGACAGTTTGAAGACCGATATTAAAAATTGTAGAGCTCGTAATTTTTTTTTTCAATGGGAATTCTCTGAGAGGTCTTGTTTTGGAGTTAGAGTGAAATTACTACAAGTTGTGACACTGGTCTTTACCCGACATTGCAGCACAAAATATGCAAAAATTAAGTTATTTTATTAGCTTTCACACAAAATACCTCACAATCATTACTGTACGACCACTCACAGCAATCAGAACTAACACACACAGGCAAACGCGCATTTCATACGTATGGCTTATGCGAGCTGTGGTTGCGGAGTAATTAAGCTTTTTCGGCGGGATGTCTAGAATAAGTGCATACATAAACGACGCTGCGGCTGACGCGCGACACGTCGGGGGTAGTAAACGTCGCCTAAAGAATATAGACAACGTCACAGTTTGAAGCCGGGACTATCAAAGTTTAAACCGCCCCCTAGCCGATATGCTGCAGCGGCTGGCGTCGCTCGGTGCCGATTATGTAATACGCTCCTCCTCTGTGGAAGTCGATAACCGGTTGAAGTGTGTTGGGAAAGTAATAAAATGTTAACTGATAATTCTGGATCTTCACACACTTGGGGGTTTACAGCACTCAAACGCGAATTTTACGGCAATTATTGGTGATTAAACTGTCGCAGTCCGTACAACAGTAGAGTAATATATAGTGACTGGTGTGGAATGCCCGGTTGTGGTTGTGTGAAACACTGCGTTTCCAAGACATTAAGAGCTGCAGAAATACCAGAGCTGCGTGGAAAAAAAATCCACGCAGCTCTGGTAACTGAACTCAGTCCATTACGGTACAACTCAGTTTAGTAACGCCTCATAATCATCGATATAGTCTACATAACACGGACTGCACAAAATTATTTTTCTGATGATTTGTACCCTGTTGCTTAAGTAAGTATTAACTAATTATATAAGTTCTTCAGGAAACTTTAGTTTTGTAAGCATTTGATGAGAATGTTCTTATCTACTGACTCAAAAACGTTTTCAACATGGACGAAGATGCCAGCAACTATTTGATTGGAGTCCCGTGTTTTAGTTATATATGTTTGGACATAAGTTAGACCTAAGCTCGTATTACATTTACAACGGAAGCCAAATTTTACTGTAAAAAAAAACAGATATATATATATATATATATATATATATATATATATATATATATTTATATATATATATATACATATATACATATCCTCTATTATAGAGAATATATATATATATATATATATATATATATATATATATATATATATATATATATATACATATATATCCTCTATTATAGAGAAGAATAAGAGAAGAAATCTCTCTCACAGTGAAACACTGTTCACCCTTTGAGGCAGAATGCAAAAATGATTACCAGTGTTATAAGATATATTTTTCTTTCCACTTTTCTAATAACTGAAACATTTTTATATCGCTTTGTTAGCACGTTAGAGACTCTTCTACTTATATTTGTTAATTATTTTGCCAACCCTAAGCTATCGTATATGCTGCTGTGGCCCTGAATTATCGTGTCCTCAATAGCAAAAGGAGAAACCACGGGCACTTTGCATTATGGAGTTAGCAATAAAGGCTGTGTAGCCTATATTGCTGCGATGACGAACTGTTCATACAGCTGAGCTCGCTCGGCGGCGTCTCGCGTTGGGCTTTGCCGCGCAAGTTGAGAGCAGCGACTGTTGATTGCCCGCGCAAATGAACGTAGTTCAAATAATGGTACTCAACAACGACGGCAGATACGGCTTTTGGCTATAGACATGTAGCAATCATATCTAGTGTGCCCGCACATGAATCCGTTTTCCATCCTATCACATGCACTACGGTACAGCTCGTTACAGTACGTTTCGTAATGTGTTACGGTGCGTAGTGTCTGTGAGCAGTCTCTCGCACGCCGCCTCTATTTCGATTGAATCTGCTTCAGCGGCAGATCGTGTATCTATTGCTGAACTGCGATTGCATCATTCACTACATTTGATATAATTTCTTTGTTATGTTAGCACCTTGGAGTGGACGGGTTCTCTGACCAGATTGCATTTGATTATCGAGATTAGACGATCAGGGATACTATAGTGTCGTTTCCAGCTTTTGGGCGTGACTTAGGCAGACTACGTAACTACAATTCATACGTTTAGTAGTCACGACTTCATCTAACAAATCCTGACGCATACATTCGCGTCTGTGTAAGTGGCTCATACTCTCCGAACGTATGTGAAGGCCCCGACTTTCGAGCTACGGACAATCTCGTGGGACGAGTACATAATTCATGTTTTACGACCCTTGCCATGTTCGGTTGATTTAACGACCGATATAAGATTCGTGGAGATAAGTAAATTAACGTTTAATAAATAAAAGATTTTTTGTATAAATTATTATGATATAGATTATAAATAATAAGATAATACAACACACGAACGCAGTGAATTAGAAGGAAATAGACAAGCCCACAGTTTGAATCCGGGACTACCAAAGTTTGAAGTACCACCTAGCCGATATGCTGCTGCGGCTCACGTCGCTTGGTGCCAAATATGTAATACGCTTTTATGTGGAGCCCGATAACCGGTTGTAATGTGTCAGGAAAATCATAAACAGCACACAAACGTGAAATTAACTGTCACAGTCCGTATAACAGTAAGGTAATATATGGCGACTTGTATGGAGTGCTCGGTTGTGGATATTGGAAACACTGTGTTTCCAAGACAGTGAGAGCTGTAGAAATTATCCACGCAACTCTGGGAACTGCACTCATTCAGTTACGGTAAAATTCTATTTAGTAACGCCTCAGAACCGTCGATATAAGCTACATCTTTCAGGGAATTTAAGTTCTCTGAATGTTTTGATGAGAATGTTGTTATCTACTGAATAATTTTTTTTTCAACATGAACGAAGATGCCAGCAACTATTTGACTGACGTCCCATGTTTTAGTTTTAGAGGCTTGGAGATAGGTAAGAGCTAATCTGCTATTGCATTTATTACGCCAAATTGCATTGTATAGAAAATATTGTGATGATTTACTAATCATCTACAATACGTTTGCACACTCGGCAGTGCTCAACTATATATATATATATATGACGGCTGACACCCAAACGATACCAGATGCCGTTTGACGATCGCTCAAACGCTTGTTTCGGAAGCAGGAATGTTAAGCGAGTTAGTTGCTGGCTTCGCTTAAGTCGATCGAGTTGAATGTTCAACCGGTCCTCTCCGCTTTGATTGATTGGCCATCGTCGGTCGGTTGAATTGACGAGTATCGTGTCCTCGGTGGCGATAACGTTTTGATGGTTGGTCGCACGATTGTTGCTGATGCCGTCGATGAGAACGTTAGGCGTTTGGCACAGCAATCCGGTGGCTGTTGTAATGCAACCTAAATGGAACACACAATAATACGCAACGACCGCAGTTAGTGAATTGTCTATTCACAAGGCTACACACCTTTTTAGGGCCTACTTGTGCTGTTAACGCTACAGCGAGTGCCGACGACGCATGTGGAGAACCAGTGGAAGCAATTAGTGAGCAAGCTAACGAAAACTAACCTTAATTATTAAGTTAGTTAATTTAATTAAGCAAGTGTACCGCTTATCCTTCAGCTGGGCAATCTCCGGCCATAAGAGTATATTTTCTTGAGGGGAGATAAAGAGTAGGTGACGGTGGCATTCTAACCTAACATTTTATCTTGCTTAAAAAAGTCATTTCATCTGGCCGTTTTTTGTTGGCCGTGGAGAGACTCGGGAGTTCAAAAAGAGACGGAAGGTTTTGTTGACACGAGCAAGTCTTGAGTGGCGCCCGACGCTTACGATGCAACGTGGTAATGGTTTGATAATGGGCGGTCCATATTATAACCAGTGGAGACTGACAATTATAATATCCCAGTCGAAGGACACCTGCGATGCGGGTAGGGTCGTCATCGACGTCTAGTTCCATTGGGGCACTAAGCATGGTTTGCCAAAGACCGATCTTTAGTAATGACGAACTTAAGAGGGTCTATCAGCCGAAGCATTTAGAAGAACAATAAATATCGTCTCATAATTTGTCACACTTGTTTTGTGCCTCGAGTTTAACTGTTGTAAAAACCGAAAACAAGGATGCTAAAAACGGCTTCGATAAATCATGATGAGGGCAAGAGGCAATGGCGCCAGCAAGGCGAAATATCCTGCAAGAGGGTATAACAACAAAAACGCCTTTCTATATTCTTTCATCACCGTAACATATAACCACAAGAACAGCATGGATTCCGTCAAGAAAAGTCGGTCATAACAGCATGCACGAAGTTATTATCCGAAGTGAAAAGAAGCCTGGAACTTCAAGGGGAAGGTTTCTATATGCCTTATTTGTCGATCTGAAGGCCGCTTTTGATACTGCTCCGCGAAATATTGTACTCCAGAAGCTCGCCAATGCAGGTGTTGGCCCCAAGACACTAACCCTAATCGCCAGCATTCTTCAAGCAAACCCGATAATCCTTGACGATTCGATCTGTGAGCATGAGCCTGTTATCCAGACCACAGGTTATGCTCAAGGTGATAATCTTAGCCCACTGCTTTTTTCTACCCTTCTCAGCGATCTGCCGCCAGTAATTCACAAAGAACACGATACGGTCGGCATCATACTATATGCTGACGATATCGTCATGTACAGTCGTGACAAGTTGGAGTTGCAGCGAAGCATACGCACCCTGGAGGGGTACCGCGAGAATAACGGCCTTAAGATTAACGCCGAAAAAAACAAAAGCTATCAAATTTAGACCTGGGGGACCGCTTGCTCGGTCCGATCGCTTGAAACTCAGTACTGGTCCAGTCGAGTTCGTTAACACCTTCTGTTACTTTGGGGTTAACTTTTCGATGAAGGGCACAACCTTTGGACAACACATCGCCGAACGAACTAGAAAAAGTCTAGTCGCGATGTCTACAATCGAAAAGCCCCAACAATTATCCCTGACCACACTCAAAGCACTTTTTGACCTGAAAGTTGCTTCGGTGGCGGCCTACGGCATCCAGGTCATATGGAAACACCTCAGCCTATCACAGCTAGAAAAACTAGATAAGGTTAAGCCTACGTTTTTCAAGCTAGCCATTGGGTTGCCACGAAATGCGAAAAACCGTCTTGTTTACCTTATGACTTCTACTCAACCACTTGTTGAAAATATAGTAACTAGATTCCGTCTCTCAGAAACCGCTGCTCTTATTCAGTTTAGAGAAAACTTTATGAAGAAAGTTCGAGCAGTTCCCGGAAGCGTCTTTAATTCGCCAGCAATGGTCTACAGAACTGACAGAGACCACTACAACCCAACCGACATCTCGTGACCCGCTATTCACTTCACGGGTTTCACCATAAACTCTGCCATCGAAGAGGCTTCCACGATCCTGATCTCGGCTGTGTGTGCTGTTTATGTAACCAGCCGTGCCCTATCTACCATCTCGATACCTGTCAGAGAGCTATTTCTCTTACGCAGTTAGCTCGATGATATTTTAATACTTATCTATAAACGTGTGTTTTATTACAATGATCTATATATACATACCATACATATGGTGCAATAAATAAATTATGATGATAAAAACAAAAACGAGCTGTGTGAAGGATTAAGCATAACCGAAACAATCGGGAAGAACACGCTTTGAGTCAATATCATCACCGCATGAGACGGTTGTGAGGACCTTGATAAATGTAATTCGGGCGAGTCCAATATTTTTCATTATCCCTTAAAATATCCAGATTTGTGACAATTCTGTTTGGTTAGACTACGAGTTTGCTAAGGGGGGATAAACAAATGATGATCACATTACAACTATGCGTCATCTTAAAGTTGAAACGTATTGCAAAAAAAAGCGCATAACAACGACAATTGTTTGGAGACAACGTCAACAGAAATGTATTCACCCAGTAAGCTAACGCCAGAGTTTACAACATTCCACCGAGTATGCGACGAGAACACAGCCGCCACGCGAAATTATCTCTACACCCTATATATTTCCTGTGACGAATTTCAGCACAGTGCATTCATCATAATTAGCGACGAACAGACAAGACAAGGAATATGAGCTATAAGTAATGATAAGTTGCCGCACTGAAGGGAATAATAGTCTAAGTTTATGGTACATTTCAATGGCGCTAACGCTAGATGCAATACAAGACACGAACACTCTTTTTTTATCGCTTGTGCCACTACCGGAACAAAGCCTTGAGAATCAGAAAGAAAATCAGCTGTGCTAATTAATGATGGCTTCTCCTTGCCTGCTGGCCGAGCAAGATCTTCCTCTCCCGTAAATGCTGGCCGACGTGCCATTGTTGAAGACGGTCAAGGGAAACGACAGCACAGCTGGTCTCGACCGGGCGCTTTGCTTAATGCACCAAATTTCAATGGCCGTTCCGTTAATAACCATGACGACATTGGATTTTAATTATTTAATTTGATTGATCACGAACCGACCGCAGATTCTGTGGTTGGTACTGGTGGATGTCTTCACAAACGGCCGGGAACGGTTGGGAAAAACAATTCTCGTTGCAACTCGGACACACGAGCGGCTACAGCATTCCAGCAGAATGCGGAAAACATTTCATATGTTCCTTCCTCAATATCCGTGCGAGCAGAACCTAATTTCAATTCTGGTCTTTTTATAAAAACAAATTCCACGGGATGGGGCGTCAAAAGTGGCAGCCGAATAGAAAGACAGTTGATGGTAGACAGAGTGCAAGCTAGAAATCAGTCACCAAACCGGGGTTCAGCACGAACTGCCTATCAACTTGATAGAAGTAAGAAAAAGTGGACCAAATCACAATCGTCTAACTATAAACACGAAGGCGAATCGCTGCTTACGCAAGAAAAAACCTCAAACTGTAGATTTAGAAATGAATACGTTCTTCACAGTCTAATTAGATATCAAGCTAATTATTGATAATAGTTATATTGTAACGATGTTGTTGTTACGCTAAGTCACTGGGAATGGTAGCTCAGCCGGGCGGCGACTACAGCACGAGAGACTCAGGGCAATGAGTGACAACACACCGCGTAAGATCTAACTCGTAAGGTTACCGAACGGAGAACGCGTTGTTAGCATCCTTCTCTCGGGTCTTTATTGGCTCCAGTGACGCCGTAGCGTTCGTATAGTAATCATGTTAAAAGGTTGATTCGAATCTATGACGTTGTTAATCGGTCGGGTTACACACTACTCTCGGCGGTGCACGTTGTTCTTGGTGGTGATGATGATGATGCCGATACTCTGGATGTGGCGCGGTCCGTGGACGATGGTGCAGGTGTCCTATTGTCATCAGCACGCAGCCTAGTGGCCTTCTTGGTCGTCACGTTGCACGTTGGTTTGGTGGGCCATCCACTATCGGCCACATCAGCACCGGAACAGGAATCGGCGCGCAGAGATTCTGCAACCGATGTGAGCGCTCTGTTGATGTCTCTCGAATCAAAGCTATCTCTTCTCACCAGCATACCAGCTCAAATGGAGCGGTTGGAGAAAAAAATGAACGAATGCCTGCTCCTCACCGGTAAAGTTGAGCGACTTGAGGCAGAAGTCGATGACCTAAAACAAAGAGTGAATACTTCAGAAACCTCTAAGGAATATCATATTCATTCAGTGGAGGAAGCATTGGCCGCTGTTCAAGAGGTCCGCTCGACCGTTAACACAGTTAAGGAGATGTCGGCTGGCGCAAAGGCGCTAGCGGAGTCGGCATCGGCCGGACATACATTTAAGGACCAGTACGACCGTCGGTCGGATGTGATATTTAATGGAATTCCCGCGAAAGAGAAGGAGACGGACGAGGACTGTCGCGCGGTCAATTTGATGAACGCGACATCGACGTCGCCCACCGCTGCCCCCGAACTCGTATGATCAACGGGAAAAACATTACCGACCGCTCCCAGCTGCTGGTGCGGTTTGTTTGTCGATGGAAGAAACTTGAAGTGCAACGAAGATGCCGGGAAATGAAGCCGAGGTCGAGCCTTCTAGGCGGCTGCCAGGGAAGCAACAACAACATCTACGCCAATGACCACCTGACACCCGCTAACGCAAGCCTGCACTACCGCCTCCGTCGCCTCAAGGCCAACAAGAACATTTCTGATGTTCGAACGTCAGACTGCCGTGTAAAAATCCGTCTCAACAGCAATGCTCCCTGGTGGGACGTGACAACCGACACCGATCTCGATGCTCTTGTCGGTCGCAAATAGTCGTCATTATATTATTATTATATGACAGCTAGTCAGACAATTATCACAGAGCTTAGAATAGAACCTGACTTTTTTTACGGAATACACTGCAATATTAATGGTGCCAAGTCTCATATTTACGACATTGAAACGATACTACATCTGCTTCCTTGCCCTCCGTCCTTTATTGCTTTGTCGGAAACTCGTATCTCGCAAGAGGAGGCAGCCGCTTTCCAGATTAATAATTATAACCAATTTGTTGATTGCCGTAATGGGCCGGGTGGAGGTGTGGCGCTGTTTATCAGAGATGATTATTGTAGTGTCTACGTACGGAACAATAAGGACACTCACCGCTAGAGTTACCGGCTCTACCAACGCCGACGCCAGAATGACTTTTCAGTTTATTTCATCCCAATCTGTACAACACTGTTGGCGCCCCCTGGTGGCACGTATTCCTCTGCCCCCTGGTGGCGCGCTTCTATCTATCTAATTCATCACGGATCATCGCCATCATCACTATCCATCTCATACACTACACTCTCCCTCCCTTCATTTTTTTTTTTTTTTTTTTTTTTTTTAATGTTACCTACTACCTATATTTATCCTACATAATCATTTAAATATTTTGGTGCCGCTCTTGTCCTCCTTGACCGCCTCAACTCCGGTTGCTCGTCCCTCTCTTCTGCTGATATGTATTCTTCCGGTTCCGACGATTGCTCTGATGATGATTCTTCCTCCGTTTGTTCTTCCGATACTTCTTGCTCCTCTGATTCCTCGTCCCCCCCTGCCAGAACCGTTGTTCCGGTCCACCTGCCAATCAGTGGCCTGTGTTGTTGCTGTTGTTGTGCCGTTACTTCAGGCGGTTGCTTGGCGGACACTAGTCTGTTCCGGTGCCATACTTTACCATCGGCCAGCAGGTACGTATCCGCCCCTCTCCGTTCCATTACCTGGATCGGCGGGCTGTACTTCTTCTCTCCCTTCCATACGATTGGCCGTCTTATGCGCACCCATTGCCCTGGGCTCAACGCGATATCCGTGACTGCTCTACGCCGATCGGCGTATTCCTTCTGTGCTCGCTGACGCCTCTCGGTGTGTTCGCGACTTGGTGCATCGCCTCGAGCGGGTTCCCCTGGAGCTGTCACACTCAATCGAGTTCGCATCGATCGACCATGAAGAAGCGTGGCTGGGGAGAGACCCGTGGTTGCATGTGGAGTGGCGTTATATGCTCCCACCATTTCTCTGATCCGTTTCTTGAAGTCTCCCCCCAGCTGTTTAGCGGTTTCGAAGAATCCCCCCAGCGTTCTGTTAAACCTTTCCACCAGGCCGTTTGCCGCCGCATGGTACACAGGGGTCAACTGATGGATTACGCCAAATTTCTTCATGAACTCGGCGAATGCTGTGCTAGTCATTTGCGAGCCATTGTCCGATATTAGATATTCGGGCACCCCCTCCTGATGAAATAGTCGGTGCAGGAAATCCACTATCTTTTCTGTGGTTGCCTCTTGGACAAGCTCCACCTCCGCCCATTTCGAATAGTAGTCAATTACCACTATTGCAAACCGCTGCTGAGCTCCCACTGATATGTCAGGTCCACGGATGTCTAGCGCTAACCTTGTCCACGGTTGCTTCGGCCACGGAGTCGTTCGAATCGGAGCGGTCACGGGGCGTGCTGTTTTGTCGTGTCGAGCACACAGTCCACAGTTTCGGATAGCTTCTTCCACGAATTTATCCATTCCGGGCCACCAAAATCGCTCCCGTAGTCGCTGCTTCGTTCGGACGACTCCTTGGTGCGCATCGTCGTGTGCCAACTTGAACGCCTGTAACCTGCACGCCACGGGTAACACAATCCTGGCTCCACGCATCATTACTCCTTGCACTTCTGACAATTCATGTATTACGGAGGCCCACACTCTATCTTTTGGCGAGGGTTTCCTGTGCCGCATCCACCCCCGTACCTGTGTTAGCTCGGAATCTATTCTAGACAATCGTGCAATTTCTTCCCAGTTCAGTGGTTTTACATCTTGTGTCAGATACGATACTACTATTTCTGTTGCATCATTCACTTCAAATTTATCAGTATTTGGTAATCGTGACAACATATCCGGGATGTGGTTAGATGCTCCCGCGCGGTATTCTATTGAAAAATTATATCCCCTCAATCGCTCCACCCAGCGGCCTATCCGCATTGGTGCTCTTCCCGTTCCTTTTGCTCCTAACAATGTAACTAACGCTGAGTGGTCGGTACGGAGTCGAAATCGTCGTCCAAATAAATAAACATGCCACCGCTCTATTGCAAAAAGGCAAGCCAGTGCTTCTTTCTCCCCTGTTGAATACTTTTGCTGTGTTTCTGTTAATGTACAAGAAGCGTACGCTACAGGTCTTTCACCTTCTGGGCCCCTCTGCAACAACACTCCCCCCAGACCTATATTGCTCGCGTCCGTTTCCACGATTACGTCGTATTCCGTGTTAAATATTGCTAATGGCTTAGCTTGTACAATACTTTGCTTCATCTCTTCAAAAGCCACCCGCTGTTCCTGTCCCCACGTGAATTTCGATTCCTTTTTCAATAATCGCCTCAACGGCTCCGTCATCTCGGAAAATCGTGGAACGCATCTCATGTAAAAACTTGCCGCCCCCAGTACTGATCGCACCTGTGCTGCATTCTTTGGTTCCGCTAGTTCACTGATTGCCTTAATATTATCCATACACGGTGTAACTCCATTTCTACTTATACTGAACCCCACGAATTCGACTCTATCCACTCCAATAACACACTTTGAATTCAACGTCATTCCCGACTCTGCTATCCTGCGCAACACTTCCTCAAGTCTAATATCATGTTGTTCTCTAGATTCTCCGTAGATTAGAATGTCATCTAAGTACACTAATACACCTTCCAATCCCTCCAACATGTCTTTCATCATTTTCTGAAATGCGGCTGGTGCTGATGCCAGCCCAAAGCACACCCGTCTGTAGCGGAACAACCCCCACGGTGTAATGAATGCTGTCAGGTCTCTTGATTCCTCCGCTAGCTCTACTTGGTGATATGCCGACATTGCATCTAACTTAGAAAACCACTTCGCTCCCTTTAACTCCGCTAGTAAATCCTCTAGATGCGGTAATGGGAACACCTGCGGAATTATAGCTTCGTTCACTTGTCGTAAATCCACACACACTCGTACCCCACCACTTTTCTTTGCCACTACCACCATAGCTGATATCCACTCTGACGCCTCTATCGGCTCTATTACCCCCAATTCCACTTGTCGGTCAATTTCTTTCTTCACTGTATCCACTGTTGCTAACGGTAGTCGTCTTAGTTTCTGTTGCACTGGTCTAGCCCCTTGCTTCACTTTTACACGATGTCTATACCCCCTCACCAATCCTAGCTGGCCTGAAAATAACTTCCTATACTGCTCCGCTGTCCCTAAGTTGTCCACTGAAGCTACCACTTTTCCATCCACTGCACACTTCTGCCCCTTACAATCCACACACACTTCCAACTTCGCTAATGCATCGCGTCCTAATACCGATTTCCCCCATCGCACCACAAATACCTCCATAACCACAGATTTTTTTCCTAGTTCAATTGTACATTCCACTACTCCTAATACATCAATCACTTCTCCACTATATGTTTTCAGTACCACTCCTGTTTCATTCACCCTTCTCGTTTCTCCGCTTAATATTCCACTTACATCTTTCCAATTTACTATTGTCACTGCACTACCCGTATCCACTAAAAATTTTACTATCTGCTTATCTACTCGTGCCTTTATACTAATCTCCGAGCTAACACACAGGGTATAGATTTGAGTAATTTTTCTCGGCTGACTCGCCTGTGCCTCCTCCGGCCACGATTCTTCCTCCACTAACCGCACCAATCGCTTGCCTCCCGTCGCTCCACACATCCTCTCGAAATGGCCCGTTCGATGACACTTGAAGCATGTTGCTTTCCTGGCCGGGCATAGGTGGTACTCGGCCAGGTGCGTGCCGCTACCACACGCCGTACAGGGCTTCCAATTACCGACTTTGGCCGGCTGCCGACGTCGACTGATCGCCGCCACCGCGACGTCTCGCTCTAGCTGCGCTCGAGGCGGATTCCTATTTCACGCGCCTGAGCCAGCTTGAGGTCGTCGTCTTCTAATAGCAGCCGCTCACGCAACCTCGGAATCGACGTCCCCGTGGTGAGCTGTGTCTTGATGGCTTCTTCAGGCGTGAATTGCTCAAACTTACATTTCGCCGCCATCCGCGTCAGCTCGGCCACGTATTCTTCCACTGGCTCCCCCGGCCGCTGCCGTCGCCTATGAAATTCGTCGCGGGCCGCTGCCAGCCCCTTCTTCTGTGCAAATCTGTCCACCAGTCGCGCTTTCATTTCTTCGTACGCATCTCCCTCCACGTTGGCCGGCACCGGCCTATTCTTGATAAGGTTGTACTGCCTTATCCCTTCCAATCCAAGCGCGTTTTTAAGAAGCGCGCACTTTTTCTTTTCGTCGAGCTTCTCCGCGTTCGGATGTGCCTCCACGTACGCATCGAATGCTACGATCCAATCTTCTATGGGCGCCGCTGGTGGTCCGGCCACCGGCATAAATTGCTGCAGCGGCATTGGTCCGTACGACATCATTTCTGTCTGTGCGTTTCTTCACACACCACTCCAACCGTCGCTTGCCGTCCACCGTCACCACCACTCGCCGTTCGCCGTCACCACCACTCGCCGTCCACCGTCACCACCACCGCCACCAACCACCGCGTCACTCTTTATCGTGCGCTGTCCGTTCTGTCCGCTACTATAAGACTGACCGCTAGGTTCAGTCAAGTCGACTGCGCCAATGTAGTGTCTACGTACGGAACAATAAGGACACTCACCGCTAGAGTTACCGGCTCTACCAACGCCGACGCCAGAATGACTTTTCAGTTTATTTCATCCCAATCTGTACAACACTGTTGGCGCCCCCTGGTGGCACGTATTCCTCTGCCCCCTGGTGGCGCGCTTCTATCTATCTAATTCATCACGGATCATCGCCATCATCACTATCCATCTCATACACTACAATTATGTAGTGCGCGAGCGGGTACCGATGTGAAAGTATTTTTGTTGAGGTGTCTGCCGATGGTCAGAGCACGGTTGTGGGGTCATTCTACAGGCAACCGTCGGGGAAGCCCTTGGATTTCTTGTATGCACTAGGAGAATTACTCTCAAAAGTGGACAGGCTAAACACAATCTGCCTTGGCGACGCGAACATTGACTTACTAGATAGGGGCGGTTCATATGTGACTGACCTAAATGACTTATTACAGTCGTATAACTTTCGAGAGATGGTTGGTGTGCCGACCAGGGTTGCTTGTACCGACACTATTCATGGCCAACGCACCACCGAAACATGCATAGACCATATTTACTGCAATGTTCCACCCAAATGAACTATCGCCTCCGGCGTTCTTACGAAATTGTTTAGAGAAAGAGTTATGTCGGCGGTGAAGCGTAATAGTACTAAGATCAAGAATACTAGCTCGAGGAACGCAGTTCGGAAAAATTGGGTGACACCGGAATTATATGTTCTTATTAAAGAGAAGGAAAGGGCGTACATAATACACAGAGCTGACCCCACACACGATAACAAATGCAAAACCTATCGTATGCTCAGAAACAGGGTGACAGGGCTTTCACGCAAATGTAGAATAGCCGGCGGGGTCCTTGGGAGGCAATCCGACCTGTACTTGGAGGTGTCCAGGAGAAAAAATGCACGAAGCTACTTGTAAACGGGGAACTCGTCACTGATGAAACTACGCTAGCTAGCATCTTAAACCACTACTACGCGACATGTGTCCCCGTGACAGCGAGTGCTCATCGAGATTCGCCTTTCCGGATAACCTTCCGACGCCTGCCGAACAATTCTCCCTGCAGCCAGTCAACGTTCACAGAACTCACCACCTTCTACAAAATGTCAAAATATGCTCCACCGCTCCCGAACAAATTCCATCACAAGTTCTCCGTAGGGCTGCGGATGCACTCGCATCGCCTCTTGAGTATATTATCAATCTCTCCACGACGATTGTGCCTGTGATGCACTTTCTCAAAGAAATACGGAAAAAGGCCTTTGATACGGTAGATCTAGACATTCTTTTAAAAAAAAACTCTCCACTTATAGGGCGAATGAAAATTTTATAAGGTGGGTGCGCTCATTCATTTCTGAAAGACGCCAAGTTGTCCAAATTGGACAATCCCTCTCCCGTAACGAAAATATATCAATTGGAGTGGCTCAAGGGAGCATCAGTGGCCCGCTATTATTTAATATTTTTGTTAACGATATTTTTACTATTCCAAATCATGCTAAACTAACCTTGTTTGCTGACGACACAACGGCTCTATTCGTGGGCGACTCTCCCCAACAGGTTGAGGCAATGATTCGTGAGGATATTGAGAGGCTATCTCTATGGTTTAGAAATAACGGCCTCTACATTAATTGGTCAAAAACAGGAGTTGTTCAATTTAAAACTCCAAGGGGCCAAACGAGAATCAATCCTGAAGCGTTTGCATGCGACCGCGCGCTTGACATGCTAGTTGAAACGAAGTTCCTGGGCATTGTTCTTGACGAACGTCTGACGTTCCAGGCGCATGCAAAGCATGTGAGGAAAAAATGGTCAGTGGCGTAGCCGCCATATACTGCACTCGTAAAATCCTTCCCCGCCAATGCCTCACGGCAATGTACCACGCGTATGTGCAGAGCCACCTAACATATGGTCTGGAGGTGTACGGTCTTGCTTATGCGTCTTATTTAACTCCGCTTCATCTGCTTCAGAAAAGAGCACTTTGCCTCGTCTTAGGTCTCCCACATCGCGTCTCAACATTAGTAGAACAATATAAAGAACTCTCAGTGCTCCCGTTATCATACCTAATTAAGTTTACCATAGTTGTCGAAATAAAACGTATTCTTTTTGGTCACCATCCCAACCTGGTTGGCCTTATCGAATCTGCAAGGACTCAAAACACCCGAGGCTCGGCATCTCATTTGCTCATTGTCTCCTTGGCCACAAGTACACAATCAAGGTTTGCACTCTGTAAGTTAGGTGCTACCTTGTGGACCAAGTTGCTTAGTGACATTAGGACACTTATATCGCTTAGTCAATTCAAAAACACTGCGAGAACGCACTATATATATATGAGTTTTATTTACCATTCCTTGTGGAATATCTTTTGAATCAGACGCGCTTGCTGTGTAGTATGTCACACAGCGTGCTGCTGGCTTCGTATATAGTTGTATATTATTGCTATGGTATAATTATATGTATTTTAACAAATATCCTCGTCTGTTGTGCATTCATAATATTAATTGGATTATGACGATGGTTATATTACTACCTAATTATACAATAGTTTGCTTTAGCGGGGCGTCTTCCCATAGTTTCTTACAATCTGTGCCATTTCTCTAGCCTGCGTTTGGTTTCATTTATCTCTTGCCATAATGGTTTATCACCGAAACCTAATGCCTCAGCTATGGACACTGTTCTCACTCCTCCTAGCTCGTCGCACTTCAGCACGATATGTTCGATGGATTCTTCTTCTATATCACACACTCTACACCGAACGCTCTCAGTATCTGGCTCATTTCCGAGTATCTGGCCGCCAGCAGTCGGGTGTTGAGCATACCGGCCCTACAGTCAGCGAACAGCCCGGACGCTTGCGAGTTCGAATAAATGATATCTTTTCGGCCGTTTTCCTTTTTTTGTTGCCTGCACAATTGCAAGGATGTCTTTCTCTCCATATCCTCTCTCCACCTTTCTTCGGCTGTTTTGTCAATTTTCTTCTTCACATCTTTGGTTGTCTAATTATTTGTTATCACCTCGTGTTCTTCAAAGTCCATCGTATTGCACTTAAATTTGCGTTCAAGGAACTTTAGACGCCTATCCCATTTGCTTGTATTTTTTTCGCTCAGTTTTGCTGTGAGCAGTTATAGTAGTTACTATCTAACCTTACTTGCGTCTGATTAAACCATAACTATGTAAACATGTACACAATAAATAGATAAATAAATGCAATAATTCGAGATACTACGGTGATAATGTATCAAATCTTACTGTAACTTGTACATATGCTTCGCAGTAGCCCGTGGCTATATAAAGTTGTAACAAAAATTAGAAACTACAATTAAGTATCAATAAACGATATATCATATATCAATAGGTGCTACTTAAAATGTTTGTGCGTGGTAAAAATAGCCAGAAGGATGCTTACATCCTCCATCCAAAAGATAAACAACAATATTCTTGACACTGGCTCTGTTTCTAAAGGTTTTTTATTTGAGCGCGCAACCTCATATCAACTGCCATGCCCGTTCTCTGGAACAAAAAGTAAACATCAGCATCATCATCAAATGTTTGGTTAGTTGAATACGTTAAACAGAAGAAAGAAGAATAAATCTCTGACACTAACTGTGGCCTAAATAAAACAATATGGTTAAATTAATTACGCTACGCTAGGCTTGTTTGTTACGTTTTTATGATCAGGATACCATAAGAAGGTTGATAACCATGCTTCCGCCGAGCCCATGATGTAGTTAACCACCTCTCCAATAGGGCGACCTCACACGGCCGTATTACATTTCACGTTCCAGAGAGACTTGCAGCGCAGAGCAATATGTGTCCGTGGGCCTCGTGACGCTTCTGGCCCTGGTAAGGTCCACGTATTCGCATCTTCTTCTAACAAGTTCCATTGTAACATCTTAGCTAGAACCAACAGGTCAGGACCGTCAGGTACGCCCGGCTAATCCCGATTGCTAGTGTCCGTTGGGTGGATCTTAGTGCTCCCCTATTTCTCATCGTCCGCAGCGTCATGTGCGCCCAAACAGGCGGTGTATAGAAAACCGATGATTCGGCAACCAAAGCTGGAAGCCTTCGGTTATCCCCCGACACTACCCCAATTTTTAGCGTTTTCCGCTACAGGTGCATGTGTGGATCTTCGCCGCGC
This sequence comes from Dermanyssus gallinae, assembly GCA_003439945.1. NCBI lineage: Eukaryota > Metazoa > Arthropoda > Arachnida > Mesostigmata > Dermanyssidae > Dermanyssus > Dermanyssus gallinae. The sequence continues at coordinate 24,507 of QVRM01005603.1, read as the reverse complement.
GACATGCTTTATATGCGCCGTTCCAATTAACTCCGTATCGAGGATTACGTCAAGGGGCTTTATAATCATTCGATTATTCCACGATCGTAATATGTCGTATCGAGCAGTCTGTTTTGCATTGAACATTTAGATAATATTTTGTTTTGCGGGCATCATATGCTTTGAGAACTAACGGTTTAGCTATGCCGGGACAATGCACGCATATTCCTTGTAAGAATACCGCCTAACATATGACCGTCAGAAAGGACGCAAAAATAATTGTTATCCTAAACGAGACAACGACAGAATACATTTCTAATAAGAATATTCTAATGCAAGAGCACCCCTTTTGACCTTATTAAAAGAAAGCCATCAAAACGTGCTACAGATATATGGTACAAATATATAATAATAACCTGTTTCCTCTTTACTTAAATTGCATTACGAATGTTATACACGCTAACGATATTAGCATCAAGCAGATTTAGAGTTTTCTAATTCAAAACAAACCGGCTTTGCTCAACCCAACAACGTATGAAAGCTAAAACAGGAGAATCACTTTAATTATATAGAGAGTATTTTGGGCAAGAATGACGCGTTCGAGTAACACGCAGTAAACAAAGTGCGTTGGACAACACAGAGGTTTATAAAGCCCATTTTTGTTTCAAATTTCTTTTATTGACAGCTCCCGAGACACCTACGTTCTTCTCTTATAAGCGCAAGCTGATTTCTACCAGGCAATTAAAAATGGTCGAAGTTATATCAAAGAGTACTGAAACGCGTATCTTTAATTGTGCCTGTTTATCTGTTGAGGCTAGGACTTCAAAACTTAAGTAGAGGAGTTTCTTCAGGTAGAGCTGGGCTAAGTAACTTTGCAAGTAACTAAACTCTTTGTCTTAAATAGAAAACTCTAAGTATATCAAAAATGAATATCCAAAGCATTGTCAACAAAAAAATATGCATTTAAATCAGACATAGAAAAAATATATGCCAGATGATGATTAGACTATACACCACCACACTACCACTATACACCGTTACATAAACGAAGGTAGCTGGGTTCACAAAGTAAATGTAGGGCTCACGTAATACTCAACTTGTAATTTAAGTATTATTACATCACACTATTTGTGTTTAGTGGCAATCTTTACGTAGGTAAATATTCCCACTAATCACAACTAGTGCTTAGTGAGAATATTTACTGATGGTAGCCAACACATATCGGTAAAGTGGTTTAATAAAACCTACGGCATGAACGTCAATATCGAAGTTGTGTCGTTTCGGGTCAGGTTTCGGACCACTGACGTTGGCTAGCAGCGCTGGATCCCCGTTAAGAAAGTGAGGTAGGCTAAGTACAACTGGAGACAGGAAGTTCAGGGGCCCGTCGATGTTGCACCGACTTGCATCCCACGTCCCAGTTACGTGTGTCGGTTGTGCGTTGCGGCATCTGTACGAAACAAGGTGAGCCACACTACATGGTAATATGCTGAGTGCCTTCACTTAACACATACGGATGCGTTTAATATAGCCGAGTGTGCGCTTCAATTCAAGTATGTGAGAAGTTCATAAATGCTGGTGGTGCCCTATAACGTCTTGGGCAGAGCGGATCTAAAAATACAGTCGGTATAGGTGAGGGTAGAACAAATGTGATTTCGGCATTTGTGATAAATGCGCTATTTGTCATTAGGGATCCAGCCGATATTCTACTGCAAGATGACCGGAGAGCGCCGGGTTTGTGGTGGTGGCATAAGTCCGGACATAACTCCTTCACGATTAGTTAGACAAGAACGTTCTTTTGTAATATGCAGCATTCTCAATGTTACATATTTAGCAACAGAGGCAATGTGCCCGACTTAGGTATATAAGCTAGCAGTTTGCTAAACCATTCGTAGACTAGACCAAAACGTTTTCCTGCATATTGTCTTATCTGGATTTTCGGTCTCATCTTTTATCTAATGCGTAAGTTGTGGTCAAGGTAGAGTGTAATTTGTCAGAACATGTATCCTATACGTCTGGGGCAACGCAGGACCTCTACATAGATCCACGATTACACATAATACTTGTTGTTGACTTTAGAATAACGTTTCATTCTCTTTATCGTAATTACAAAATAAACGCCAAAAACCATAAGTTTACAAGTTATTGCCGTTTACAACGAAGATGACAGAGAGCATCAGAAGAATACTAACTATGTGTCATTAAACGTTGTGCAATAAACAAAATGACAAGTTGCGTTTAATACTAGCCTCATGGTTAAGCAATTCCTCTAGTCCACTTACAACAAGCAATTAGGTGTTATTTTTGCAGGTTCAAGAATCCGGACGCATGGCCAAGACGGCACTGCCTTAACGATTATACTACGAGAGCTTCGACCATATAGAACGTTAAAAACGTTAAACTATACTGCGCTCTTATTAAGCTCTTACTTTGTATACATGTAAAGACGCCATTTGTAAGTCTTGTAGCGGAGTACGTTTGGTTGCAAGCGACGTTATTCGTTGCTGTGAGGGGGTCGTTAGAGTTTGTTAACTTAATTATATATCTGGGTCTTCGGACTTACGATATGGGAACGTCATTCACGGTGCACGTATCGAAGCCAGTGTAAGTTTGGCACGGGTAGCTCTCTACGGAGGGGTCGAAAATAAACAAGGCTGTCCGTCGGCACAAGAGTGCGCTCATTTATGCTAAATATTCTAAGATAAAGTGGGTTTAGACAGAGTGTGGCAGCCTCAAGCGAATTTTAGGCTACATGTTCCTGTAACGGAGTCACTTAACTAGTGTTTGGGAGAGTAAAGACGCAAAGTCATGAAGGCAGCGACGGAGATGATGGCGGTCGTCGTCCTTAATTCTTCTTGGCTGTGGACCGGGGTGGTCTGCGATTACCGGCACGTATATACCTGTTCTTTTCTGTCGCAGAGACATCCTTGCTCCAGAGACCCCAGAATTTGTTTAAAAGAAGAGTTTTCAAGCGCTACAGTTCTGTCATAAATCATGTCTGGGAACTGTTGATGATCGAACGTGTTTCTGCCAGCTCCCGAACATGATAATTTCGATGCCTGCTCTCGTATTAACCCTGACATGCGGCTTACTTGCTAAGGGGTCACCAGTGTACTTCTTGGTAAGCTGAGGTCACCAATCTCTTTCTAAACTCAGCTCCGATATAACCAATACATACGCTCGAAGCTCTCAAAAGATTCTTCGCTGAGGCTTTTGGCAAACCCTGTAAATCTAGACGAAGTCAATATTGCCCTCGCTTGTCTACTAGCTCTCTCTGAAACAAGAAGGCGTACGGGCCAGATCTTGTGAGAAGTAAATAAACACCTTTTGCAGAGACATCTCTGCCCATATGGCAGTCGCTTTTGGGCAGATCCTCTTTGAGGGCATCCTGCCAGCCAAGTAATACGAATGACTTGTAAAAGGTAACCCAAAAGGAAAAGAAGACCCATCGGACCTTTCTACGTGACGGCCAATACGATGAAAAATGAAATTACTTCACAAATATCCTAACAGCACTGGCTGTCCTTCCAGATAAGCAGAATGGCTTCAGAACTGGGCGCTGTACTATTGCAGCCTGTGATGTACCTATGAAGCAGACCACAGTCTCATTAAACCGGAAAAAAACTGTTTATGTTCGCAGTTTTTATTGAATTGAAGTATGGTTTTAATAACGCATTCTTGTCGCATATCATCTTGATGAAGCTGGGACAGCCTGGAGTTGAACCCCGAGAGGTAACTTTACTCAGCTAACTTCTGAGGGCTCACTAGATTATTGTTAATGATTGCGTGTGTAAGCTTAGCACGTTTTGTCAGAGACTGGGTATACGTAACGCGACAATATCAGCACATTGTTATTTATAACGTTGCTCAAGGATCTGCCATGTCGTCATGGTCCTGCTTTACGCAGACGACTCGGTAATTTTAAAGAGACGTCGAAATATGTTAGCACTTTGCATGTATGGCAGTTGAATATGGTGAAGCCAGCATTTCTTAAGCGAGTACATGATATTTCGTCGAATTCGTGTTTTCTACTCATATTTGATACAGAATTTAAAACAGCTTAGTTTCTAGATTCCTATAAGTATTGTTGTGGCTACTGCATACAATCTGCCATAGATAAGATAATTACTACAGCATGTGTGGTTTATGGTTTGCACATTTTTTTTATAAACGGCTTGTCCAATTCTAATTTTGCATTTGATGTCAGCCCTCTTTGTAGCTGATGCGCAGTTAGTAAAAAAAAACATATAAAGCGTGCCCCTGTTCTAGAGAAAGGCCAGAACGCCCATATAGTGCAAAATGATGACTTCAATACAACCGAGAGCATACGCTAGTTTATGAATGTCCCTTTTCTTACTTTGGTTTGCAAGTTTTATTTTGTAAAGTGGCGATCTTATCAATAAAATGTATTCTTATACCGAACTGAGTATACGAGGTCACGCGCAATGACCACAATGTCATTGCAAAACTGGGACACATAATGTATGTGTTAATAAATGAATAGTTTCTCGTATTTCCTTCTGCATTTCTTTTATTGTTACCGACGACTGACCTCCAGGCTACTCTAACTGATAGCCCGATCTCTAATAGAGGGGAGACTCTACTCCCGCGCCCCAGTATCTACAGTATGTATGCGTTTAAGTTGCGGGCGTCTGTTCTGCGGACGCAGTTCTACCTTCAGCTGAAACAGCCCTGACCTGCGCTACATTTAGATAGTAAGTGCCACGTGCAACTTGCACTTCCGTGTGGAACATAGTCGGCGCAGTTTAGTCGATAGCTTTATCGACATTCCTCATGGTTTCATTTAAATATTATTATTATTATTGCGCTGGTAACAGTCGACATTGGCGTTCAAAACGATCAGACAATGGGTGCTGCCCATCCGTACACACACCCCGAAATGCCGAGGCGCTTCCGCACTTCGCGTAGAAGTGTGATCGGTTGTATGGATCAAATGTGATCTCACACCACTTAGCTATATGTATGCTTTCTGTGTGTTAAAGCAAAACACCATCTGCGTTAATTGCCAACAGGTTTAGTCACATACATGTATGGCTTTCTTTCGGGTTTTTAACGGGTACATTGCGTGGATTAGGAGCTTTAGTATCCAACTAGAATACACAATTCTTACAAGACGAACTGGGAACCGCGAGATTGATCAGTATGTCCAAGTAACACATATACAAGTATATGTATATGTACTAGTATGTCCTTTGTACACTGATAATAACATGAGGGCATTTGATCGTCTAGTGTTATTATAATACAACACACCTTGTTTAAAGAAGGGGTTCTCAAACGGGCGAATTGTGTGACTGGGGCGTTTGTCATGCGAAGGTGTGTTTCACTACATCTTGTTCCGCAATTTTGTTGGTTGACTCGATAAAGCCGCCACTTCGTGGAGTATTAGGTCAGACAACAAAACAGACAGGATTTTGATAGTTTGCAGCATTGCACGGCTTGACAACTCTTCGTACAAACCAATTCTGGAGTCTCTAAAGCAAAATATCGTTGCAACAGAATGGCGTCTATACATGTACACAAAGAGGTTTAATAAGAGTGTAGTATAGCATAAAACAGTTTTCAACGCACTCTAAGATAAAAGCTCTCATAATGAAATTGCTAAAGCGCGGCACAGGGTAGTGCCGTCTTGACCGTCGGTGCGGAGTCTGTGACAATAATAACACCTATGCACAACGTTCAGTGAAACGCAATGTATCTGTTTCTAGACATCTTGGTTGCAAGGGATAACGACTTCTAAACTTAAGATGTTTTCAGCGCTTTGCTTAGTGCAACAACGAAATTGTAACTCTTATCCGAAGTCAGAAAAATACTATGTGTGATGATGGATCTAGGCAAAGGCTCTGCGGCACCCTAGACAGATAGAATACCTGTTTTGATAAATTACACTCTACCTTGACTACAACTTGCCTAATAAAAGGTGAGACAAAAATTCAAACATGAGAACATGTAGGTAACAGTGTTGGTTTGTGCTAGGGCCTAAATGTGTTACTTACAAACGCTGAGTAGCTTAAGCTGGTAAACCTTGTACTGCGGTCTAAACTTTCCGGTTTCTCGTATTTATTTTCGTTTTTTTAAGTATTGCAAACGGATAGCTCCGTCCTTAGTTATTATGTCTACGTATGAACAAGTGTTTCGCAGCATTAAAAAAACTTGACAGGAACTAGGTACATAAACTATTATCTTTTGTATCTAGCTATGGACGCACTTCTAAATATGTAAGTTTAAGAATTTGAGAATACGGCATTTTGAAGAAACGTCCTGATCTTACTAATCAAGAAGGGTTTATGTATAATCCCTCCACACCCAAAGCCCAAGTGCTCTCCGGTCATTTTACAGTAGAATTTCGTCTGGATCCTTCATACTTCGCTAGATAATGTTAAAAAGAAAAGCTCAACCATCATAAAACCGACCTTGGGAGCATTTGTTTTACACTTGCTTATTCTGAGTCGGATCTATTTTTTAGGTCCGCTCGAGACGTCGTATAACATCACCGGCATGTTAAGAACTTCTCACAAACTTAGTTTAAAGCGCGCACTCGACTATATTAAACTCATCTGTATGTGTTAGGTGAAGACACTTATTAAATTACCATGTAGTGTGATTCGTAGGATGGCTAGTTTTTGTAACACGCACCTCGGCGGCGGCGAGAACTTCATAATCCCAGTTGTGCTTGGGTTATCTCTCTTTTCTAAACGGGGATCCAGCGCTGCTTACCAATGTCAGCTTAGTTTAGTCAAACTTTGAAAGTAGAAAACGTCACAAGGGGCAAAAGCAAAATATTCAGGTAGATGGAAGAGATATTAAAAATAATTTGTGCTTAATTTTCGGGCGTAGTTTTTACGAATACATTTTGCCTCAGAGATACCTGCAATATCAGTTATATAAGGAACCTTCATTGAAAGATGACTCCATGATGATGAATTTTGTTTTAATTTAACGTTCAGTTGAAGCGCAGCCATGAACGATGTTTGTTACGCTGAGTAAACCGGGGATGTAGACTCTAGTTTCGGCGCGAAAGATTGTAGCCGTCCTCCGCTGGCTTGTTGAGACATGTATTGGGTGGTGGACGCTCGGTACGATGAGGTTTGGCGCGGACGCTGTGGCCGTTGGACGTGGTCGGTTAGGACAGATTTGAATTGCACTATGATGCGTATATAGTGTAGCGCGTGGTTGGACCATCGCCAGTGGAAGGGGAAACTTCGCCACAATATACATATATATATATATATATATATATATATATACGAACATTTATCTATAACGGCAAATCTTACTTATATTCAATAATACATCAATGAGCTTAAAATTTATATAATTAACAAATGTCCACACCACTGTAACATATATATATATATATAGGGTGGCTTGACAATTTTTCAAAAGTGATATAAGAAACTGTAGAGCTTGTTCAAGCAAATATTTTTTTACTGTACCACGCTTCCGAAGAAGTCATGTTTCTAGGCATACCGCAGTGTTCGTGAGAAAATTGTAATTCCTCTAAACAAAGCCGGCTATGAGATGCGACATGGTCGTTTAGAAAATAATTCGCAAACATTTGAAGTTATATTAATATCTCTCGATTTTAATAACTCAAAATCGCAACCCTATGATCATTCACAACTGCTTAAAACTAACATATGCTTACAAATGCGCATTTCATGACGATCATTTTGGCTACAAAATCTATGTCGATCTGGTCTGTGGTTGAGAAGAAAATAAGGTTTTCCGGAGAGCATTTCGAGATTAAGTGCAGGCATAAATGACCTACTCCATCAGATCACTCGTAACAGCTCTTGAAGCACACGCTATTTAGTATTATTATTATTTTGCAAAGCTGCTCGACCAGTGGCGCGACACTGCACTCTACTGCTCTTCTGTGTCAGCTGTATGTATTGTCTCTCATAGGTTGTTCCCGAATGCGGTAGATCCACCTCGGTCCAACCAGGTAAACATCTCTATCGAATCTTCGGGACGTTTTTCGTAACTAAAAAATAACTACTCGTATCTACTCTCGCTCTACTGCACGTTCGCCAGCACGGGCGCCTAGCTCCGACAGTTAAATAAGCATAATTTCGATGCCTGCTCTCGTATTAACCCTGACATGCGGCTTACTTGCTAAGGGGTCACCAGTGTACTTCTTGGTAAGCTGAGGTCACCAATCTCTTTCTAGACTCAGCTCCGATATAACCAATACATACGCTCGAAGCTCTCAAAAGATTCTTCGCTGAGGCTTTTGGCAAACCCTGTAAATCTAGACGAAGTCAATATTGCCCTCGCTTGTCTACTAGCTCTCTCTGAAACAAGAAGGCGTACGGGCCAGATCTTGTGAGAAATAAATAAACGCCTTTTGCAGAGACATCTCTGCCCATATGGCAGTCGCTTTTGGGCAGATCCTCTTTGAGGGCATCCTGCCAGCCAAGTAATACGAATGACTGGTAAAAGGTAACCCAAAAGGAAAAGAAGACCCATCGGACCTTTCTACGTGACGGCCAATAGGATGAAAAATGAAATTACTTCACAAATATCCTAACAGCACTGGCTGTCCTTCCAGATAAGCAGAATGGCTTCAGAACTGGGCGCTGTACTATTGCAGCCTGTGATGTACCTATGAAGCAGACCACAGTTTCATTAAACCGGAAAAAACTGTTTATGTTCGCGGTTTTTATTGAATTGAAGTATGGTTTTAATAACGCATTCTTGTCGCATATCATCTTGATGAAGCTGGGACAGCCTGGAGTTGAACCCCGAGAGGTAACTTTACTCAGCTAACTTCTGAGGGCTCACTAGATTATTGTTAATGATTGCGTGTGTAAGCTTAGCACGTTTTGTCAGAGACTGGGTTTACGTAACGCGACAATATCAGCACATTGTTATTTATAACGTTGCTCAAGGATCTGCCATGTCGTCATGGTCCTGCTTTACGCAGACGACTCGGTAATATTAAAGAGACGTCGAAATATGTTAGCACTTTGCATGTATGGCAGTTGAATATGGTGAAGCCAGCATTTCTTAAGCGAGTACATGATATTTCGTCGAATTCGTGTTTTCTACTCATATTTGATACAGATTTTAAAACAGCTTAGTTTCTAGATTCCTATAAGTATTGTTGTGGCTACTGCATACAATCTGCCATACATAAGATAATTACTACAGCATGTGTGGTTTATGGTTTGCACATTTTTTTTATAAACGGCTTGTCCAATTGTAATTTTGCATTTGATGTCAGCCCTCTTTGTAGCTGATGCGCAGTTAGTAAAAAAAAACATATAAAGCGTGCCCCTGTTCTAGAGAAAGGCCAGAACGCCCATATAGTGCAAAATGATGACTTCAATACAACCGAGAGCATACGCTAGTTTATGAATGTCCCTTTTCTTACTTTGGTTTGCAAGTTTTATTTTGTAGAGTGGCGATCTTATCAATAAAATGTATTCTTATACCAAACTGAGTATACGAGGTCACGCGCAATGACCACAATGTCATTGCAAAACTGGGACACATAATGTATGTGTTAATAAATGAATAGTTTCTCGTATTTCCTTCTGCATTTCGTTTATTGTTACCGACGACTGACCTCCAGGCTACTCTAACTGATAGCCCGATCTCTAATAGAGGGGAGACTCTACTCCCGCGACCCAGTATCTACAGTATGTATGCGTTTAAGTTGCGGGCGTCTGTTCTGCGGACGCAGTTCTACCTTCAGCTGAAACAGCCCTGACCTGCGCTACATTTAGATGGTAAGTGCCACGTGCAACTTGCACTTCCGTGTGGAACATAGTCGGCGCAGTTTAGTCGATAGCTTTATCGACATTCCTCATGGTTTCATTTAAACATTATTATTATTGCGCTGGTAACAGTCGACATTGGCGTTCAAAACGATCAGACGATGGGTGCTGCCCATCCGTACACACACCCCGAAATGCCGAGACGCTTCCGCACTTCGCGTAGAAGTGTGATCGGTTGTATGGATCAAATGTGATCTCACACCACTTAGCTATATGTATGCTTTCTGAGTGTTAAAGCAAAACACCATCTGCATTAATTGCCAACAGGTTTAGTCACATACATGTATGGTTTTCTTTCGGGTTTTTAACGGGTACATTGCGTGGATTAGGAGCTTTAGTATCCAACTAGAATACACAATTCTTACAAGACGAACCGGGAACCGCGAGATTGATCAGTATGTCCAAGTAACACATATACAAGTATATGTATATGTACTAGTATGTCCTTTGTACACTGATAAAAACGTGAGGGCATTTGATCGTCTATTATTATAATACAACACACCTTGTTTAAAGAAAGGGTTCTCAAACGGGCGAATTGCGTGACTGGGGCATTTGTCATGCGAAGGTGTGTTTCACTACATCTTGTTCCGCAATTTTGTTGGTTGACTCGATAAAGCCGCCACTTCGTGGAGTATTAGGTCAGACAACAAAACAGACAGGATTTTGATAGTTTGCAGCATTGCACGGCTTGACAACTCTTCGTACAAACCAATGCTGGAGTCTCTAAAGCAAAATATCGTTGCAACAGAATGGCGTCTATACATGTACACAAAGAGGTTTAATAAGGCCGTAGTATAGCATAAAAAGTTTTCAACGCACTCTAAGATAAAAGCTCTCATAATGAAATTGCTAAAGCGCGGCACAGGGTAGTGCCGTCTTGACCGTCGGTGCGGAGTCTGTGACAATAATAACACCTATGCACAACGTTCAGTGAAACGCAATGTATCTGTTTCTAGACATCTTGGTTGCAAGGGATAACGGCTTCTAAACTTAAGATGTTTTCAGCGCTTTGCTTAGTGCAACAACGAATTTGTAACTCTTATCCGAAGTCAGAAAAATACTATGTGTGATGATGGATCTAGGCAAAGGCTCTGCGGCACCCTAGACAGATAGAATACCTGTTTTGATAAATTACACTCTACCTTGACTACAACTTGCCTAATAAAAGGTGAGACAAAAATTCAAACATGAGAACATGTAGGTAACCGTGTTGGTTTGTGCTAGGGCCTAAATGTGTTACTTACAAACGCTGAGTAGCTTAAGCTGGTAAACCTTGTACTGCGGTCTAAACTTTCCGGTTTCTCGTATTTATTTTCGTTTTTTTAAGTATTGCAAACGGATAGCTCCGTCCTTAGTTATTATGTCTACGTATGAACAAGTGTTTCGCAGCATTAAAAAAACTTGACAGGAACTAGGTACATAAACTATTAGCTTTTGTATCTAGCTATGGACGCACTTCTAAATATGTAAGTTTAAGAATTTGAGAATACGGCATTTTGAAGAAACGTCCTGATCTTACTAATCAAGAAGGGTTTATGTATAATCCCTCTACACCCAAAGCCCAAGTGCTCTCCGGTCATTTTACAGTATAATTTCGTCTGGATCCTTCATACTTCGCTAGATAATGTTAAAAAAAAGCTCAACCATCATAAAACCGACCCTGGGAGCATTTGTTTTACACTTGCTTATTCTGAGTCGGATCTGTTTTTCAGGTCCGCTCCAGACGTCGTATAACATCACCGGCATGTTAAGAACTTCTCACAAACTTAGTTTAAAGCGCGCACTCGACTATATTAAACTCATCTGTATGTGTTAAGTGAAGACACTTATTAAATTACCATGTAGTGTGATTCGTAGGATGGCTAGTTTTTGTAACACGCACCTCGGCGGCGGCGAGAACTTCATAACCCAGTTGTGCTTGGGTTATCTCTCTTTTCTAAACGGGGATCCAGCGCTGCTAACCAATGTCAGCTTAGTTTAGTCAAACTTTGAAAGTAGAAAACGTCACAAGGGGCAAAAGCAAAATATTCAGGTAGATGGAAGAGATATTAAAAATAATTTGTGCTTAATTTTCGGGCGTAGTTTTTACGAATACATTTTGCCTCAGAGATACCTGCAATATCAGTTATATAAGGAACCTTCATTGAAAGATGACTCTATGATGATGCATTTTGTTTTAATTTAACGTTCAGTTGAAGCGCAGCCATGAACGATGTTTGTTACGCTGAGTAAACCGGGGATGTAGACTCTAGTTTCGGCGCGAAAGATTGTAGCCGTCCTCCGTTGGCTTGTTGAGACATGTATTGGGTGGTGGACGCTCGGTACGATGAGGTTTGGCGCGGACGCTGTGGCCGTTGGACGTGGTCGGTTAGGACAGATTTGAATTGCACTATGATGCGTATATAGTGTAGCGCGTGGTTGGACCATCGCCAGTGGAAGGGGAAACTTCGCCACAATATACATATATATATATATATATATATATATATATATATATATATTACATATACGAACATTTATCTATAACGGCAAATCTTACTTATATTCAATAATACATCAATGAGCTTAAAATTTATATAATTAACAAATGTCCACACCACTGTAACATATATATATATATATATATATATATATATATATATATATATATATATATATATATATATATAGGGTGGCTTGAACAATTTTTCAAAAGTGATGTAAGAAATTGTAGAGCTTGATCAAGCAAATCTTTTTTTCACTGCAGCACGCTTCCGAAGAAGTCATGTGTCTAGACATACAGCAGTGTTCGTGAAAAAATTGTGCTTCCTCTAAACAAAGCCGGCTATGAGATGCGACATGGTCGTTTAGAAAATCATTCGCAAACATTTGAAGTTATATTAATATCTCTCAATTTTAATAACTCAAAATCGCAACCCTATGATCATTCACAACTGCTGAAAATTAACATATGCTTACAAATGTGCATTTTATGACAATCATTTTGGCTACGAGAGATTAGTGCACGCATAAATGACCTACTCCATCAGATCACTCGTAACAGCTCTTGAAGCACACGCTATTTATTATTATTATTATTATTATTATTATTATTATTATTATTATTATTATTATTTTGCAATAGCTGCTCGACCAGTGGCGCGACACTGCACTCTACTGCTCTTCTGTGTCAGCTGTATGTATTGTCTCTCATAGGTTGTTCCCGAATGCGGTAGATCCACCTCGGTCCAACCAGGTAAACATTTCTATCGGATCTTCGGGACGTTTTTCGTAACTAAAAAATAACTACTCGTATCTACTCTCGCTCTACTGCACGTTCGCCAGCACGGGCGCCTAGCTTCGACAGTCGTGTGTCTACCTTAACGACCAGAGACACCTTGACACACCGCCCGACGCTAACTGAATTATTTTGTAACGATGCTTCTTACGCTAAGTTAACTTGGGGAGTGTAGACTCAGCGAGACAGGCGAAGAACTTGGCAACGATGAACGATAACACGCGACGTACGTCTAGTGCGTAGCGCAGCCATGCAAGTGATGGATTTTACGCCATGCTTCTTCGGTCTATTTAGTCACTCAAGGCGTTCGTATAGTACGCTATATTTTACTTCTAAGTGAAACACAGGCCCCACATTTTGCCGAGGTTTTCAGCTAAAGAGACGGCAACTCAACATTGGTTTCTAGCTCATTCTTCAACTCAAAGAGACGCACTGCCGATCTGAGAAATCGAATCTCCTCGGACATTCGACATCTCAAACGTTTCATTTCTCTCTCTCTCTCTCTCTATATATATATATATATATATATATATATATATATATATATATATATATATATATATATATATATATATATATATATTTATATGCCCCAAGACAGTTTGAAGATCGATATTAAAAATTGTAGAGCTCGTAATTTTTTTTTCAATGGAACATAGTCTCTGAGAAGTCTTGTTTCGGAGTTAGAGTGAAATTACTACAAGTTGTGACACTGGTCTTTTACCCGACATTGCAGCACAAAATATGCAAAAATCAAGTTATTTTATTAGCTTTCACACAAAATACCTCAAACTCATTACTGTACGACCACTCACAGCAATCAGAACTAACACATCCAGGCAAACGCGCATTTCATACGTATGGCTTATGCGAGCTGTGGTTGCGGAGTAATTAAGCTTTTTCGGCGGGATGTCTATCTATATGGTGACTGGTGTGGAATGTCCGGTTGTGGTTGTGTGAAACACTGCGTTTCCAAGACATTAAGAGCTGCAGAAATACTGAGTTCAGTTACCAGAGCTGCGTGGAAAAAAAATCCACGCAGCTCTGGTAACTGAACTCAGTCCATTACGGTACAATTCAGTTTAGTAACGCCTCATAATCATCGATATAGTCTACATAACACGGACTGCACAAAATTATTTTTCTGATAATTTGTACCCTGTTGCTTAAGTAAGTATTAACTAATTATATAAGTTTTTCAGGAAATTTTAGTTTTGTAAGCATTTGATGAGAATGTTCTTATCTACTGACTCAAAAACGTTTTCAACATTGACGAAGATGCCAGCAACTATTTGCTACCTAAGCTCGTATTACATTTACAACGGAAGCCAAATTTTACTGTAAAAAAAACAGATATATATATATATATATATATATATATATATATATATATATATATATATATATATACATATATATCCTCTATTATAGAGAAGAATAAGAGAAGAAATCTCTCTCACAGTGAAACACTGTTCACCCTTTGAGGCAGAATGCAAAAATGATTACCAGTGTTATAAGATATATTTTTCTTTCCACTTTTCTAATAACTGAAACATTTTTATATCGCTTTGTTAGCACGTTAGAGACTCTTCTACTTATATTTGTTAATTATTTTGCCAACCCTAAGCTATCGTATATGCTGCTGTGGCCCTGAATTATCGTGTCCTCAATAGCAAAAGGAGAAACCACGGCCACTTTGCATTATGGGGTTAGCAATAAAGGCTGTGTAGCCTATATTGCTGCGATGACGAACTGTTCATACAGCTGAGCTCGCTCGGCGGCGTCTCGCGTTGGGCTTTGCCGCGCAAGTTGAGAGCAGCGACTGTTGATTGCCCGCGCAAATGAACGTAGTTCAAATAATGGTACTCAACAACGACGGCAGATACGGCTTTTGCTATAGACATGTAGCAATCATATCTAGTGTGCCCGCACATGAATCCGTTTTCCATCCTATCACATGCACTACGGTACAGCTCGTTACAGTACGTTTCGTAATGTGTTACGGTGCGTAGTGTCTGTGAGCAGTCTCTCGCACGCCGCCTCTATTTCGATTGAATCTGCTTCAGCGGCAGATCGTGTATCTATTGCTGAACTGCGATTGCATCATTCACTACATTTGATATAATTTCTTTGTTATGTTAGCACCTTGGAGTGGACGGGTTCTCTGACCAAATTGCATTTGATTATCGAGATTAGACGATCAGGGATACTATAGTGTCGTTTCCAGCTTTTGGGCGTGACTTAGGCAGACTACGTAACTACAATTCATACGTTTAGTAGTCACGACTTCATCTAACAAATCCTGACGTATACATTCGCGTCTGTGTAAGTGGCTCATACTCTCCGAACGTATGTGAAGGCCCCGACTTTCGAGCTACGGACAATCTCGTGGGACGAGTACATAATTCATGTTTTACGACCCTTGCCATGTTCGGTTGATTTAACGACCGATATAAGATTCGTGGAGATAAGTAAATTAACGTTTAATAAATAAAAGATTTTTTGTATAAATTATTATGATATAGATTATAAATAATAAGAGAATACAACACACGAACGCAGTGGACAACGCCACAGTTTGAATCCGGGACTACCAAAGTTTGAAGTACCACCTAGCCGATATGCTGCTGCGGCTCACGTCGCTCGGTGCCAAATATGTAATACGCTTTTATGTGGAGCCCGATAACCGGTTGTAATGTGTCAGGAAAATCATAAACAGCACACAAACGTGAAATTAACTGTCACAGTCCGTATAACAGTAAGGTAATATATGGCGACTTGTATGGAGTGCTCGGTTGTGGATATTGGAAACACTGTGTTTCCAAGACAGTGAGAGCTGTAGAAGTTATCCACGCAACTCTTGGAACTGCACTCATTCAGTTACGGTAAAATTCTATTTAGTAACGCCTCAGAACCGTCGATATAAGCTACATCTCTCAGGGAATTTAAGTTCTCTGAATGTTTTGATGAGAATGTTGTTATCTACTGAATAATTTTTTTTCAATATGAACGAAGATGCCAGCAACTATTTGACTGACGTCCCATGTTTTAGTTTTAGAGGCTTGGAGATAGGTAAGAGCTAATCTGCTATTGCCTTTATTACGCCAAATTGCATTGTATAGAAAATATTGTGATGATTTACTAATCATCTACAATACGTTTGCACACTCGGCAGTGCTCAACTATATATATATATATATATATATATATATATATGACGGCTGACACCCAAACGATACCAGATGCCGTTTGACGATCGCTCAAACGCTTGTTTCGGAAGCAGGAATGTTAAGCGAGTTAGTTGCTGGCTTCGCTTAAGTCGATCGAGTTGAATGTTCAACCGGTCCTCTCCGCTTTGATTGATTGGCCATCGTCGGTCGGTTGAATTGACGAGTATCGTGTCCTCGGTGGCGATAACGTTTTGATGGTTGGTCGCACGATTGTTGCTGATGCCGTCGATGAGAACGTTAGGCGTTTGGCACAGCAATCCGGTGGCTGTTGTAATGCAACCTAAATGGAACACACAATAATACGCAACGACCGCAGTTAGTGAATTGTCTATTCACAAGGCTACACACCTTTTTAGGGCCTACTTGTGCTGTTAACGCTACAGCGAGTGCCGACGACGCATGTGGAGAACCAGTGGATGCAATTAGTGAGCAAGCTAACGAAAACTAACCTTAATTATTAAGTTAGTTAATTTAATTAAGCAAGTGTACCGCTTATCCTTCAACTGGGCAATCTCCGGCCATAAGAGTATATTTTCTTGAGGGGAGATAAAGAGTAGGTGACGGTGGCATTCTAACCTAACATTTTATCTTGCTTAAAAAGTCATTCCATCTGGCCGTTTTTTGTTGGCCGTGGAGAGACTCGGGAGTTCAAAAATGTACGGAAGGTTTTGTTGACAGGAGCAAGTCTTGAGTGGCGCCCGACGCTTACGATGCAACGTGGTAATGGTTTGATAATGGGCGGTCCATATTATAACCAGTGGAGACTGACAATTATAATATCCCAGTCGAAGGACACCTGCGATGCGGGTAGGGTCGTCATCGACGTCTAGTTCCATTGGGGCACTAAGCATGGTTTGCCAAAGACCGATCTTTAGTAATGACGAACTTATGAGGGTCTATCAGCCGAAGCATTTAGAAGAACAATAAATATCGTCTCATAATCTGTCACACTTGTTTTGTGCCTCGAGTTTAACTGTTGTAAAAACCGAAAACAAGGATGCTAAAAACGGCTTCGATAAATCATGATGAGGGCAAGAGGCAATGGCGCCAGCAAGGCGAAATACCCTGCAAGAGGGTATAACAACAAAAACGCCTTTCTATATTCTTTCATCACCGTAACATATTACCACAAGAACAGCATGGATTCCGTCAAGAAAAGTCGGTCATAACAGCATGCACGAAGTTATTATCCGAAGTGAAAAGAAGCCTGGAACTTCAAGGGGAAGGATTCTATATGCCTTATTTGTCGATCTGGAGGCCGCTTTTGATACTGCTCCGCGAAATATTGTACTCCAGAAGCTCGCCAATGCAGGTGTTGGCCCCAAGACACTAACCCTAATCGCCAGCATTCTTCAAGCAAACCCGATAATCCTTGACGATTCGATCTGTGAGCATGAGCCTGTTATCCAGACCACATGTTATGTTCAAGGTGATAATCTTAGCCCACTGCTTTTTTCTACCCTTCTCAGCGATCTGCCGCCAGTAATTCACAAAGAACACGATACGGTCGGCATCATACTATATGCTGACGATATCGTCATGTACAGTCGTGACAAATTGGAGTTGCAGCGAAGCATACGCACCCTGGAGGGGTACCGCGAGAACAACGGCCTTAAGATTAACGCCGAAAAAAAACAAAAGCTATCAAATTTAGACCTGGGGGACCGCTTGCTCGGTCCGATCGCTTGAAACTCAGTACTGGTCCAGTCGAGTTCGTTAACACCTTCTGTTACCTTGGGGTTAACTTTTCGATGAAGGGCACAACCTTTGGACAACACATCGCCGAACGAACTAGAAAAAGTCTAGTCGCGATGTCTACAATCGAAAAGGCCCAACAATTATCCCTGACCACACTCAAAGCACTTTTTGACCTGAAAGTTGCTTCGGTGGCGGCCTACGGTATCCAGGTCATATGGAAACACCTCAGCCTATCACAGCTAGAAGAACTAGATAAGGTTAAGCCTACGTTTTTCAAGCTAGCCATTGGGTTGCCACGAAATGCGAAAAACCGTCTAGTTTACCTTATGACTTCTACTCAACCACTTGTAGAAAATCTAGTAACTAGATTCCGTCTCTCAGAAACCGCTGCTCTTATTCAGTTTAGAGAAAACTTTATGAAGAAAGTTCGAGCAGTTCCCGGAAGCTTCTTTAATAATGTCAGATAGCTATTTCTCTTACGCAGTTAGCTCGATGATATTTTAATACTTATCTATAAACATGTGTTTTATTACAATGATCTATATATACATACCATACATATGGTGCAATTAATAAATGATGATGATAAAAACAAAAACGAGCTGTGTGAAGGATTAAGCATAACCGAAACAATCGGGAAGAACACGCTTTGAGTCAATATCATCACCGCATGAGACGGTTGTGAGGACCTTGATAAATATAATTCGGGCGAGTCCAATATTTTTCATTATCCTTTAAAATATCCAGACTTGTGACAATTCTGTTTGGTTAGACTACGAGCTTGCTAAGGGGGGATAAACAAATGATGATCACATTACAACTATGCGTCATCTTAAAGTTGAAACGTATTGCAAAAAAACGCATAACAACGACAATTGTTTGGAGACAACGTCAACAGAAATGTATTCACCCAGTAAGCTAACGCCAGAGTTTACAACATTCCAGCGAGTATGCGACGAGAACACAGCCGCCATGCGAAATGATCTCTACACCCTATATATTTCCTATGACGAATTTCAGCATCACGCATGCTTTAGTTAAAGCGTGTCCCACATATAACAAGGGCGTCAACATCATACAATATCTTCTTAATGCATCAATTGCAACCGGTTTGGCAGCTGGCCTATAGTGTATGTAGTGTCATTTAACTGATCGTCGATATCTCCATCCACGGCTCTATATCCGCTGATGTAGGAGACGGCCGAACTTCAATAACATCACCGTCAACCGCGATTAATTTCTCCCGGAAGCAATGCGACCAAAGTATGGCATTATCACCGTGCCGTGTGACTAAAATGTTGGGTTAGGCACAGTGCATTCATCATAATTAGCGACGAACAGACAAGACAAGGAATATGAGCTATAAGTAATGATAAGTTGCCGCACTGAACGGAATAATAGTCTAGGTTTATGGTACATTTCAATGGCACTAACGCTAGATGCAATACAAGACACGAACACTCTTTTTATCGCTTGTGCCACTACCGGAACAAAGCCTTGAGAATCAGAGAGAAAATCAGCTGTGCTAATTAATGATGGCTTCTCCTTGCCTGCTGGCCGAGCAAGATCTTCCTCTCCCGTAAATGCTGGCCGACGTGCCATTGTTAAAGACGGTCAAGGGAAACGACAGCACAGCTGGTCTCGACCGGGCGCTTTGCTGTGCCATGCTTAATGCACCAAATTCCAATGCGTGCGAGCAGAACCTAATTTCAATTCTGGTTTTTTTATAAAAACAAATTCCACGGGATGGGGCATCAAAAGTGGCAGCCGAATAGAAAGACAGTTGATGGTAGACAGAGTGCAAGCTAGAAATCAGTCACCAAACCGGGGTTCAGCACGAACTGCCTATCAACTTGATAGAAGTAAAAAACAAGTGGACCAAATCACAATCGTCTAACTATAAACACGAAGGCGAATCGCTGCTTACGCAAGAAAAAAACTTAAACTGTAGATTTCAAAATGAATACGTTCTTCACAGTCTAATTAGATATCAAGCCAATTATTGATAATAGTTATATTGTAACGATGTTGTTGTTACGCTAAGTCACTGGGGATGGTAGCTCAGCCGGGCGGCGACTACAGCACGAGAGACTCAGGGCAATGAGTGACAACACACCGCGTAAGATCTGACTCGTAAGGTTACCGAACGGAGAACGCGTTGTTAGCATCCTTCTCTCGGGTCTTTATTGGCTCCAGTGACGCCGTAGCGTTCGTATAGTAACCATGTTAAAAGGTTGATTCGAATCTATGACGTTGTTAATCGGTCGGGATACACACTACTCTCGGCGGTGCACGTTGTTCTTGGTGGTGATGATGATGATGCCGATACTCTGGATGTGGCGCGGTTCGGTGGACGATGGTGCAGGTGTCCTATTGTCATCAACACGCAGCCTAGTGGCCTTCTTGGTCGTCACGTTGCACGTTGGTTTGGTGGGCCATCCACTATCGGCCACATCAGCAACCGGAACAGGAATCGGCGCGCAGAGGTTCTGCAACCTATGTGAGCGCTCTGTTGATGTCTCTCGAATCAAAGCTATTTCTTCTCACCAGCATACCAGCTCAAATGGAGCGGTTGGAGAAAAAAATGAACGAATGCCTGCTCCTCACCGGTAAAGTTGAGCGACTTGAGGCACAAGTCGATGACCTAAAACAAAGAGTGAATACTACAGAAACCTCTAAGGAATATCATACTCATTCAGTGGAGGAAGCATTGGCCGCTGTTCAAGAGGTCCGCTCGACCGTTAACACAGTTAAGGAGATGTCGGCTGGCGCAAAGGCGCTAGCGGAGTCGGCATCGGCCGGACATACATTTAAGGACCAGTACGACCGTCGGTCGGATGTGATATTTAATGGAATTCCCGCGAAAGAGAAGGAGACGGACGAGGACTGTCGCGCGGTCATTGAACTTTGCCAGCGACTGGAGGTGAAACTTGATGAACGCGACATCGACGTCGCCCACCGCTGCCCCCGAACTCGTATGATCAACGGGAAAAACACTACCGACCGCTCCCAGCTGCTGGTGCGGTTTGTTTGTCGATGGAAGAAACTTGAAGTGCAACCAAGATGCCGGGAAGTGAAGCCGAGGTCGAGCCTTCTAGGCGGCTGCCAGGGAAGCAACAACAACATCTACGCCAATGACCACCTGACACCCGCTAACGCAAGCCTGCACTACCGCCTCCGTCGCCTCAAGGCCAACAAGAACATTTCTGACGTCCGAACGTCAGACTGCCGCGTAAAAATCCGTCTCAACAGCAACGCTCCCTGGCGGGACGTGACAACCGACACCGATATCGATGCCCTTGTCGGTCGCAAATAGTCGTCACTATATTATTACTATATGACAGCTAGTCAAACAATTAATGTCACAGAACTTAAAATAGAACCTGACTCTTTTTACGGAATACACTGCAATATTAATGGTGCCAAGTCTCATATACACGACATTGAAACGATGTTACATTTGCTTCCTTACCCTCCGTCATTTATCGCTTTGTCGGAAACTCGTATCTCGCGACAAGAGGCAGCCGCTTTTCAGATTAATAATTATAACCAATTTGTTGATTGCCGTAATGAGCCGGGTGGATTTGTGGCACTGTTTATTAGACATGATTATGTGGTACGCGAGCGGAAAGATCTCAAACTACTCCTTCCGGCAGACGCTCGATGCGAAAGTATTTTTGTTGAGGTGTTTGCCGATGGTCAGAGTACAGTTGTGGGAGCATTTTATAGACAACCGTCGGGGAGGCCCTTGGATTTCTTGTGTGCACTACTGCCAAAAATGAATAGCCTAAACACAATATGTCTCGGTGATGTGAATATTGACTTGTTAGATAAGGGCTCACATGCAACTGACCTGTATGAGTTACTACACTCGTATGACTTTCGAGAGATTATTGGTTGCCGACTAGAGTGGCTTGTGTGGACACTGCTCACGGCCAACGTATCACCAAAACATGCATAGATCATATTTACTGCAATGTTTCACCCAAGACAACTATCGCCTCCGGCGTTCTTACGACCACTTTTTCTGACCACTTTACCACATTTATTTGTCTAAAATCTAAGCCGTCGGCCGCCAACGAGTGCCCACAATTCAAACTCAACTATGATCAAATAGTCGCCGAACTGTCATCGTCTATGTGGGACGACCTATACGGACTGCATGACGTCAACGAGGCATTTGAATTGTTTAGAGTAAGAGTTATGTCGGCGGTGAAGCGTAATAGTACTGATATCAAGAATACTAAGTCGAGAAACGTAATTCGAAAAAATTGGGTGACACCGGAATTATATGCCCTTATTAAAGAGAAGGAACAGGCGTACGCAATACACAGAGCTGACCCCACACACAGCGGCAAATGCAAAACTTATCGTATACTCAGGAACAGGGTGACAAGATTCTCACGCAAATGTAGAATGGAAGCGAACTGCAACATAGTTACAGACAGAATTAATAACCGGAGGGGTCCTTGGGAGGCAATCCAACCTGTACTTGGAGGTGTTCAGGATAAAAAATGTACCAAACTTCTTGTAAACGGGGAACTCGTCACCGATGAAACTTCGCTAGCTAACATATTCAACCACTACTACGCAACATGTGTGACCCGTTACAACGAGTGCTCATCGAGCTATGCCATTCCGGATAACTTCTCCGACGCCTGCCGAACATTCTCTCTGCAGCCAGTCAACGTTCACAGAATTCACCACCTTTTACAAAATGTTAAAATATGCTCCACCGCCTCCGAACAGATTCCATCACTTGTTCTTCGTAGGGCTGCGGACGCACTCGCATCGCCTCTCGAGTATATTATCAATCTTTCCATCAGAACAGGAGTATACCCCAATGTCCTAAAGCTATACCGTGTGGTTCCATTGTTCAAAGGCGGGGATCGCCTGTCCCGAGACAACTATAGACCTATCAGCATTCCCGCGCCAATATCGAAGGTCTTTGAAAAATGCATTTTTGAACAGTTTGCAGATTTTATCGAAGGACACAACGTCCTACATTGTAGGCAGTTCGGTTTTCGACCTAAGATGTCGACGGTTGTGCCTGTCATGGATTTGTCGAGGACATACGGAAACACTTTAAAATCAGAGAAGACTGTCGCAGCGGTATTTATTGACCTTAGAAAGGCGTTGATACAGTTACTTAGACATTCTTTTAAAAAACTCTCTACTTATAGGGCTAGTGAAAATTTTATAAAGTGGATGCGCTCATTCATCTGTGAAAGACGCCAAGTTGTCCAAATTGGACAATCTTCTTCTCATATAGAAAAATATATCGATTGGAGTGGCTCAAGGGAGTATCAGTGGTCCGCTATTATTTAATATTTTTGTTAACGATATTTTAGTATTCCTAACCACGCAAAACTAACCTTGTTTGCTGACGACACAACGGCTCTATTCGTGGGCGACTCTCCCCAACAAGTTGAAACAATGATTCGTGAGAATATTGAAAGGCTATCTCTATGGTTCAGAAATAACGGCCTCTATATTAATTGGTCAAAAACGGAATTGTTCAATTTAAAACTCCAAGAGGCCAATCGACAATCAATCCTGAAGCTTTTGCATGCGACCGCAGGCTTAATATACTAGTTGAAGCGAAGTTCCTGGGCATTGTTCTTGACGAACTCTGACGTTCCAGGCGCATGCGAAACATATCAGGAAAAAAATTGTCAGTGGCGTAGCCGCCATATACCGCACACGCAAATCCTTCCCCGCCAATGCCTTACGGCAATGTACCACGCGTATGTACAGAGCCACCTAACATACGGTCTGGAGGTGTACGGTCTTCTTATGCATCTAATGTAACTCCGCTTCATTTGCTTCAGAAAAAGAGCACTTCGTCTTGTCTTAGGCCTCCCACATCGCGGCTCAATAACGATAGAACAATATAAGGAACTCTCGGTGCTCCCGTTACCACATCTTATTAAATTTACCATAGTTGTCGAAATAAAGCGTATTCTTCTTGGCCATCATCCCAACCTGGTTGGCCTTATCGAATCTGCAAGGACCCAAACACCCGAGGCTCGGCATCTCACTTGCTCATTGTCTCCCCGGCCACAAGTACGCAATCAAGGTTTGCACTATGTAATTCGGTGTTACCTTGTGGAAAAGTTACCTAGGACATTAGGACACTAATATCGCTTAGTCAATTCAAAACACTGCTAGAACGCACTATCTTACCTTACTTGCGTCTGATTATAAACCATATTTATGTAATCATGTACACAATCTATAGATAAATAATTGCAATAAACACGAGATACTACGGTGATAATGTATAAAATCTTACTGTAACTTGTACATGCTTCGCACTAGCCTGTGGCTATATGAAGTTGTAACACAAATGAGAAACTACAATAAGAATGAATAAACGTCATATCATCATATCAATAGCCGGCGGGTCCTTGGGAGGCAATCCGACCTGTACTTGGAGGTGTCCAGGAGAAAAAATGCACGAAGCTACTTGTAACGGAGAACTCGTCACTGATGAAACTACGCTAGCTAGCATCTT